>WEKX01021456.1:31061-60558 GCA_013390025.1 Pitta sordida
TTACGAAACATTAATAATCACTGGAAATAATTGCCCACGAGGAAGGTGTAAATACATCCAAAGCCCTCCGGTGTAATTTCAAAGGCGGTTTTTAAAAGGCCAATAAAAGTGGTCCAGGAAGACTTGTTCCTGAGGTGTTCTTGCCCATCTCCTGCCGCAGATAAAATACTGCAGGCAAGGGCAGCACTGACAATGAAATAAACGCGACCGCTGCTGGCTCCGGCGCGCCTCGGAGCAATCCGCAGGCACAGACAGCCGGCTTAAAAAGTGACTGTCACTTACGTGTTTTAACCTCTGTGTTTTAACCTCTCTTCTAAGAATCTCGGCCATTTGCCGCGAGCTAACAACCAGTTTTCTTAGATGAATAAAGATGATCCGTCGAAGTTTCTTTGCTGTTTTAATTAGAATAAAGTTAACACGTGAAAGCCATGTGGTCGTCTGTAGCAACTGTATTTTTACACTTGCATCTGGAGGCTGGTAGTTTTGTTGAAGGGGGGTGGGGGGAGTGTCAGGACGTTTTGACTCCAGTCTTTTCAGCGTGTACAAACGTTATTACTATTCTTTTTGGAGCAAAGGTAGTGCTTCGTGCCAAAAGCAAATAGCTTGCAGAAGACTAAATGGAATTTCTTTCCTGTGAGGGGAATATTCGCGCGTATTTCTTATCACGTAAGGCCACGTTTGATTTAACCTTAATGCAACTAGTAGTTTTCATTTCGACTTCAGCGTCTCCTTAAATGGTTTTTATGAAGTGGTTGCCTCTTTTAGTTAACAACAACGTTTTTGAGGAAGAGTGGGGGGCAGCATGGAGTCTCCTGACGGTCACCTCGCAGTTAGTGTTACCTCTGAAGCAGCGTTTTCACATGTCATCTCCACGATGAAATCATGATACCGCTCGAACAGCCGCAGTAGCTGTAAACTGCCCCGGTTCCTGGGGCGAGAGCCGCTATCCTTGAGGGAAGGGCTCCCGCCACCACCAATCCTCCCCCTCTCTGCTGAGGATGGAGCACCAAGACACTAGGGCAGCTGCGGGGAGCCTCTGTCCGAGATCCCTGAAACACCAGCTGTGCCGTCAGAGGCAGGAGATGTCCCTTTCGCTCACCACATCTCTCCTTAACTACACCCCGGGGAGCAGGGCTGGAGGAGGGTGCCGAGGGTAGGGAGGGGAGGAAACCCACGTAGCCTTTTACAGCTGAGATAACGAATATTTCCAGGCGTTGACCTCAGGGGGGAACTCCCAGACACTACAGTCTCTGCGCCAATTTGGAGAAGCCCCTTTAATCATTTGGCTGCCTCTGGCTGTGGCCGCAGACACCTGCTGGGCGGCTGCCCGCAGGGTGCGGCCGCCGATTTGGCCCCGTCGTCCCAGCGGGGCCAGTGACCCGCACCTCGAGCGGGCAGTCCGGCATGCTCCCGCAGGGCAACATCTGCCAGGGTCTGCCCTTCTCCATCTCCTCCCAGCAGCGTTTGTCAACCTCTCGCCAGGCAGTTTATTTGGGGAGAAAACAAGGGGAGCCGGCGGAGCTGCCTCTGCGGGCGGCGGGGCAGGGGCTGGGGTCGGAAACAGGCGGCAACCCGCCCGGTCTCCGCTCGCTTCATTCCGGTATCATTAACCTGCAGGTGAAGCAACTGTTTGTGTGTCCTCTCTCCCTCTCCCCGGCTGCTTTTTCTCTGTTACTGATCCATCCTTCGTAAATCATTTATGGGGAACTGGGCACTGATCTCCTCGTAGGAGCTTCCCTTGAAAAACTTTCCCATCTTCAGGCAAGAGCCCGTCCTTTGTTATCACGAATAATTGATAAAGGACCTCAGCGTACCTTCAAAAACCATCTAAACGGCTGCCGGGAACTATAGTCACTTAGGGTCATGGGGTGCTCCCGGCTTTAAAAGAGCAATACAGGAAACGATCAGGACCAAACCGGTTTAAAGAAACAGTTTTATGTGGTTACCTAAAACCATAAATGGGAAACGCGATCTAATTTTACAGGTTCTGCTATAGAGCGTTCAAGTCGACTTCTGCAAAGCCCGTTCCCCCTCTCTCTGATCAGAGAGCACTAGGCATTCTGGTACTAAGTTTTCTGGGGTTTGTTGCCTCGAAAAAGAGAATGAAAGTGCATTGTTCAAAAGAAAAAGAATAGCTGTAAACCTCTTAAAACTCTGAATCGTCAAATTACGCCCGCACCACACCGCTATGAACCGATTTCAAGGGCTGCATTGGAGACCCTGTTTTCTTTAGAGGTTTCCTGGCTAAACTATTAATTGCCAGGGTTTCATGAAAGATTTGCAGACTTTACAATCATTTATGATCCGTGCAATAAAAACTCGGAGATACGGGCAGACCGGTTCAAGGTGTAATGCAAAGATGTATTAGGTGCCCTTGGCAACTATCTGTGGGTGCTGTTTGTGTTCTCCGAACACGCCCTTCGCTGCAATGAACATTTCTGCAAACCGCGGGTTGGGTTGTTCATTTCCAGAGCTCTGGAGGTTCACACAAAAGAGCTATAGATTTAAGGCAGGGAAATCGAACTCTTGGAAACTCATTCTAGTCCCACGAAGAGTTCAAATGCAAGTGAGATAATTACCCTTGACGAAGGTAAACTTCGAGGGAAAATGCCTATATGCCTTTCTCCCTTGTAAATTAAAAGCCCGTCAGAGAGTAGGTCTGAGCGTTCAGCGCCGCAGTGCTCTCCTGACCCCAGTCCAGGCGGAGATCACATTATTATCCGCCACAGCAGAAGGCGGAGAGGAACCCCACGAATCCCAAGAAAGACACCTCAGAGGGTATCGCCGGTCCTCCGACGATATCCTATTTAGGAGCCTCACAAGCGAGCACCCCAGGCATTTTAAAGATTATCCCCCTAAAGATCTTTGAAGATTATGCTAATGAGTGCAGATTACACGAGTTTACTGCCGGAGCGGCCGAACAAAACCCGCCTCGTGGCGGCTGCCCGCGGTCATTTTCTGCCTCTCTTTTAAGATGATTTGCGCCCCCCTCCCCGGGCCGTTCCCCTCATTAGCAGCGGAGGGAAGGAGGGAGGCGAGGGGGTTCCCGTTGCCTCGCTCTGCCTGTCGGGGCGGGGGTGCTGCGGCGGGGTGGGTGCGCCGGGTCTGGGTCGGGTCGGGTCGGGTCGGGTCGGGNGGTGTGTCCCAAGTGCTACACGAGAGGCGTCCCACGTACAGCAGGGGGGAAGGAAAGGGTCGCCAGCCGAAAGGTTTCACGCTACCTGAAGGCTTCGTTCGCCCCCACTTCTCCCCCTCCCGCGCCGCCTCCCCCGACTCTTGACCCTTTCACCCCACAAATAGATTGCTAAATAAGGGTATAAGAGTCAGGGTCTCCATCCTGTTTGTTCCGTCTGATTCATGTCAGCGAGTAGCAATTCTTTCACCAGAAAAAAAACGTATCCTCTGGTCCTGCAAATAGAGGGTGGAGAGGACACCATCATTTAGGACGTTGTCATGAACACAAGTATAATGAATGTGTGTAAGCACGAATCATGTTTACTGTGTTTGTTTTTCTAATTAAAAATCCTGCCAGGCTAAAGCAGAAATAAAGGCTTGGAACCACAAATGCTACACTGATGTAATAAGAACAAATACAAATGAGTTCTCAGATGAGGACAGTCACTGAGTATTTCACAGAATCACACAGAATATTATGAGTTGGAAGGGACCCACAAGGATCATCTAGTCCAACTCACCATCTAACACCTAACATCCGTACAGAGACCAAAAGCACATCCCAGAGTGGTAACACAGTCTATTTGGAGATGCAGTTCTGATCTCAATGCTTTACCAGAGACACGTTCATGGTATGCTCCATGCAAATTGTGATTGGCTTCTTTCCTCCCAAAGTGCAGTCAAGAGATGCATACATGAACAAAAGATGAATGGAAAAATATTTCATAGTTAATTTAAGTACTTCAACATACTACATATATCTAAAAGCACTGGTCATAGCAGATCAGCTTTCTAGGGATTTGTTTCTCAGTCTATACATGTGAAATGTGTTCTTTTGCCAGTTTTTGATGCCTGTAATGTGATTTAGAATATACCTTATGTTTACCTGTAAGATTACCAATAGAATTTATATGTGTGATGATTTCAGGATGGATATATACTTGCCAGTCTACATGCTCTGTCCAGTATGGGCTATTCTGAAATGATCCTCACACAAGTGAACGTTTCTCCGTCTGTGTTTGAGTATGCGGTGGTGGCCTTAGACTGCCTCCCAAAAGGTACATGTCTTGGGAGATACCTTGGAAACTGTACTATAGGTAAGCATAGAACATTGCTGTTGAAAGAGATTGAGACAGTACTGATACGACAACACAAAAATGAAACTGGCTAGAGCAGAGATCAACAGGATGAGCGTGCATCTGATACATGGTTTGTACTCAAAGTATGTAGTTTCAACTCATTGATTCAGTTAGGGAAGATTGAATTCAAAATGTAGGCAGGGTAAAGAAAATGATCTTTTATTGATGTGTGTGTAATTCACACTGCGTATACTGTTAAACAGTGTGTACACATTGATATTGACAGTATAGACAGGACGTATGAAAATCATCTTCTGCTAAGAGTTTGAAATAATTTGATCTCTGTGGCGTCGACTCATGGAAACTTCTGTTTTCTGTCAGGCTCTGCAGGTAAAAGCACCCTAGAAGTCTAATGAACCATTTAAGAAACTCCATTTGTCTGGATTAATAATGATGGTTAAAAAGGACTGCTCCGTCTAAGGCTATTTTTATCCCCACATAAATGGAGAGAAGATGATACAATTTAACGTAGCCTAAATCTTGAAGTTTACCAGATAATTTTATAGGATTCCAGAATGCATTGTGCTTGGCACTGAATTTAAAGAATTACAGAATAGCTTTGGAGCCCATTTTGTGTGTTATATTGTTTGAAATACCTAAAGGGTTTTTCACTTATTTCCTTTACAGGTCACCACTTTTTCTCTTCATTGCAGTTACAGATTTATGACAACACTTGTAGTTTTATTTTCTTTTTTTAGTCACCCCTCATGTTCTCCACTCAAACCACAGTGATTCACAGGTCACCCACTGAGTATTGCTGCTTCAGGAAATCCAGCCAACGCCTCCTGGATGATTACTTTAGTACAGTGGTGAGTGTCCCCGTCTGCCATGTGGGAGACCAGGGTTCGTAGTGGTGTGGTTTAAGAGTTGGACTCGATGATCCTTATGGGTCGCTTCCAACTCACAATAATCTGTGAATTTCAATTGAACTGGTTGCATTTTTAGCCAATTCAACACAGTTGGCTCAGAAACATATGGCTCAGGTCTTTAGTGAAGAGGAAGGACCAAGTGTTGGCCATAGGAGCTGAGGCCCAAGGGCCTGAGGGCTGAGGGCCCAGCCAGTCTCTTGCTCCAAGCACTTCCTCCTAGACTGTTCACACCCTAGCTGAAAGCTGCTGTTTCCTCATATCTACCACCAACCATGTCAAAATGATCCAACTTAGCTTAAAAATTATGCCAACTTGTTCCTGTTAGATGACTCTAACAGTACTGGACATGCAGTTATGATATTGGATCTAAGGAGTGATATACAGTCGGCCCTCTTCCACTTTGCGCCCCCATATTGCGGCTTCACATCTTAGTGGCATGATTTTTGAGCGATGAAGGAGGTTCCTTTTCGCAACTGCGTGTGCGCAACCGGGCATGCATGAATGTTCAATTAGGCAGCATGAATATGCAACTCAATCCGCACGGCCGCCGCCGTGGCTCCGCTCCCGGCAGAGTGGGCGCTACGGTGCCTCCGCGGCTCCTGGCCTGGCCGGGGGCAGCGGTGGGGGCTCTCTGGCTCCTGGCCCGAGTGGGGCGGGCACAGCGATGGCAGCTCCACTCTGGGCATAGCTGGGTGCCTGCCCCACTCCAAGAGGGGAGGCTGTGTGCAGTTATGAAAGATTTAGACATTCAGGGATTTTTCCCAGCTTAGGGTGGCCGTGGGTGCTGGGAAACACCGACACAAACAGCGACACACAGCAGGGCAGTGCCAAAACAGCACCAAGGGGCATGTAAGGGTGTGGGGGAATTTGCATATTAATGAGATGCCAATCAATGCAGAAGGTGGGCTTCGCGAGACCCAAATAAGCCCTCACGGCCGTGATATGGGAGACCTGACTGTAACCTTCAAAATAGTGATCAAAGGAGGGTGCGTGGCTGTATTCTGGATTAACTAGTGTTGGAGATGTTGAAGCTACAAGAGTTAGATGATCTTGGTCCGTTCCAACCCAAACCACTCTATAATTTTAGCCATCCTTGAGGGGAAGAACCTGTCTATCTTCCATTTCTGAAGTTATCAGATCCAGAAGGGGCAGGCCCTTTTATGGGTACCTCAGTCTTTTATATGCTCCTCTAACTGCTGGAGCTATGAAGAGCCCAGGTAGAGATGTGATTCATGGGATTACTCATACTCTATACAGAGCACAGCAACATTCAGCACACATGTTTATATTTATGTTAATAAGTAAATTTTTATTTCTAAGGTGATAAAAATGGTGAAGAATGGCATTTTAGTAAGTTTGTTCTAACGCTGCTATTTAACATAGCTATAGATCTAAAACTCCACATTTACATTTTCAGTGTTAGTCATGGGATACAATACAGCCCTCTTTAAGTCTAACCTAGAGCCTAATTGCAATATTGGCATTCTTGTATTTTAGATGATAAACCTAAAGTTGTCATTTATTTAGACATTTGGTATAAATCTAAAAACTTAATAAAGTATAAAATTAAACATCACTTAAGGTTGCTAAGAGGCAATATACATATTTGTGTATTAAATAATTTATAAAATTTGTTCACAAATCCCAGTAAATATATTGGGGTCACCTTAAAATAACTGCAATCCATAAATTGTATCGCACTATATAAATTAATACTGTGCATTTTCTCCTACTGATTTTTACAAGTAGACATTTTCTTTCAAGAAATGGAAAAGATTGATGCGTGTTTTTTTCAGCCTGACAGTAAAATGTTTTAGTGAAGTGCTCAAGACTCTTTTTTTTCCTAGAAAGTTTGTATGTACAGTTTGATAGCATACTAATGTGAGTGAATATGAGAATATGTGTATTTTCCTGAGAAAAGGGGACAAAAAGACCATTTAAGTTGACATGATGTGTTGGTTAGAAGAAATGAAATGCATCAAACTCATTACAAAATAGCTGTTTTAAGGGTTATTGGTTTGCCTCTTTAATACAAAAGATGTAAAACAAAAATGCTGGGAAAGAGTACATGGAAAGGAAATTCTCTCCCCAGTGTGGAATACATTGGAGTCTCTGAGGAAGAAGTTCTTGGGAAACAGCTGCTTCTCTATTGTCTGTGCTACCATCATCATAGAACAGCTGATTTGTCTTCGGGGGATGATCTATATACATATTTCTACATTTGTTTAGATGTTCTATTTCCTCTGCTTTCTCAATAGATCTACTGTGTGATATTTTGCCAAATTTCTAGGCTCTCTGTGTTCAATTTACTTATTAATGTACCAGGTGTAATAGGATGCTCCTCATGTTGGGACAAATAGAAGTCCTGGGGTGAAGGCCAGACACACATAAAGGAGAGAGGCCTCAGACTTCCTAAAGATGAAGCAGCGTGCTTCACAGGGCTAACACAGGAATTCAGTATACAGAGCATGTATGCAAGTAGATCTAAGAAATATTTTCCAGGTGCCTGATATGAACCATGTGCACTGGAACCAGAGTCTGGGTTGCATCTGAACTATGGGCGTGCACCAGATTCATCTTCTGTTGTTGTGTACCATGGAAATGTGCACTATGAAGTGAATGTCAGACTTTCTTCTCTATGAAAGCATGTCTTCCTGATACCATTCATCATACAGTGTTATATAAAACAGGGAAGGGTATTCAGAAACCTGAAACTTAAATGAAACTTATGACTTGGATGGTCCTATGCAGGACCAGGAACTGGACTTTGTGATCCTTGTAAGTCCTTCCCAGCTTAGCAGATTCTGTAATTCTGTGATGCTGGGACTGAAGAAAATACAAGATCACACAGAATCACAGAATCACAGAATATTATGAGTTGGAAGGGACCCACAAGGATCATCTAGTCCAACTCACCATCTAACACCCGTACAGAGACCGAAAGCACATCCCAGAGCGGTAACACAAACCTAGTTCCCTCACAGTCTAGCAGGCCACTCC
The DNA here is from genome assembly GCA_013390025.1 of Pitta sordida. Classification (NCBI taxonomy): domain Eukaryota; kingdom Metazoa; phylum Chordata; class Aves; order Passeriformes; family Pittidae; genus Pitta; species Pitta sordida. The sequence continues at coordinate 39,244 of WEKX01021456.1, forward strand.
GAGCCGGAAGGGGCCCAGGATCGTCCAGCCCTACACCCCCCAGCCAGACCATGTCACTAAGGTCCTCATCGAGCCTTCTCTTAAACACCTCCAGGGACAGGGAAGATGAAGCTTCTTAGGAAATATTTCTTTCAAGAAGTCTCTTATCCTGACTTGTAAATGGACAAAAGTGACCAAATTGAGTTATCAGACTGGCAAAAGAAGCTCTTTCAAGGGAAAAAAAAAATATTTATATAAATTCAGAGTTGCCGGGGTTCAAGCAAGTAAACTTACACCAATTCACTACCATTCATGTTCCATCTTACTTTTGACACTTGGATATGTATATGTAGAATGTGTAACTGAAATACATCTGTGCAGCCCTCTTGTGGGCCTTAATTACAACAGTTGTTCTAGTCAGAGAGGCAGAATGTTTGTGTATGCAGATAGCTATTGGAAGAGTGAATTCTTTCAGTAGATGAATCCCCTTTCCCTGCTTTACTTCAAAATCCCTAATTATACTTTCAATGCTTCACAGAAGGAAAAAGAGAAATTACTTCTTTTCTCAGTTTCATTCCGTTGCATGTAGCAATTATAACAATTTGCATTCTAGCTCTACACAGTAGTTTATGTGGCTTGTATTTTGTGAGGCTGTGTAAAATGTAAACTCTATTTTATTCCTCTGTAAATGTCAGGAGAGTATAAATCAATAATAGAGTGGTAACAGTGCAATTAACTCACGTCACCCCTGTACCTTCACATTAGCATCACTGAGAATGATCTTACCCTTTCAGTGACCTCAGAAAAAGCAATAACATCCTTTTCTGCTAAAGTTAATTTTTTTAAGTGAATTTAGCACTCCCGAAAGGTGATAGATTGACAATTCTGTAAAGTGAAGTTCCTTATTTGATTATTGACTATGGGTAGTATGTAATTCCGCAAATTATCTACTGATCCAATCCTGTCCCAGAAGGATAAGAATGGAGTCTGGTACTTCTTCTTTCACCCATTTCATTGAGGAATCACAACTTATATGTCAATTGTCAGGGTAGTTTCTGATGCTGTTGCTGTCAGTTAACAGGAAGACTTGAAATTCCAATTCATTTTCAATGAGCAACTATATGTGAGTGCAATCAGTATTGACAGAAGGTAGATGGCCACCGCAAACATGCAAGTGTAGGTCCTGTATCCTATCCCCTAAGCTGCTTCATTTGCAAAATGGCATCTAATAAGCAGTTCCAAGTGCATCAGGAAATCCTTGAAACAACTAAGAAAGTGAAATGCAATGTGATAATCTTCTGCCAAGCTGGTAGTATGATTTTGAAAGGCTTTATGCTTACTGGGGAAAGTGAAGAAAATTCATTAAATAGGCAAGTGGAAGATCATTTCATTACTCTCGCAAGTATATGTTCATATATGAATTTCACACCATACTACAGTAAACAAGTCTGTGTGTGTTTGCCAGAAGTCTAAAAGGTAATGGTACTCCGGGCCTTGTGACTGCAAAGATTTTCACTCATCCCATCTAACATGGATCTGACCCAAGGAGAGAATTGTCTCTGTGCTTTTTCTCTCTCTAATGTACAAGGAAAATGCCACAAAAGTGTTCCAGGCCAGGCTGGATGAGGATGGATGGTCTAGTGGAAGCTGTCTATGGTCTTTAAGGTGACTTCCAGCTCAAACCATTCTATGATTCTATGAAAATATGCAAATACTTCCCTATCAGAGCAGTTCAGGGTACAAACAAATATACAGAGATTATGAACTGTTCTGATATGCTAGCACTAAGAGGGGGAGCCAGATACGAAGTTGAGGTAAGACCATGCCAGGAATCAGCCTTTAATGGCTGAAGGGTCTTTCTTTCCTTGAATGGAGCTGCAGTGAAACATCTGAAGAGCAATTAAAATGGCCTCTGTCTCTGATGGATCTCTTTACAGATGTATTTCTGTATTTCTAGGTTTACATGGAGCTCTTATCAAAGTACACAGGAAGAAAACAGGAGAACCAGAACGGCATCAGTCGTAGCTATCTGTTGGGTTCATTTTCAGGTGAGAACTTGTCTTCTTCTGTACTTGGGCTCATACATACACACCCTAGTGCACTGAGGACAAATTCAAAGCAGCTTTTTTCTCAGTGTCCTGGCAGGCCCCCATCCTCTGTACCCCACTTACAGTGTGTCCCTGAGGAGCACCAGGAGTTTGCCCTTGATATGGGCATGTAATTTTGGCAGCAGCAACAAGGCATTTTAAAGCATTGTATTATCTTTTAAGTTTAGGTGTACGGACACACATAGGACTGGCAAATGTGGCAATTGGCATAAGCCTGACTGCCAATACACATGAGATATGGCCCTAGAATGACTGCACAAAACCAGTTCCCTTTCTATTCTCCATTAGTCAGCGATGTAGTTGCAACCAGCAAAGAGCTTGTCTTCTGCTTTCTGCTCCAAGCCAAGAGTTTTACCATGAACATTGACCCCTATTTTTATGGGGAATGTGAGGGATTTTGTTTCTCATTTTGATCTTTTCTGAAAAAAAAAAGGTGCAACTGATGCAGTATTTAGCAGGAGCAAGTTTAGGCCCTGGGACTATGTCTATACTAAGGTATCTTGGTAAGGCAAGTGTCAACAGTCCTACATCTTTTCCTGTGGTTTTATGGGAAGGGAACCCAAGATATTAGGCTGGAATGAGCTACAGTGCTATCTATACTTTCCACACTATCCCTTATCTAGACATCAGATATGCTGTACATAGTCATAAGTCCTTGTAGTATTTCTATCTTAATCAAGTCCTACTATTTTCTTTACAATGATCTGTTCTTTGAAGCCATCTTAGGACTGAATCTGCTCTTTTGAAATGTGACAGGAGTAAAGATTTGGAGTTTAGGATGATGGAAGTTTTTAAATGTTGTAGGGACTTAGACATATCTTTCACTAAATATGTTGGACAATATGTTTTGAGCCCCTGAGTTAGTGATTGCTTCTAAAAGATTTCCCCTTTGCCTTAGCATAATATTCTCTCATCTGGGGTAGATGCAGTTTCTTGATTGGAAAATGCTGTAGTGCCAGGTTACACTGATGTTTTTCTTGTGGAATGCCCATGTGGGCTTCCCTCGGGACATTTGCATATAGGGTATGTCTTCTTACATTTAAATCCAACCACTCCTCAGTGTGCCATCTCATTAATTGTACACTGGAAAAAGGAAAAGGAGAACACTGTGACCTGTGTATGTGTAGTACTTAGTGAGAACCTGGGGAATTACTTAATGAATTAAATCACCTCAGATATTTCTTCTACATTCTTGAATAGCAGACCAGATCCCATATGCCTGTAGAAATTGCTGTAGGGCTCAGGTGGTCCCTCATTAGCTATAATGTCACTTAATTTCTTCCTTCTTTATGCTGGAAGTACCTTCAAATAAAGCTTGATGGCATAATTCTCGGTGGCCATAATTAACAAATGAGGCAGAGGTAGGACAAGAACCCACATATGTGATGCACAAGAGATCCATGTCGGTAGCAGACGTCATGGTGTTTACCCAGTGGCAGCAAGCTAGTGAACTCAGCTGTCATTGGCAGTACCCCCTGCAGGAACAAAGGTAGTGTTAATTAAAATTCCCTATGCACAAAAGGGCCATTCCTAATGAACATGTACTGATGAGATGTTTAGCTGTGTCTCTCAAATCTTCAGATGCGTTAGAAATAGCGTTCATGAAATATTTCTATTCCCAGGAAGGACTGTCAATTTTCCTGAAGTCATTACCATTGTTTTCTCTGTGGAACCACACAGTGACAGGGAGAGCACTGAAGTAAAAGGTGCATTAAAAATATTGTTATTTTGCAGAAGAGATTCAGCCTGAGTTTGCCAATACTCTGGTGTTAGAAGAGCTTCTTCCTTCTTTTCAGCTGGTCATGGGAGTTGGAAGAGATGATCTCCAAAGGTCTCTTCTAACCTAACACTTTCTATGACTCCATGAAAATTTCTGCATTACTGTAAAGGACAACTAGTATGATAAATATGTATGAGCACAATTGAGTAAATTTAATAAGAAATGTAATGTTGCTAAAATCAATAGTTAGATTCCTCTTGCCTTCCAGGGGAACAAAATTACTTTTGTTTGTGGTGGAATTTTTTTGCAGTGAATATGTTATAGCATTTACAGGCAAACGTGATGATACAATTGCAACACTTGTTTATCATAACTCCATAACTGACACCTACTAACAGCCATAAGCATGCTTTGACTTACGGATCTTCTGTAAATACTTGCTCTGGTTCAGCACCAGGTCATATTGTGTTGAGCGATATGATCTAGATGTAGATGCTAGGTTAGTTGGGCTATAGGTTGAACTAGATGATCTTTGAGGTCCTTTCCAGCCTGATCTATATTGTGACTGTGTATATTGCAGCCAAAGAATCCTATTGCATCTGTCTTTATCTTTTTCTTTTTTTCTACAGCTATGAACCTGTCCTCAGAGCATGACCACACCTGAGACTTGCAGCAAGTTCTCAGATCCTGCATTCCAGGATGCATCTATTGCATTTGCATGGTGGCTTCTCAGCATAACCCTCCCTCAGAGCAGCCTGGATGCGACTGAGGGAGTTGAGGGTTCAGTCTTTAGAAGAGGAGGCTCAAGGGAGACCTTATNCCGTGCAGTGGTAGGACAAGAGGGAATGGTTTTCAGCTGAGGGAGGGTAGGTTGAGATGAGATATTAGGAAGAAAATTTTTACTGTGGTAAGGGTGGTGAAGCACTGTAACACCTTTCCCAGGGAAGCTGGGAAATGGACAGAAGGTGTCCCTGCCCAGGGCAGTGGAGTTGGAACTGCATGGTCTTTGATGTCCCTTCCAACCCAAACCATTCTAAGATTCTATGAATAGTAATTTTGGGTTATCAGCATATCAGCTGGTATTATTTACATAGCTAAATGAAGTTAGGCACTTGATGGCTGCCAAAATTGTATGTATTCATGCAGCACCTGAAATAGTATGAAAATTCTAGCTGCTCAACATTGCTGAGCATGCTATGAAAGTCTAGACACAAGGATATAACCAAAGCAGTGAAATGAGCCTGCTTACTACGGGTTTAATTTTTACATGCAGAATTTTAGGTTTCAGTTTTGCAGAAATAGTGTGCACTCTGATTGAAAACGTTTTCATTCTTAAAGGAGATATGCAAAGTCTCTGTCTCATGGGGCGTTTTGATCACTTGCCTTTCTCACAATGAGCACTAGATGGCCATCTGGCCTTTTTCTTCTTGCCATGTTAAAAACTTAATTACGAAAAAGCCCCTGTGGTATTTTTGATAAGTAATATCACATTAGGAAATTTCTCAAGAAAATTTAGCACGTGTTAGACTGATTGCATCAGAGTCAGAAGTACACAACTGTGAAGTGTACCTGATAACTGCACATTGTGTTCTATATGAGATGTAGTAAAAATAATTTTCAAAATTATCTTGTTATGAAGAAAATTCTCAGATAACAATTCCAAAGTAACATTTTAAGGTACATTCTGGTGTTGTAACATAATTTCATGAAGGAAGATTGCAGCATAGTATGGTGAATGTTCCCAAATCTATTTATTGCTAATCTCTAAATTAAGAGGTATTTCATATCTCTCCGTCTATAAGAAGATCTGAATGCTATGGATAATTTGCTTTCCTAAAGCACAGGCAACTTTGAGAAAAAATAAAAGGTTCCATTAAACAAAAGATTTCAGCATCCTCACACATTACTCTGGGATTAGGCTTACTTCATCCTTTCTGCAACATGTGGTTTTTTTCACCAACTTTAAGTTCTTCAGATTTATTTGTAAAACTTGAACCATTGCAAAAGATTTGATGAAAATCATAATTCTTCTCACATTTCTATAGATGTATTAAAGTATTCTTTCAATAAAAAAACAATATGGTTCCTAAATTCCTAGTAACAAACTAGAACACTAGTCCTTCTGTTTTTAACAGGGCCTTTGATTTCCACACATTGAATAAAGTATACATTATTTTTTTCCATACCATGCTTGCATTATCTCTGCTAGAAATGATAAAAAATTTCCAACACATGTTTTAGGTTCATTTTGGAGAAAAGGGAACTTTTAAGAAATGAGTAGATCTATTGCCCACTGAATTTAATCGCTGAAAAAGCCTTATATGTATATAAATTGTAAAAACACAGTAAGTTTTAAAATAACAGCTATTTACAGAATTATGTAGTGGCATTCCCTTTTTCTCTTACAGGGGACATTGAAAAAATGAACACCACTTTGTTAATTGAAAACCTACTGTGGATTCTGGAACCTTTTGAATTTCTTTGATATTTCCTACATCACTGCACAATCCAGAATTGTTTAATAATGAGAATTACTAAAGTCTCTGAAATTGTCTTCAAAAGGTTATCCTTGCTTATGGAGAAGATACGTATGCATTTTGTGACTTCTTCGGCTGCAAATTAGTTTGGGTAGACTTTTATTGGTGAAGTGAGGTAAATTCTAACATTATTATGTGAGATTAAAAATTCATTTCTTATTTAGGAAACTACTGAACATCTATATGAAATACCATTAAGTCATGAGATCTTTATGTTCTGCCCAAGGATTTGAGACCCACATTTAAACAGTTTTCTGGATTTTAGGCAGATCGCTTGTTCTTTGTCTATGTTAGCCTCAAGTGGCAGGTCTTTATTGACCATAAATTTCTGGCAGTCTTATAGTGCAGCTGCTTCATGTTTAATATTTGGATGGCAGAATACTCAATAGTATTGAAAGCCAAGGAATTGGATTTGAGTTTAATGCACTGCTTATTACTCTCAAAGAGCTATTTATTTCAGGGGGGATCAACTGTATATGAGGGCTCTTATATCAAACAGATGAGCAGTTCTCTGCTGTAGATAGCACAAATCCTTGTTTTAAAATCTTCAGGGCACATACAGTGCTACCCCAGGTAGTTGCATTACTTCTAATGGATAGATCTGGACTCTTGTATTTTGCTTGTTCTCAAAATGTGTTTGACAGCTGTGAGCAGCTTTCACTCAGATTCCATCATACTTCAGCAGGCAACCCTAAAACGGTCTTTGTTCCATGCTGACCCTGCTTACAGAAGGAGGCTGGCCTAGATGGCCTCCTGAAGTCCCTTCCAGCATGAATTATTCTCTGATTCAAGAATTTAATTTCTTTTCCTGAAAAACATTTTGAGGCTTTTTATGGCTTCTTACCACTTCCATCCTTTTTTAACTGGCTATGATTTTCTGCCTGTCTGAGAGAAAGCTGAAGTTACCATTTCCAAACATGAAGTTGGTCTCTAAGCCTACGTTTATGCTGTGGAATAAAACAGGGCTGGAGCATGGATTTGAGCACTGGATCACAGCTATCCTTCCTTTTTAATTTTTTCTAAACTCATTGGCACAATATAGTGTTTCCCAACTAGGACTTTGACTGTCAGATAACAGATAAATACTTGAATATTCTTGCATAGGTGCCTCTTGGGAAATAGGTCATTTCAAAAAAGGTAAAGGTATCCCTCCTGTTCTTCAAGGGAGAGAGAATTTTCCATGGAGATGTGAGCTGATCAATGTTACTTCTCTTCAGGGTTGATCTGCTTCTGGTCTAATTTGTCGGTTAGGCTAGGTGCTCTGAGGACTATCGTCAAATATCTGCTGATCTCAGAGCAGACACCAAACTCGATTGCAAGTGCAAAGTCATTTGCAGACATAAACTTGTAGGAGTAGGTAGTGTATTGGTGATTGAGAGGTAGTGGCTCTTGGGAAAGTCCTTCATTCAGAAATTTGATTAAGTGTGCAGACTTCCTACTGCCAGGCATGGTATCCAACAGTATAAGTGTTACGTGGAAGTTAAGGATGTTTGATAACATAGAAATACACTTAACTTCCAAATATTCTTCACTGCAAAACTTAAAAATCGAATGTAACTAGTGCAACTGAGCTTAAATTTATTTCAGCAGCTGCGTTCAGTAAAAGTGGACTACGCTAGAATATTACCAGAGCTATTGTTACTAAATCTGTTCTCTGATTGCTCTATTAAGACAGCTGTTTCCAAGACTGGTTTATGTGGCTTGAGGACGAAGCCCTCTAACAAACTATAGCATACAGTATACAGTCAAATATATTGACTTCTAGAGGGTAGAAATAACTGCTTGCTTGCTTCCAGGATCATAACTTTCCAACTGTGTATTCTTTGGGTAGCTTGTCACAGAGATGAGAGCGTATTTGTAAGGAAATTTTCCAGATACTTTCTTTTGTTGCAAAGTACTTAAGGACTTCTGAAAAGGCATCAGCATGTCCAGCAACATTTTGCAGGATAATCTCAGTGAGTCCTTGTTTTATCTCCTAGACTGGAAAGAGGACTGAAAATATAGAGTGTTTGACAGTTTGACATGTTTTAATAAGTTATTCATAGACTTGACTTTGACAGGAATTATTTATTGGAACCTTCCTGGTATTTATAGGATTTGGATTTACTTGCAGTAGTTTGTGACTTTCTTGATTTGAGGAATCAATAGTTGGAAAGTTATGCTGACTTTGCAGTTAGTGACTTTTTCAATGTCCTGCTGCCATCTTTACCAGCAAGGTCCTATTTGAATTGAAGTCCTCTTTCTGGTCATCCACAGGACAGAAATGAGGCCTAACACAAGCCTTCGGAAGAAATAGGAGTCAAAACATGTTTTTTTATGATACAGAGAAACCCCGCATATTCATGGTTCGCATATTTGCGTAGTCAATTAGTCGAGGTTGGATTTTCAGCAAGTTGTGTGACTGCATGTGCGTGTGCATAAGTCCGGGACCCCAGATTCCACAGCTGGGAGGCACGAGAAGGTGCTTCGTCTGCTTTGATGAGGTGCTGCAGTGCGAGTCAGGGCTCCCAGGACTTTCCTCTATACATAATTAGTGGAGGGTGCGTGGCAACGGGCGAGGGGGGGTAACTGAATATTCATGGATTCGGTATCTTCACAGATTGCATAACTCACAAGACCTGCCCGGTCTCGTCACCCCACAACTTTCAGGGGCGCTCTGTATTCAAAAAATGTTCTCGGTCTGCGTCTTCCACTTACCTAATAATCAGACTGTGTAAATTGACAGAAATGCCAGCTTTTCGTGCTGACTTTGTAGTAAATTATTGAATGGAGTCTTGCCGTAAACAGATTGTACGTAGAGCAACACACAACATAAAGTGAAACTAGCACACACTCCAGGTACTAACCTAAAATGTTCCTTGGTGGCCTCAAAATAACCAGAGTTTGGTTTTTTTTTTTTTTTCTGGAGAGACCTGTGAATCTAATTTTTCTTCAGAATGGGTGATGTCTCCATGTTTTGTGTATAACTATGGTTTTTCAAATCACTGATATGGTAGGATGGTTTATTAAACTGACAGTGTTGCAGCTATTGATTCCACATGGAATGACTTGCAGGTGCTTGTAGGAGGAAGCTGTGTGGGCTTGAATTGTGGGTTTGAATTACAGGCAGAGAATGTGGAGCCATGTCAGGCGTCCAGTAGCCAATCAATTTAAAGAAAAGCATCTACAACGCAGCCAATGGCATAAAGCCAAGTGTACAAAAAGCTACAGCGGGATGTATAAAAGTTGGTAACTCATGCGTTAATTAACCATCTTCATTGGCTAACCCCTTTGGAGTCCGTGCCATAATTTGCCATAAATGGTGACTACTATGTAAGTCTATGAACCCCCAGGCCGAAGAGCAGACAACATCAAAGTGCAGCTAGAGAGATTTGCAGCAGGACGAGAGAGGTGCTAAAGTCACAATGTATTTTTTAACAACTCTGAAAAACTGAAGTGAGCAGCTGGGTACATTGTATTAATCATGGGACATGAACACAGCCTGACACTGCAACATCTAGAGCCAGAATGAACCCAAGAAAACTTAACTTGTTTATATCATCCTTTTGTAAATTTTGTGAAGCCCAACAAAGCAGGCACCGTGCCAGAGCTGCCCATGACGTTCCAAGACTGTGGTTCCACTGCGTGGGACCACGATGTCATGCTGGGACCCAAGGTCAGCTGCCCCATGCACCTGTCCAGTGCCCCGCATGCCATGACCAAAGGTGCCTTCTCGCTGTCTGCCCTGGCAACACAGAACCCCAGGGAGAACCCATTGAGGCTGCACAGTCAGTGCCAGCTCAGCCTTGGTTGCAGGAAGCGAAGTCTGAGGAGAGCGAGTGGGATCCCTCTGAAAGGGATGGTCTTGGGCAGCGACCATGGCGTGGCAGCAGCAGTGTGGAGCTGAGCAGGTGAGTGGCACGTCGGGCCAAACTATGTTGCCAATGGAGCCACTGCAGTGGCAGGGGGAGTGGCGGAGACATGGGTCCTCCCCCAGTTGTGGCGGCAGAGCGGCAATGGTGGAGCCAAGGCAGGACCAGCCCCAACAGCCCCTCTGTCCTTGTTTGAACCTGGACCTGGACCTGAACCAAGAGCAGAGAAGGACCTGCTGTTACAGCAGTGAGAAGAAACGAGAAGGTAAAAGAAAAAGCCATAAGACTCAAGGAAAAACACCCGGTGGAATCACACTGTGCTTTTTAAAAAAAAAAACAAACCAAAACTAAAAGCAATGCCAAAAGGAGACACTTAAATCTCAACACCTGATATGTTGGAACATATTCTCACACAGTGTGGAAAGGGTCCCTGTGATCAGACTTTGACTTTCAACACTGAAATGAAACTCAGCACAGGTGGCTTCAAAACTTGGTTGTTTAAAGTCAAACTGCAGAACTGTCTTTGTTGGTTAACTCTGAAATCCATGCCCTAATTTGCCATAGGTGCTCCCCGTATGAGGATCACAGGTTCTGAGCACAATCATATTTAATTCTATGAAAGGGATTACTCAGACAGATTTACTGAGCTTACTATTTACCTGCTTCACTATTCGTAGTGCATGTAGCACTTGGTGGTATTATTATGTACATGCTCATCCTGAAATGAAAGCCTTCTATCCTAGTTGAGCTCTCTGAAACACCAGGAAATCAATGTTTTTGTGGTCACTGACACTTCACATTTTCTTTTCTCCCCTCAGTTTTCTTAGGATCTCACCATATGTTTCATATTCTACTTCAGGGTGCATTGTGGCAGATTTATTGTCCTATCCCAGCTGAAAGACTCCAAGAATGTTCCACTATTATTAATTATCTATGTTAGTAACACATAACTGAAAATCATTGGACACACAGAACATTTTATCGGTATTTCTAATAAACTTTATACCACTTCATTAGTGATGATGCCCACTGACAATTCAAGGCTGATACATGTTAAAGCCTGAGATATAACCGAACAAACATCTGCTATATAAAAAATAGAAAGATAAGAATTCCATGCTTCTGTGTGAAGACAGGGAAATAAATACCTTGTTTTAGAAATCCACCTCAATTTGTTTGATATTCTTCTAATACAAGATGATATAGAACATTATATGCTATCCTACTGCCTTTTGTGTTTTTATGTGAGACTGCAGTAAAAAATGATCTTAAAAGGTGAATAATCCTGAGGAAATCAAGTTTTACTTAAATAAGAAAATTCATATTAGTCAAGAGACTGGGAAACTTCTTGTTGCATAATGTGTGTGTGTCCAAAATCTCATATAAATTAATGTAATTCTTGATATTCTGAAATGTTTGAGGTATAATTTTACTTAATTTCCCCTGTTAAATACTCAGGAATTAACTCTCAAACGAGTCTGAGACCTTACTATCCTGTCTGCTCTTCTTTATTGATTACTAACTGTGTGCAGTTAAATCTCAGAAGTAAATAAGATTTTCTGGCTACACTGTCCAAGAGCCCTTTGAATGTATAAATCATGGTGTGCACTATTGTCCCAGAGAAGTACCCAGGCAGAACTGTCCAGACTTCTATTTGGTTTTAATTGCATGCTACCAGCTAGTTACTACAAACATTGAATGACAATATGCTGTCATCATTTATACATCCAGAGATTGTAAAATATTACACACAATAGAAAAGAATTTTTTCTTCTGTGTAATGAGTTATATTCTATCATGTCGGTATGGAAAATGTTTACATCCAGATTATATTTCCCTGTTGAATATTAAATGTTAAAATTATTCAGTTTATTTTATCATCTATTGTATTCAGCTTAAAAAATATAGAAACTTACCTTGATGTATTTTAGAGGTCTCACAGCTCTCCCAGGTCTCACAGGTCATTCCGAGTTGGAAGGAACCCACAGGATCATCTGGTCCAACTCCCAGACCCACAAGCATGGAACCACAAGCACCATGCTCCATCCATCCAAGCCACCCACCCGCTAGACCATGTCACTGAGCTCCTCATCGAGTCTTCTCTTAAACACCTCCAGGGACGGTGACTCCACCACCTCCCTGGGCAGACCATTCCAATGAGAGATCACTCTCTCTGTGAAAAACCTCTTCTGAACATCCAGTCTAAACCTCCCCTGGCGTAGTTTGAGGCTATGTCCTCTTGTTCTGGTGTCGTCAGCCTGAGAGAAGAGATTCACACCCACCTGACGGCAACCTCCCCTCAGGTAGTTATAAACGGCTTTCATCCGTCTGGTTCTGACCATGAGTGACAGGGGTAGGAAGGAGAGACAGCACCTGCCAAGACAGCGCCTGCTGCCCTGTCCATGGGAACTGCCACGCTAACTGCCTCTTAATTACGAGCTTCCCGCCGATGCCTAAGCCCCCCGCAGTTAATGTCCCTGTTCGCCGTGCTCGCTGTGCTCCCAGGAGAGGTAATGGTTTAAGTACCCACAGGTGGGAGGTCTTGGCTCCCTGGGCGCCTCTCCTCCTCGAGCTGAGGAGAGTTCAAGGTGAAGTCAGCTGCTGGCTGGCCTGTGCTGCCAGCCCCCAGCCCAGGCTGTTTCTGCCTGGGACACCGAGGCCACCTGTCCGAAGATGGGGGGAGGGATGCTCCTGCGTCCCTGGGTCCCGAGGCCTGAGAGTTCAAGGTGAAGTCGGCTGCTCATGATGTTTGTTAGCTATAGGCATTTGAAAGCTAGGAATTCCAGCTTTTCCCAAGATAAAAATAGTAATATTTTTAGCAATGTCTGTGGCAAACTAAGATTCAACAGACTGTAATAATATATGAGTGCAAGCTCATACTTAGCCATTTCTAGTAGGAAATATATAGATACAAAATAAAGAACAAAGCAGTGCTGGAAAGGAATACTGGTATGGAATTTACCAGTTATTCAAACATTTTCAATAAAATTTTTGTCTCCCTCCTATCACACTAAAATAACCCTGGGGTTTGGAGCATGATTTTTAGTCTAAATAATTCTCTTCATCCACTTCACAAAGCAGTCTCATGAACAATTTTATGGGCATAACTGATATGACACACAGATGTAGGGTGGGAAAAAGTACTGAGAGACAAAGGGGATGGGGATGAGAGCTTTTAAAGTATCCTTCTTCTATAAAAACACACATTGGAGAGCTTGACCATGCTTTGTTCAAGAGCCTTATAAAGTATTCATAGTATTATATGTTAAGATGCTTGTGGTGTAAATAAAACTCTTTAAGAGATTATACTAAGAAACATGAGCACCACTATCCTCCGTAATGGGTACATAGACCACAATGATATATCCTCTCTGTAACAGAAAACACTGATTCAGACTTTCTTCCACTGCTTGCAAGGAATCTGCTGTCAAAGTAGCTCTTTCAAGTTCACATTTGAGTTGTCTGTCACAGACAGTGGTGAGTTGCCAGTTTCCTAGTAAGACCTTCACAGAACATGCAAGCTGGTTTGAGTGGCAATTTCCACCATACCTGTTGGGAAGAAATTGTCACAAAGTCCCTTTGCATTCCCCAAGAGATTTAAAAGACAACATAGAAAGTTTTTGTATCCTGGAAGGTGCTATATCCAAGACTGAGAAACTCATGGCCTGCTCACTCCCAGACTGGTAAGACCTTGCAGTATATACCTGTCTTATTGATGCAATCCCACCATGATTTTTTCTAGGAAATAAGGTTTTCATGACACTTCCTTCTTGAAACACCCTCCTCTAGACCTTTCTTCTGTGACATTCAGCAGTAAACTGAATTCATTATTTTTACTGTATTTATATTTATAAATTATTACCTATGACAAATAATTACTATTTATACTAGTATAAATAAACTCCACCTATTTTGTTTTCTGTATCTTTAGATGCATGCATTCTTCCTTTGAGATCTCCAGAGTTTCAGAACTTCATCATCAATCATTCGCAAGCTAAAATATCCATAACTGAGCCACAGTGAAACCATCATTCAGAATAGAAGGATTGGAGAAAAAGGACTGCATTGACATTGCACAATCTCTTGCCTTACTAGTTTTGCCCAATTACTTATTTTTTTCATTCTTTTCCTCTAGGAAACCATCTACAATTGAAAACCCTGGACGACCTGCTTATTCTGAAGTATGCCCAAGCAATCACANAACTGAGGAGCCAAAAACTGGACACAGTACTCAAGATGTGGTCTGACCAGCGCCGAATATAAGGGAAGAGTCAACTGTGTGTACTCAAAGTGTGAGCTGGTTTTAAATCTTGTGTGTTTCCTGTCTTGATTACACTAGTTTTTATGCATTATATCTGTGGATCAAATTCATGATAGTGCCAAACACAGGATCCTGAAAAATTCAGGCTGGAAGAAACCTCAGGAGATCTCAAGTCCAGTCTAGCTCAAATTGGCGTCCAATTGGAACTTTAACCATTTCAGTCTTGAAACTCCCCATGCATGGAGGCTGCGCAACCTCACTGGGCAGCCTGCTTCATGCCTTGAACTGTTCACAAGGTGTTGATTTTTTTTCCTCCCACCCTGTATGTGGCTTTCTAGATTCAGCTTGTGCCCATTCTCTCTCACACTCCAGTCATGCACTATTGCTGAGGGTAATGTCTTTCTGTTGATCTTGTTGAAAGGATGCTCTTAGGTCCACCTGCATGTAAGATTCTCTTCTCCTAGATCAATCTTTCTATATACTGTTGTTGTCAAAGCAAATTTAATGGCAAAAAAGCTCTGTCACAGGGCAAATGAAATATTTTCTGTTGTCCAGGAGTGAGAATTGAGCAAAAATAATTTGCCAGTGTGTCAGATCACCGGAAGGGAGAAGCCTAAATACCCTAAATGCCTCAGGTGGAGACTGCAAGTCCTGTTGTGGGAAAGAAAGAGACTTTACAGAAAGTCATGTCTATTTAGATAATTTCTTGAAATGTCATAATCTTGATAAGAACAAATTTGAATGAAGGGAGTGGAAAAGATACTTCTGTGGATGATTTCTTCATTTTTTATTGTAACATATGCTTTGCTGTCTGTCGTATCAGTGTCATAGAGGGTGGGCATAAACCATCACATTTTTTAGTTACTAATGAACTTACCCTTTGTGAAAGTGGTCTGGTCCTTTTCGAAATCTTATCATTTTGGGCTCCATAGCACTTGTGGTATTTAGTTCCATAGTTTAATTATTTTCTTTAGGCAAGCGTTTCCTCTTGGTTTTAAAATAATTTGTTTGCATGCTGCTTCTTCTTTGCCTGTAAAAGATTTGGTCATCATTCATTTTTACTGACCTGTATCACAGCCTTCCTCAACTGCCTTTCCCCAGCTGAAGAATCCTAGTTTATATAATTTCTGTTCAGCTGGTCAGTAGTACTGATTATATTTTCTAGTACTGTTGGAACCTGTTCCCAGTGAATATACTAATCAAGATGTTACTCCAAAGCAGACCTAAAAAAGTGATATAAGAATATTCTTTACTATATTTCCATTTCTAAGACTTGATTAAGAACTCAATTACACATCTTTCTTGATAAGAGAACCTTAAAACTCTCGTAGCTGAAGAATACTTAGATATATTTTTCCCTTGCCTGGTGTTTCAGGTTTATTCCTTTACCTTGATAAATTCTATTAACTCTTCTCAAATAGATGTGTTTATGTGTCTTCCAAAACTCACTTTCAGTTTGATAATTCATACTGCTTAGGCATGACGAATGATTCCAGGGGAAGCAATCAATCTATCCTACTATTTTGAAAACCTTTTAAATTTATTTTTACTTCAGTTATCCTAGAACATTATTATGACAGGTTTTTCATAGGAATTTGTCCTTAAATTTCTTTTGTGTTACCCAAAATTAAGTTATAGAAACCTTGGTAGTGGTTTTTTCGTACTGTAAAACTAAACAGGTTTTTGAGAATTTAACTGTCTTTTATTCCAGAAAAGATTTGCTAGCCTCCATATGAAGGCCCTCTAGCTCCTATCCGTACTGCTTCCACATAAACAAATCTTCCCTTAGAGCAAAGCCTGCAGTGATCTATGGCAGTTTTTAGATGGATGAGCCAATCAAACGTTGAAACATTACAAAGGAACCTCGCCTACATGGCTTGTAAAATGTTATGCTATCAGGCATAGGGATGTTTAAAGAAGAAGTTCCATTACCCTCAATATCTAAAAATAAACATAGTCTGGACGACTACCATCACATCTAATCCCACTCCAAGAGAGCAAATTCTTGAGCTACAGAGGACTCTAGGGCAGGTAATGAAAGCCTCGACCTTTGCACAAAAATACTGATCCATAAAGACAGACAGTTTTGACCTTGCACTCATTCAAAACTGCTGCAGATGCTCTGTTGGTATTTTAATTAACGGGCTTACTGGGTCTTATCATGTGAAATGACAAGTGGAATGTAGTGTGTTGTGTCTGAAAACTGAAGGTGATCACACCTCTTTTTTTTTTTTTAAGAATAAATCTAGTTGTTTTTTTTTTAAGTGTCGACTGTGTCGACTGTTGATGTGGTGTACCTGGATTTTNGGTAATTTTTTTTAAGTGTCGACTGTGTCATTTGATCATGTATTATTTTGAAAAGGTTTGGATACAATTTTACAGTCAATCAACTGGATATGAATTAGTTCTATCTAAAGACTTGCAATCACTCAGCAAACTATCCTGTTGGGAGCAGCAAGGATTATTAAAATACATCCTGTAAAACCAAAGGTCCCATTCCTTCAAGGATACAGAAAAAGATACTTAAAATTACATTTGATTAACTTGCACTTAACTAGTAAAATTAAATGCAAATACACTCCAAATAAAAATGGATTTTAAAATAAAGGTATAAATATATAAGAAAAAGAAATTAATTGAACATATTTTGAAATCTTCTAGCACTATGAGGGTAAACAAAGAAAAAAGCATCAGGAGCTAAGCTCCACACATTTTAAAAAAGTCAGAGAATCACAGAATCACAGAATATATTGAGTTGGAAGGGACCCACAAGGATCATTTAGTACAACTCTTGGCCCTGCACAGGACCATCCTCAAAACATGTGCCTGAGAGTGTAACCCAAACACCAAGTCCTCAAGATGTTAAGAAAATGTACTCAGTGTTACAATTTCTGGTTTATTTTGTCATAGTGTAACTGACCTATAGGGAATTCCCAGGGACAAAATAGGTTCTGCCACACTTGTTTCTTTTATAATCAGGAAAAGTAGCATTATAAAATACCGTAGTTCTGGCCTCAGAAGTTTGCAGCTCTAATTAAAAAGTGAATGTTCTCAATGTTTTGCCAAATAAAGCTCTTTTATAACAAATAACCTTTTGATGGAAAACCACACTATTTGGACACGAAAAAGTAATTTTAAGACTTATCTTGAGTGTGTGCCATGGTAAATACAGTCTTGAGCTTCTTGCATTTTCTCTCTTTACTGAGGAATCAGATGTATTTCTTCGAACAGCTTATACAAATATTCTACTGTAAATGTAACTGCAGTTTAGTGTGAGAAATTCTCTTCTAATGACATTTTTAGAAGGATTACACACAGTCCTACATTAGGACAATGGTTCCATAGGATAAATTTTCTAATATTAACATAAATTTGCACTACTTTTGTTTAACTGCCACAGAAAAGCACCTTTTGGTCTGACTCCTTCTGGCCTTGCTCTTACATCTTTTTTCCTTCCTTTTTTTTTTCTTTTAAATTTTGAGGTTATTCAGGCAAGTTTCTTTTGAACTGAAGAGCTCAGCAAACTAAGCAACAAAAAGGCATTTTGAAAACACACAAACTGTAGATGTTGATAGCTATGGGCTGTCTCTGTCTTACTAATGTTAATTCAACAGTCTGTCAAGCAAATGCAGTGTCAGTCCATAAGCAGAACTGTCTTTACCAGAGCATGCATAGGCAATACACTAATGGTGAGAGAAGCCATAGCACTCTAACTTGAAACCTGGTAAGGTACAGTGAGAGAGAGAGAGGGAGAGAGAGATGTCTTTCCTCCTCAGTTCTTTGGTCCTTTCCATCAGCTTTGGAGTATCTGTTTGAGGTATGGCCAGTCAAGTCTAATGCCATGTAAGTTAGGATGTAATACACAACTGAGATGTAATGTACAGCATCTATCTTGAATGTTTTTGGTTTGTAACCTCAAAGTCCTTGGTTTGATATGATTTGATTTGGTTCAGTTTAGTCCTGAATACTGAATTCTCATAGGTAAATTAGCCGCATACGAAGTTGTCTTGACAAGTTGCTGAGGGTCTCCTTGTGGTCACTGGAAGCCAGGAACTCATATCATATTACAGAAAACAGCAGCTTGCAAGTTTTCCTTCGGAGTTAATAAAAGTGCAGCTAGGCCTCTAATACAACAGCATACCACTAATATCAGCTGGGTAACCCCAGGTCTGGGGATTGTCGGCCAACCAAGACGTTATTGACCTTCAATGGGACTTTTTTCATTTGTCAAGGAAGATGAAATCCACTTTAGTACAGTGGTAAGTGTCCCCACCTGGTGTGTGGGAGACCCGGGTTCGATTCCCACCAGGGAGACAGTGTTAAGAGTTGGACTCGATGATCCTTGTGGGTCCCTTCCAACTCAGAATATTCTGTGATTCTATTCTGTGATTCTATGTCTGTGATCCTACCACCACTTAATATTATCCTCAGAAACCTGAAAGCAGTAGGCAGCAACAAATGACGTTGCTTTGTCTGCCTGGGATGTACACAGTAAAAAGTGAGAAGATGAGGTAAAAAATATTTTGAGATCTTCACATCTTTATGTGCTATTGTATTTCACAGGATATATTAAACATTAAACTTCTAATGTCATTACCATGACAAGACAAGAATTGCAAACAGTACAAAACTGCAGGTAATCCATTTTTATGACAAGTTTTCAGTGTGAATGAGGAATAGCAAGCATAAGCCATTCTCATTATTGTGTTCTTCTTGTCCTCCATAGATGTCACACCCACGGTAATCTTTAAAGAATTATATTTCATATTAGTAGATATTCTTGAGCAGACCAGTTATCTGTGCTGGCCACTTCCAAAAACAAATGTAAATTATCCTTGCTCAGACAGTTCAAGAAATACATGCCAAAAGTGAATAATAGTTACAAGTATTTATGAAACATCTAAATGCTTCAGAAAAATTAAAGCCATTCTGCAGATTCTGGTTGTGCAGATTCTATTTTGATGTGTATGCATATTGGTATACAGTAAGGCTGTTACAATGCATGTTTTTTTAATGAATTCCAGAATATACATATGAGCCATAATTAGAGCTCTTGGGAACAGCATTACCTAAATCTAATTTGTTGACATGCCATCATAAGGTCAAGTAAGTCTTTTAAAAAAGAACTCTAGTAACCTGAGATCAGACACTTCCAGATTTTATTTCAGCTTTGTACCGCTGCTTATTCATGCACATATTCAGCAGAAAAGGCAACCCTTTTTGATAATAATTTGCAAAGCTCTAAGTCCTGCTGTTACCATCAATTGAAACCATAAAGCAGCACATTATAAATTAATATGCATTTCTTATACTGTGACCCTACTTTTATCTTTGTATTTGTCCTTCACAGAAAAATAATTTTGAGGATTGCAGCAAAATGAAGAAATGAGTTCAAGAAACCATTAAATCTTCCTTTTGATTGTACTTCTTTACTGCCACCTCTCTAAAAAATTATTCATATAGCTCAATTTAATTAACAATAACTTCCTCAGAATAAATTGTTGTTTATTTGAGTTCATATGCTGTTTTTATAACAAAAGAATACTGGCACCTATCACCTTACAGACGACTGTCTGGTACAGTGGCAAAATTTTGTCAGAAATTATTTTTCTCTCTAGTAGGAGACCTTTAACTTAAAAAAAAAAAAAAATACCCAAAACCAAACCCACCAATGAAATTTATTTTTTTATTTCCTGTATTTTTCCTTTAACAAGTCTCTTGGTAAAGTATAGGAAATTCTTGTTTGGAAAACGTTAAGTAATCTAGGTCAAAAGCCCTAAAAACATATGGAATTTTCCATAAACTACACCACAGAGGTTTGTAGTAAAATTTAAGAGTTGAAAAGTGAGCTCTGAGGTATAGATTGCAATTATACAGATATAATGCATGTTAAAATACCAATATCAGAACTCATGTTGAAAATATGCTGAGGTGGCTAACATCTAAAAATACAACAATAGTAAGTTTATGATTTGGGATTAGGAATGATTCCAGACTGTGACAGTGAAGAAGAGAATGGGTTCTTATGTCTTACTGTATTTGTGGGGTGTTTTGTTTTTAATTTTTTTTTTAATCTGAAATGTCGTACAGCACAATGTGTTTAGTCTGATTTATCTGGAATACACTGTGTCAATATTTGCAATTCACAGCTGTTTTGAATATGGCATTTGTGGACAGCTTTGAGTATCATCTTGATAGGTTTTTTTTCAATAATTTTTATTTATTTTAGAAGCTCGAGGTGAGGCTAAATTTTCATTCTGCTTGGCACTCCACAGACAAATACAATATAGACTCCCTTCATCAAGGAATTGTAATTTGAGTAGCAGAAGTGGAGGAAGGACTTAATGTTGCTTAAGCAACATTGAGAGAAATGTTTCAACAGGAACTAGTTTTGTGATAAACTTAATTGATGTAGAAACATCCTTCTTGCAAATATTTACGTCAGAAAAAAAAGCATGTTGTATGCAAAATATTGAGCTCCACTTTAAATCATTAAATTTTATTTATAAAGTCTTTCTTAAATTTCCTTTTTATCTTCGTCTAAGTATTTGCCTCTTCCTTTTATGCAAGCCACTTTCCTATAATTCAATTTCACTGCATTGGATGTCCAGCTTCTCCCCTTGGGAGGAGCCCTACCAGCTCCCTGTCATACCCGGAGTTCAAGCTGTTACAGTCATGCCTTCATCCTCCCATTCTGGTTTAGTGGTTTGGGGTTTTTTATGATTTGTGTTCTGTTGCCTAGCCCTTAGCCCTCTCATTTTTTTCCCACAGCTTGTGTTGCCTCCTACTAATGAGAGGTCGTTTTCCTTTTGGGAGTCACTCAACCTCCTACAACATCAGATCTCTTATCAAAACTCCC
>WEKX01021456.1:63584-74786 GCA_013390025.1 Pitta sordida
TAGGTGCCAACATTGTCCTACTTCACAGAAACAGGATGAGATGGAGACATAGCTCCTGCCATGAGGATTTTACAGTCTAAATAAGCAGATCAGACAAATCCACCCCAAAATGTTGCCGTGTTTTTATTTGAGCAACACCTTTGTTGAAATTAATTAGCACTTGTGGACAGAAAATACTAATTTAAAAAAGTTATTTTAGTTAATATAAATAGTACATGGGGCTGATCTCAGGACTATCAGCTACATAGAAGCTAAGAAAAAGTAGCCCAGAGGCAGAGACAGACTATAATGGGGTGAAAACCATAGTTGAAGGCCAAGGACAGAAGTTCAGGCTTGATATGTAAGGCAAAAAAGCCAAGGAATGGAATTACTGAGAAGAGTGATACAGGTCATGTGCAAATAAAATGTCTACATAGATTGAAGTACATTTTAAATTAAGTGCTAGCAAACCTTCCAAAATATTTTGATTGCCTCTTGAAAATATCAACTTACCTAAAGAAGCATGACAACAGGAGAGGATGTAATTGTGGATCTGTTAGTGGCTGAAATGTTCTTTTAATGAAATAAGAATATATTAACAGAATGTATTTGAGGAAACTTGTCAGGAATTCCAACTTCCAACCACAATCCTTCTTAAGTAGTAATTATAAAATGGTAAGAATTTTTTTTTTCTTATTTTGTTTATTTCTTGTTATGGATTTCCGTTGCATAAAGTTTTACTGGTCTGCAAAATCATGTGCCCCAAATACCTTGAAAAGCTATGCCTTTATCTAGGTTAAATTAATTTCTCACCTTGGTACCTGGGATAAAATCTACTCTTCCCATCTGCAACTTGTATTAATGAGTAATTAGCTGCTATCACATATTTCAGGCTTAAATAATTAATATATCCTCTGAAAGACTATGGGTGAATGGTTAAATAAAGCAAATTAAAACAAATTATAAATAATTTGCCCCATTATAAACTGTATGCCTTGATTCTGTAACAACTCCTTCGTATTAAATTTTTGTGGTATAACTAAAGCATCTGTTTTAGAAAACAAAATATTCCCTAGTTATTAATAAAGCTGGGGGCCACTTTAATTGTTTTTGAATGTCAGTATTGTGTTACCCACTGCCGCCTGTGTTACATTCAATTCATTTTTAGGCACAAGATCATAATAACTATTTCACTGAAAGCCACAGGGAAACTGGATGTTCAGGTTGAACCTTTGTGCTTAAACTATAATGTTTTCATCTTTAAAATTCAGTCTCCAGAAAGAAAGAGGATAGTCTAAAGTTAAACTAAAAAATCTCTCAGCGATCGCTTGGGTCCGCCTGGCTTAACATTGCCCCACGTGTTCCTAAAGGTGATCTTAGCAGGATTTTGTCGAATTTCAAGTCCAAAACAGCTCACATTTGGTCTTTCAATTCTTGTATCAGGACTGTGATTTTTCAAAGGACTAATTATAATAATACATTTCAATTGAATGAGGACATAAATTTTAAATGTAATGGAGACTACCATTAATTCAAAAATTCTGCTGTTCCATCAATATACAGGATTGCAACCCGAGTTTTAAAGGCTACTCTCTAGTTCTTGGAAAACTTCAGCTGTAGGACAGACTAAGGAAATCATCTCAGTTATATTATTATGAAACAGGAATTTTCTGGGCTAAGCAATATCAAAGGAGTTATAACAACTTCACTGTATTTGTTGTGTGAACATCGCAGCCTGGCTTTGCATATTTTGCGTAGATGTATGAATGCGTGTGTCCATGTACTTGAAATGCCCATATGTTTTCAAAGAGTTTGAAAGTGCATAGTTGTAGGATCTTCCTTTGATTAGTTGATTTTAATTTCTCTGATTGGCAGTCATTAAGATTTAGAATAGTTAATTCGCATTTGTTTGCTCCAAAGACACCATTTCACCAATAGTTTACTTCTGTTTCTGGAGACAGGATGCATGTGCCGTGCATGTCATGCTGTAAACCACGTTCCCTGATGTGACCGTAGATTTCACTGGTCATAAATAGTTAAAATGCTTCACTTATCTATAGCTTGTACCAAATACATACAAATATTTACGAAAGTTTATTAACTGCTGTTAAAACCATCTATGTAGATCGCACATTTGACTGCTTAAATACATGCAATTTTCTTCAAGAAATTAAGTTTTTTGCCTGGTATTGAGGAAAATGTGAAGATACACAAAGCTGTTGGTGAAAGATGGAATTGCAAATTACAGAAGAAAAGATCATGAGCATCAGTTCTAATTATGACTTGCGTTTTGACAGTTAAAGATTCCTCTGTCAGAAATATGGCTTCAAGAGTGTAGTGCCTCATATGATGATTTTTAAGTCTATGAACAATGGGCACAATAACCAGTCTTCTGTTTTGGTCGTCATTGCTACTTTAACCTGTGAAATTAAAACTTTGTCTGTCCAAGTATTTACAGATTGTGCTCTCTTTAGGGCTGGCCATCAGCCTACAATGTTTACTTTGAAGTTTTTTTTACATGTGATTACCATCCAAACTCTTTACATAGTTTAACCTTGTTGAAACCAGGAGAAACAGAGATGTGTTGTGGCAATGTATGACACAGCGTTATCAGTTGAAATTATATTTGAACCAAAGTTCCTGTACTTTCATTCCCTACCACACATTAGTTTTGGAGACAATGATGCCCATGCTTTTGAGCATGGCTAGAGTGTTTAACAAAATGTAGATTGATTGAAATAAAATAGTCCAGCTGTGTAATTAAAATATTTGCAGAATTAAAGGTGGGATAGTAAAAAATGTACAGTATTTTCCAGTTAAATCTAACTGTTACAGAAGTCTTACCTTACTTAGATCCAGGCTTTGAAATGTGCTCAGTCTCTAATTGTGGTGTAACAAAGGAATACATAACCCTGAAAAAGTATTCCATTATTTTCATTCATTTGCCTTTTGAACTAAAATCATTCATGCTTTTACTTACCCTAAAGGTAACAGTTCTCAAAAAATGTATTATCTGTTGTATTATTAGTTAGCTAATAAAAATAATACTATGCAGTCATGTATTAAAATCATATTTTAATCTATACAGGTAAGAAGACAGTGTACAAGGTGACAAAGTATTCAGACTAAGCTCCTCTTTTCTCAGCTACTGTATATTCATTTGTTTAAGATATAACATGTCATTGATTTGTTGCTATTAAAGCCAAAAAACAAATTTTTATTGATATTCAAGGTGGATACAGCTGAAAAGCCTGAACATTTACTACAACTTTGTGAAAAATATCCAGATCAATTTACAGAATTCTGTCACAATGTGTGAGTATTGGAATAAGACACCACTGAAATCCTATGTGAAATATGTCTGTCTATTTTTTACAGAAAAAAATCCCATAGTTAAAGTATTTACTCAAACATATTGTCTTGCCTCTGTCACAAATAATAAATTGTGTCTTCTGCCTGTCAAAAATATTAATACTACATTAGGAAACCCTTTAGGAATGCCTTACGTGAATATATATTTTGGGTTTTGGCTACCTAATTTTACTAAACCAGTTTAATTAGCTAAGGACATAAAGATTTCTATCGTTTCAAGGTGAATATTTATTTTTCACTGATATACAGGCCTTTTAAATTTCTCACAATATTACAGGGCAACCTAGGAATATAAATATTGGGTGATGAGTACACTTCATAAATTTTGTACTAGGAGTATGATTTTGTACTTAGAATATCATCTATTGAAGATATTTTATTGATCTTGGCTTAATAATGCCTTCCTCTAAACTATTCTTTCATGCTTATGCTTTAAAATTCTTTTTGAATGTTCACACTTTGCCCTAGCTGAAAACAAAAGATACAGAAAAACTGTGTTGGAAAAACATGATTTCTCAACTATTGTTTTCGTATTGACAGAACCTACAAAAGCCACAGTGATTTCTAAGGTTTAGAATGCTGTATGAGGTCTGTCAATAGCTAGAATTATATGTCTGCTGAGAAAAACCAGCAAGCAAGCTTTAAGTTCTAATTTCATACCACTGCTATGGAAGACATAGGGTGCAATGCATTAATTCTTTTCATTCTTCAATCATCAGGTACCAACATACATTTTCTCATATAGTTTCTGTTAGAGTTGCATCATTATACTTCAAGAAGAAAGCTAGACCAGAAAATATATTGATATGTTTACCCATTAAAATAAACAAACCCCACAAGTCTTCCTTCAACTGATAGAAAAAAACCCATATGCATTCTAGTGACCCAACAGCATAAGCTTTAGTTCATGTAATTGAATGGGGGTGTACATGAAGACCTTGTAGGTGCCTTGGTTATATTATCCCCAAGACTGCCTTGGTTATATTATCCCCAAGACATTTGTGATAATGTAATTGGGACCAGTGCTGTGCATTCCAAAAGCAAAATAAATTACTCTTTGTTAGTTGTTTTCATGACTACTGGGGATGAATCATTTCTAGTGGGGATGGGTTTTTTCTACCTGGAGAAAGTAGGAATTGCATTAGAGGTTTTAAAATTAATCTCAATTTCCCTTCAATTTGGTGACAGAATTTTAACAAGTTGCTTCCAGGAACCCTTGAGAGCTTCCCTCAGCATCTCATTCTGTTAAAACCTTAGATATATCCCTGCAAGTACTATGGAATTTAAAATAGAGTTATAAGCAGTTTAAAATTGGCCTTGGTACGTCACCACTATTAAAATTTCCATTAGTTTTTTATTATATGTAATTCCCCTGTAGCACTATGGAGTTGCCTAATAACAAATTTACTCTTCTCTATTATAGGTTTTATGGGATAAAGTTGAGAAGTGTAATGTAATGTAAAACTCTCTTCTCAGTTTGTTGCAACTTCCTCAAAAGATTTTTTGTCTATTGCTGTGGTCAGTTTTGCTTAAATTTTCCTGTTGTTGTGTATCATATTCGATAGATGCATTTTTGTTAATCATCCTAACTTTAATGTCATGGATAACAGACCACTCTGAAATTTTTTGCCATTTGTTCTCATTTTGGTTCAAAGCATTGGGTGTTCCAGTACAGTATGTAAATTCTTCCTCTTCAAGTCCACTCTCTTTCATGACTTTCAGGTAAAACGTGGCTCCTTTCAAGGTCCAAACAGATCATAAATTCCCTAGTTTAGTCTTCTAAGCCAGAGAATTTTCATTAAGTTTTTGTGCAGTTCTATTTCAGAGGGAAATGAAGCAGATGATCTGTGTCAAGGGAAATTTGTTGTAAATAGTAGTAAGTTCGTGGTGTTCTGTAGAAGTCTACAGAGATCCTATGTTCTTGAGCTGGGATTTTTTTGCTATTTGAGTAGTTAAGCATTTCTCATTTTTGCTCAGACTAGTGTAAAACCAAATTTGTACAGAATAATTTTTACAGTTATGCACTAGCACCAAAAATTTCTAGTTCTTTCTTTCAGGTTAATGCAGGAACAGTACTCATGTTTATTTTATTAGGGATGAATTATTGTAGTAATCTCTTCGCATTTCTTTAAAATACTAATAAATGAGTGGGAGTCTACTACGGAAGGAGTATCATGCTGGTTCTGGTGAGGTTAAATTTGGTTAGCAGGAGGACAAGGTCTACAGCATAGACATGTTTAGAATAGGAATACGTATATATTTAGAATAGAACAATAGTCAAGGAAAATACATTGTAGGGATAAGAGTTATATACTGAGCAGGAGCTTTTTATGCATGTTTGAATCTTGTAAAAGAAAAGAAAATTCACTGCTATGCTGGAAAATAAAATGCAGGTTTATGATGTTGGCATAATAATTTTCCCGGGAGTAGAAGAATTTATGATTCTAGTAAACTGGAAAATTGAGGCAAAAAAAATTACTTCCAAACCTCACAGGTTTTGGTGTTGTTAAAAAATACAATATTTGTAAAGCGGATATATAATATTTGGTATGTGAGTGGATCAAAAAGGAGCTAACAAAGCAATTATAGGTGGACTAGAGGATTTGAAGGAGGAAGAGAGAGTTCTTACTAAAGCTTGAAAATAAAAAATAAAATATAAAAAAAAAAAAGGAAGTCAAGTGTCGGGGAAATCAGATATTATTTTTTCTTGGTCTCTTGCCAAACACCCCATTGAAGAGGCAGATCTTTATTCCAGTAAAGAAAGTTTTCTTGCCAAAAATGTGGAGGTGGCTACTTTGTTCCCAGCCAAGCTGAGAATAAATTATGAAAATATGACTTAGATCTACAGGGACCCTCAGTCATCTGTTGCAACATGTTGGAAGTGACTTAATTCAGCAAGATCTGGATTCGAGCTCAGGCTCAGAGGGAACTTGAGGACTTTATGGTTTCCTTTTTTTTCTATCAAGTTTTATAGCCCACATTTGTAGTAAAATAATGCTGTTTGAAGTTCGTGTGTTTCATGGGAGTGGTGCCTTGAAGAAGTTTTTTCAGTTAACTGGCACCAGATGGAGTGTTTAGTTTTTGACAGGATTCCACTGTTTTGTTTGAAATTATGTTCTTTATTTGATGGCTTTATGGTATCAACAGCTATTCTAATGGCATATATTCTTGTTCTGTCCATTGGAAAAATTGGATAAAATGCATCTTGAATCGATTTTGGAGAAAAAATAAAACGCTATGCTCAGATATTAATATAGAGGATGTTCTTCACTATGAAGTTTCATTACTTTATATCAGAGTATGAATTAACTTTTTAATTCAGTGGTATATCTTGATTCTCTTTGGACTATATTAAAATCCCTAAAGAATTAAGAATTATTGGACTATATTAAAATCCCTATAAAGAATTTAGGACAGAATAAATCTTCAAAACAAGAATAATAATTAATATATACTGTGAGAGCAAAATGTATTTCTGTATTAGTATTGGCAGTCAGTACTTATTTTTAATTTTTACTTTTTTTATTTTGCCATCTTTTTTTATAGTATTGTCATCTATATTTTAGAACCTCCACTTTGCAGCAAAAATAAAAGCTCTAAGAAGACAGGAAGGAGTTCATCAGGAATATGTGGCAGGACAATGAAGTTGCCACTAATTGCACCACTGACTTTTCATGACTCTTTGTCCAAAAGTAATGGGTGTGAGAGAGAAGGTAGCTATGGAATGGAAATTATCAGGTAAAGAACAGAAATGAAAAAATGGGTCAAATTATTTTAGGAAAGAGAGGTCTTTTATATGAGGGGGCAGACCTTCAGAAACAGAAAGCACGGCAGTAAAAAGAACTGTGTAAATGATTTTATCTTCCTTGAAGGAGACTGGCGTCCTCAGCCCACAGACACTTAGTAGTGGCAAAGACTCTCAAGTGGGAAGATAAACATGTGGGAAATTTTATCTTCCCTAGAAAAAACCTGAGAGAGTCCAAGGACTTGTAGCAATAAGAGAGATTCTGAGAAGGAGATAGAAAACAGGTTTCTTATTTTGTATACATTAGCCAATACATTTTCTAAATACAGTGATCCCCCGGTACTTGCGGGCTGTTGGGTCTGGTCCGCCTCACGCGAGTTGTGAAATCCACAAAGATAGCAAACCCACCACGTAGTCGAGTATGCCACACCCGTAGCCACACCCCCTCCCCATATAAGGTCTGGAGGACGGTCCTGAGAGCGGGGCCTGTTTCAGATGTCTGGCTGTGTCTGGGAAGGTTTAAGATATCTCATGTTCTGATTCCTGCCAGGACAGAGTTAATTGCTGCAGTAGCCTGGAGGAGCATAGCTGGGATCCAGAGGTTGTTCTGTACCACCTCACGTGAAGGGGAAAGATGACCTCCAGGGGTCTCTTCTGACTGCAGTAGTGTGGTGAGTGATTTGGTGTGGCTGGGCTCTCCATGGTGAGCTCTCAAGTGTCACTCATTCACATCTTGTATACTATGTTATTAATACTGTTGCTGTTACTCTGTGTTTCTTATTTTGTTGTTGTTTCCAGTAATTTTTTCTTATCTCAACCTATAATCTTTAGCTTTTGTGCCTCCAATTCTCCTCTCTAGCTATTAGGGGATAGAAGGAGGGTGTGGGGTGAGTGTTTCAGTAGCACGTGGTTTAGAATGTTTCAGTGGGAACACTGAATTGGAGAATACCATTCCTAAACCACAACATCTCATCACTCATTTTGGGACCTAGGAGAGTTAGATTATGGAACTGTTCATCCAAAGTATGGATCCATGCAGCAAGAGGATTAGCTTCTCAGACACCTTGGAAATCTTTTGGTGAACTTACCTAGCTCTAGGTAGTGTGCCTAAATCACTTTTTTAAATTGAGAACAGGCACTCTTGACATTCTTCTAAGTTTTGCTCCAAGTCAGTCATATATTTTAAAAGCAAAACGAGTATCTTGATTTGTAACCAGAAACACTTTAAGAGGAAATTCTGGAATACGTATACTCCTTGAAAGCAGAACTCTCCAGCAAGAAAACCACGGACTCCTGCCAGAGCTCAGTTCAGGTTTCCTGATAACTCAAGGGATGGCACACTGCAGAAAGTATGATTAATAGAAAATCATTCATACATTTTAAATGAATAGCTAAATTGTAGGAACCGTTAACTCATGTTTTCTCTTCAGGAACAAAGACGTTAAAGAGACATTGTTATGTCTTTTTTTTTCCCCAATAAAATGGTTTGAAATAATATATTCTTTATTATTGACTGCTTATTTGTAACTTTCTCAGACAGGTGTTTTGTACCTTTATCAGCTGAAAAGAAAAAAAATTCCACTATCTCTGAAAACTTGAATGAATTAATGCTGTTAAGAAGTAACAAGAAAAAGAAAAATCTTTAACTTTCTTAAGGAATTGCTACTGCTGTAATGTCTTGGAATAAAAGGCAAATGAATAGGGATTGAGACCTTTCTAATTTCCCCTACCTCAACAGTTTTAGTGTTCTGTAAAGGCCAAGGCAAAACTGTAATTTTTGCTTTGCACTGCTTTGCCCCACAGTTCTGTGAAAACCAACCAAAAAAAAAAACAAAAAAAAAAACCCAACCAGGAAACAACAACAAAAATAAAAACTCCCACAAACAATCCCCCAAACAACAACCACCACCACCAAAAAGAGCAAACTCTATATAAAAACCCAAGTTGATGGGAAATTCTGTAGAAACAAGAAAACCCTTTGATTTCAACAATCTCATTTAGGTGGTCATGCCTAGGTTGTCCTCTTAAAGATATGTGATTCATTTACTGCTCCTCTTCCCAGCAATGTCTTGGCCTTACATTTTTTTTTCCCCAAAGAGATGGGCCTTTATAAAGCATAGAGGAAACCTCATTCACTGAAATGTTATGACAAAAGATCTCCGTGGATATAATGACTAAGCAGTTGAAGAAATACTCTTGAGTCAGCAATCACCCCAAGTGTTCAGTGCACTGATCGCATTTAACAACATGACTTGTGTAGCATTCCTTGCCTCTGTCATGCCCAGATGTGGACACCATTTGCTCTCCAGCTCATGAAAGCACAGGCAGTTTTCTCTTTCAATCACAGGCACACAGCATTTTTTTGAAAGGCCTACTGACCCATAAATCTTTAGTAACCCACACTCCACATCTGGAAGACCAGTAGATCAATAATGTTTACAATTATTCTAGACAAAAAAGAGTTTACTTTTCCTAAAAAAAAAAATTACCTGCATGTGAACATTATACTTGCATACAGAGCTTTATTTTTGAATGTTATTGTGACTTTTGCCACTCTTTATTCTACTTTTTATTTCTTCACTTTTGACGATCCCATAATGTTGGATATCCTAATCTTTTGGCTAGACCTCTATCCCTGTGTCTTGTAGTGTTTTCATCTTTTTGTATCCTTCATATCTTTGTGAAATATTCAAATCTACATTTGAGAAACGATTTTTCTTTTTTTTGTTCTTTAACGAAGACCTCAGAGAAGTTCTTTACTGCCAAGTTCATTATATATTTGTATTACCACTTATGCAATGATAGTTCACACAAAACTGTATATATTTTTATATATATAAATATATATGTATAGTGAATATAAATGAAAACAGTGGAAATGGAACAAATAACACTGCTTACTCTTTACTATTTCATCTTTAAATAGCTCAGCTGTTTTCCCTTTTCTTATAAGTAATCACCTTTCTCATCTGAAACAAATTAACTCCTGGGGAGGCTATGTTCTGAGAGCTTTCATACGGTCCTTGTTACCAGGGAAACTACTTCTTTTGTCAGTATGTGTTCTGAAGCTCACAGACAGTGCAGATTGCTTTGTAACATCAGATGACAAGAGACAGCAAGGGCCAACTAGTTTGCATGTGGTTTCTGAGCAAAAAAAATAATTAGAGACTCTCACAACACTGGCCAAAATTACTTACCCTGGACAGCTCTTCGAAACAGAAGTGTGCAAAATAGTGTGGTTTATCTATGTATTCAGCTTCCTGCAGGTTGATGAAACAAATATTGTCCTGTCGGCAGGTGCGGGGGAGGCGAAGGGGGTGCATTGCCGAGCATCTGTCGGTGCTGGGGAGTCCTCTGCTGGGGACCGTGTGTCAGGCGAGTGCTGGACACTGCAGGTGTCAGGTTGAGTCCTAGAATAAGCTGCCAGAGGAAACCACTTCCCTTTGAGAAGGTTCTTCCTGGGTAGATGTATCTCATCTTGAAAGCGATTTGTAACATTAATTTCATTTTTGTCACTACTTTGTGTGTATTTTTCTACATTATTAAGCCTAAGTTTTCCAATTCCTACTGGAATATAGCACCCAAGAACATATCTTTCTGATTAAAAATGTGGGGTTTTTTTTTTTTTTAACANCAAAAGAACTAACCTCTACTTCCCATCAACAGAGGTGTCCATCCACATCTAGGGAAGCAGGGCTTCTATCCACGTCAATGGTCTTAGAGCGCACCCATCAGAGACAACGGATCCCCACCCGACTTCCTGCTCCCTTCCTTGGCTTTTATATCTGAGTTGAAATCATATGGTATGGAATATCCCCTTGGTCAGTTTGGGTCAGTTGGCCTGCTGGTGTCTCCTCCCAGAATCCCAGTTGTTACCTCCACCATGGTGAGTATGTAACTCTTGCCTGACTTAATAGCAAAACCAGCTTTCAGAAGGATTTGGATTATTTTCTTCCTCTTCTCGGAGATTTGTTCTGCTGTTTTGCCCCACACAATGATGTCACCAATATATTGGAGATGTTCTGAAGCTTTTCCCTGTTCCAGTGTGGTCTGGATTAGCCCGTGGTAAATGGTTTGGCTGTTTCCACCCCTGGGGCAGTCGATTC
>WEKX01021458.1:15179-39660 GCA_013390025.1 Pitta sordida
TCCAACCAGTTCCTAACCCAAAATAAAATGCTTCTATCCAGTCCATGCTCTATGAGTTTCTCCTGAGGCTTATTATGGGAAACCGTGTCAAAGGTTTTGCTAAGGCCCAAGTACACAAAAGGGGAGGAAAGTCAGGGTGAGTTTAAGGAAGTTCTCAAGTCATGCAGGAGGAAAGCTAGAGAGGCAAAAGCCCAGATGGAACTCAACCTAGCCGTTTCTGTTAAGGACAATAAGAAATGTTTCTATAAGTACATCAAGATTAAAAAGAGAGGCTGCAACAACCTCCCCTCCTTATTGGATGCAAAAGGGAACATAGGAGGTAGTGATGAGGTGGGTGTAGATCTCTTCTCTCAGGCTGCCAGCACCAGAACAAGAGGACATGCCCTTAAGCTATGCCAGGGGATGTTTAGACAGTATGTTAAGAAGAGCTACTTCAAGAGCGAGTGATCTCTCAGTGGAATGGTCTTCCCAGGGAGGCTGTGGAATCACCATCCCTGGAGATGTTTGAGAAAAGACTCAGTGAGGAGCTCAGTGACATGGCCTAGATGATCGGAGACTTGGATGGATGGAGCATGGTGCCCATGGCTCCAGGGTTGTGTGTTCAATCCCTGGGTGGGCATTTTCTTGGGCATTGACTAGATGATCATTGGGGGTCCCTTCCAACTCAGAATAACCTGTGAACTTGTGACTCAAGCTATAATATAAACTTAATGCCACAGCAATCTGGAACATCTGACATTAAGGTTTTGGGGACTAAAATGGGACACCCTGGTAAGAATTAAGGTTTTAAAGATGTTAGTAAGAAGAACACCAACACTGGTAGCTGGTTAGTTATAATCTAACCTGCTTGTAGGAAATGTTCAAGAAAGGGATATCTTAAGTCACATCCCTCTCCTAGGCTTGTTCTCCATGTTTCATAGTACCTATAGACACTTCACCATGTCAAAGCACCAGTGTTGAACTTTGTGGTTTGCCCATAAAACGTCCTAGGGCTTATCTTTCTACACAATGGAGAAATAATTTCTTCTTTTCAAAATAGGGGCAGCGAATAAGCGAACAAATATATTATCCCAAAATCTTGGCAAGAGGGAGTCAAATGCCTTGACAGAATCAAGACTAAGACACTGCAGAGAACAAATACTGTAATTATAAAATGACTATGGATGTAAGAGTGCTCACGGGTTTTCAGTAGCTGGCAAAAATTTGAATATCCAAGTTCTGGATTTAAATAACATGAAGGCACTTAAAACTCAATTTAGAGATGCAACACCTGTCATGGATTTAAACATAAACATACAGAAATGAAATTCTAGACATGTAGAAAGTATTTTAGTGTTTTATAAGTAAATATCAAGGTATCCCTGTGTAGATTACAGATCCTGAGATGTTTCTGTACCGCCATTTTTATGTGTTGATTAGACTAAAAAGAGAAAGCTTATAAAGTCTACATGCAAGTTTCCTATAAGTAAATAGTAAGATCTATGATTATTTTTACATATTCCTTCAATGAAGATGAGATTCTAAAAACTACAAAGCTACTTTATGACTAGATCACAGGATCACAGGAGATACTATAATTTAAATATGAAACATCAATATAAATTGGAATTTAGCCATATTTAGGAGTTAATGAAGTCGATACACTCTACCAATCTAATGACCAAGTTTATGTTATCTATAAGCACTTCATTTCATGGCTCAACATTTTTACAGGGTACTCTGGAAAAAATATCAGTGCTTGTATCTCAGGAACATAATAAATAATATGCAAAATATGAAGATATAACCATTAAAATTATTTTGGCACTATCCACATTGTTACCCTGGCCTCTCACTTAGGGTTTGTGGGTTTTTCACCTCTGAGGTATAAGGTGTGCAAAAATAAGTGTACATCAAATCTTCGCTTTGCTTGATCTCGCATTGTTTCAGCAGCATTCAAGCCCTTGAAAATGAACTGATGATTCTGTTATGGAAGATGCTCTAGAAGTGAAAAACAAGTCTTGAAGTGATGGAAACATCATTTAGAAAATTTTAAAGCTTCTTACAACTTTAAATCCCATAACCCTTGTAAATTAGAATTAATTTTTCTGATTTTCAAAATATTAACATTTCATACATCAATTTTATTCTGGTTTAAGATTAGCTTTCACAAGAGAGAGAAAAATCCCACTAATTTTTTTGAAAGTAAAGATTTTTCTTTTATTTACTTTAACTATTTAAGATAAAATTTGATTTCTCGACAGTTACATAGACCTGCAAACATTTCAGCCTATATGCCTTTGTTCACATGAAAAGTTTTGGTACTCTTTTTCTTACCAAAAGCAGTAAAATGGTGTGGAAGCAAAAATAATACCTGTATGAGTACAGAAAGAGAGGAACTAAACAGAAGAGGCTTTCAATCTTCCACCAAGTCCTTCCTTAGTACAACACCCAGACACAAAAATAGATAAGACTGAAAATTTTAATGCAATATATAAGCTTCCTATCTCTGACTGGTTTAGGATTTACATCAATTTTTATGATATAACCAAAAAGACAATATATAATGGTCAGGTTCCTGATTCATTATAACAAAATACAAAATCAGAATTAAAATATGCACTGTAGAGGTATTAAAGAATCACAGAATCAGTTGGGTTAAAAAAGACCTCTGAAATTGAGTCTAACCTTTGACCTAACACCACTTTGTCAACTAGACCATGACACTCAGTGCCACATCTGGTCTATTCTTAAATATCTCCAAGGACAGTGCCTCCACCACCTCCCTGGGCAGCCCATTCCAATACCAAATCACTCCTAATATTTAACATAAACCTCCTCTGACACAGCTTAAGACTGTGCCCTCTTGTCCTGCTGCTGGTTAATTGGGAGAAGAGATCAACTCCCACCTGGCTACAACCTCCTTTCAGGTAGTTGTAGAGAGCAATAAGGTCTCCCCTGAGCTTCCTCTTCTCCAGGCAGAACAACTCCAGCTCCCTCAGCTGCTCTTCATAGGGCCTGTGCTCCACTCTCTTCACCATCCTTGTCGCCCCTCTCTGAACACACTCCAGTACCTCAACATCCTTCCTAAATTGAGTGGCCAAGAACTGGACAGTACTCAAGGTGAGGCCTAACCAGTGCCAGCTACAGGGGAAGAATCACTTCCCTAGTCCTGCTGATCACACTATTCCTGATGCAGGCCAGGATGCCATTTGCCTTCTGGGCCACCTGGGCACACTGCTGGCTCATGTTCAGTTTCTTATCAATCAGTACCCCCAGGTCCCTTTCTACCTGGCTATTCTCCAGCTACTGTCCCCAGCCTGTAGAACTGCATAAGGTTGTTGTTGACAAAGTGCAGGACACAGCACTTGGTTTTGTTGAACTTCATGCTGTAGGATTCAACTCATCTATTTAACATGTCCAGGTCCCTCTGCACAGCCCTCCTATCCTCCAGCAGATTGACAGTCTCCCCCAGTTTGGTGTCATTTGCAAACTTGCTAATGGTGTATGAATACACTCATCCAGATCATCAATAAAGATATGAAACAAGACAGGGCCCAACACTGTGTATTAGACACACATAGACTATATGATATAATAGAAGAACAATACAATATATATTAATGCCTAAATAACTTCAGGAGTTTAATGTTACTTTGATAAAATAAACAGATTAACCAATAAGTCCATTTCTAGCCTCCAGCAAAAGCAAATTAAAATATACAACATTTTTCATTCTCTGCAATTTTTGTGTATAAGCTTCATTTAAAAATATAGGACTAGCATTCATTTCTTGGCCAGATAAAATCAAGAGTATACTTGAATTCTTCATTACAGGAAGAGGATTGCATGATATCCAGAAACATAACTCTTGAATGTGCTTTTTATTATATGTCTTTATAACTTCTTTTATCAATTGCCCTTATTGATTACAAAGTATCACCTAAGCATATTCATTACTATGCTAGGTATGGTTGTTATTGGACTCAAATCACATTGTTGGAATTGCATCAGAAAACTCCATTACTTATTATAAAAATGATTGTTACCAATCTATCTTAGCCTTACTCTTCATTACTAACAAAAAGTAATTGTAGATTACGACTGTATATTAAGAGAAATATTCCATCTCTAATTTAATTTGTAAGCATCAAGGTCAGTATAACTTTTCACATTTAGATTCTCTGTTGTCAACAATGCAATTTGTTTATCCCAAACAAACTGCTTGTTTTCCCTGCTTATATTTCTGTACAGTCAAGACACTTAAACATAACCTTTATTCTGAACTTCAGTGGATTCCAATGCTTTAAAACAGCCTTCTAAGGAGTAGAACTATTTTGCCATTCATTTGCAGTAGTGCCAGAACTACAGGCTACAGCACATTTCAAACAGGTAACAGGGTGCCTCTTAAAAGACCTCACTGCAGGAGATCAAATATTAAGATAAAAGAAAAACAACAGCAGCAGTGAAGCTGGTAAGGGGTGCATTTCCATGCATTCCATCTATCTTGGGGATTTAAAGGGAAAGAACGATCTACAGTTGAGTAGCAATGAAAGATAAAAGATCAAAGAAACAGAAGCTGTGTTAATGGGACTTTGATACTGCGACAGAATTCATGGTGATAAAGGTAGGCAAGTCATAGCCATAATATGTGAGCCTTGAATAGAGAGAGTGACTAATCTGGGCACAATGTGATCAAGTCCAACTCAAAGCAAAGGAAGAATGAAGTAGTG
This sequence comes from Pitta sordida, assembly GCA_013390025.1. Lineage (NCBI taxonomy): Eukaryota > Metazoa > Chordata > Aves > Passeriformes > Pittidae > Pitta > Pitta sordida. The sequence goes on from WEKX01021458.1 coordinate 19,892, forward strand.
GAACAGGAAGGGCTGAAGTAACAGAAGAGACGTTGAACATCTTCAACAGACTTTCAAAGCTGCCATAGTCTCTACTAAATTAAAATCATGTTCAGGGAGTATAAAAACAAAGCTTGAAAAATTGTGTCAAAACAGAAAATCTTTTTTTAAAATATATTATTAAGAATTCAATTATTTGTTCTCCTTAAAAAATGACAACAGTAACAATAGGACAATAGCGGAACTAAGACCACTAGAGTGGAGGGGGGAAAAAAGTAAAAGCGACTCAGAAAAAGTAAATCTCATTTAACTGCTGAAGTCGTAAAAATAATTTTCTAAAGATCTAATGCTTTATTTCACTCCACTCTTTTATTTTGGAACTCCACTCTTTTATTTTGGAAACACTCTGCTTCTACCAAGATATGTACAAAAATCCAGGAGTAGTACGAGTGTTTGTTATGGGGAGATCCCTATTGTTCTATTGTAAATATTTTCTCCTTTTTACTGGGACAATGGGGTTCTTTTCTTATCTCCCCTTCCCTCCCCTGCAAGGCCTGTGGCTAGGGGAAGAGCTTTCTCCTTTTTACTGGACAAACAATGGAGAATTTTTTGTCTTATCTTCACTTCCTGGCAAGGCATGTGACTAGGGGAGGAGCCCGAGGGCTGGGGCGGGCTGAGTGATGGCCAATGATATGCGAAGACATGCCCACAAGGTATGAGACATGAGAGGGGCCTGAGGCCCTATAAATCACAGTATGCCAGTATTGATAATGTTGGAAAAGACCTTGAAGATCATCTAGTCCAACCTATAATCCAACCAAACCTAACATCTAGATCGTATCATTCAGTACCTTGTCCAGCCTACCCTTGAATACCTCCAGGTATTCAACCACTTCTGTGGGCAACCCATTCCAAAACCGGATCACCCTTTCTGTAAAAAACCTTTTCCTAATATCAAGTCTAAACCTCCCCTTCTGAAGCTTAAGACTATGACCTCTCGTCCTGTCTCCAGTGGACAGGGAGAAAAGACCGATCCCTGCCTGACTACAACCTCCTTTTAGATAGTTACAGACAGCGATAAGGTCATGCCTGAGCCTCCTCTTTTCTAGGCTAAACAGATCCAGCTCCTTCAGCTGCTCCTCATAGGGTTTATCTTCCAGTCCCTTTACCATCCTAGTTGCCCTTCTCTGAACTCATTCCACACCCTGACATCTTTCTTAAATTGAGGGGCCCAGAACAGGATACAATACTTGAGGTGTGGTCTAAGCAGTGCCGAGTACAGGGGAAGGATAACCTCCCTTGACCTACTGGCCACACCATTCTTGATGCAGGCCAGGATGCCATTGGCCTTCTTGGTTACCTGGGCACACTGCTGACTCATGTTAAGTTTGCTGTCCACTAATATCCCCAAGTCTTTTTCCACCTGACCACTCTCTAAGTACTCCTATAGTTCTGCCTATAGTTCTGCTTGGGGTTGTTATAACCAAAATGCAGAACCCGACATTTAGACTTGTTAAAACTCATCCTATTGGAGTCTACCCATCTTTCCATTCTGTCTAGATCCCTCTGCCGGGCCCTCCAACCCTCTAACAGTTAATGCAGCTACCGGGCCTCACAGAAGGGTGTTCGTGGATCTCCTGAACTGAGGAAGCCCTGTTTTCTCCTTTGATCTCTACCGTTGCCATTTTGCCCAGGACCACGCTGACCTCGACTCTTCATCTAAGTACAGCCTACCCCCTGCTGGCCACTGGATCTCCCCGCAGCCCCTCGGACATTTTAGAAAAGGATCTCTGGCTGTTACTCCACTGATTTGCCTACTCTGAATCCTATTCCCCTGCCCCTGGAATCCTGGTGTGGCCTTATCGCTGTCTGTAACTATCTAAAAGGATGTTGTAGTCAGGCAGGGATTGGTCTTTTCTCCCTGACCAATGGAGACAGGACGAGAGGTCACAGTCTTAAGCTCTGGTCTCCCTCGAACTTGGCCCCTCCTTGTGTTTGGGTTTTTCCCAGCTGTCTACAGTCATCATTGTTGTTGATATTGTTATTGTTGTTGTTCAAACACATATATATATATATATCTATCTATATATATATGCTATATTAATTTTTTTTTCCTTTCTCTCAGTAAAGTTCTTATTTCTCTGTAGATATTAAACCAATAATTCATAATAAAATTAACAGCTAGTCTCAGGAAAGTGGGAAAATAGAACAGCAGGAAATAGGATATTAGGCATGAAATAATATTATCTAATCCTCCCAGTGCATCAGGATTTTATACTTGCATTGTATAGTATGCTGGAGTAGATATTATGGGTCCCTGGGCAAATTGAACCTGACTAACTATGCCTCATCAACTACCATAAGGATGTAAATTTTACCTCTTGTCAATTTATTTTTTTCCCACTACTTAGCAAGGAAATAACATTAAAACTGAGTGTGGTGTTGCAACAGAGTTGCAAAATGCCGCTGAGATATTTTTGTTTATAAAACAAGCAGGCTATTTGTCAGCTTCATTGTCACTGCTCCTCCTGTATATGTAAATCCAAACACTATACCTTGCTTCGTTCAGGTGAATTTACCTATCCTACACCTCCTTCACAGAATGAACATCCTATGTAGTGTTCAGGTTTGAATGACTGCTCAATCCTTAATTTCTTACAAGATGTGTTGACCTTGGCTGGTGATCTGGTTTGGGTTTTTTTCTCTGGCAGTGAGGGGGGTTAATGGCTCCTGCCTGGGCTTCCATCGCTTCCATGGAGATCAAGGTCACAAGCAGATAGAGACATCTCTGTGAATAACATACGTGAGAAAGAAAAAAAAAAGCAGTAACAGAAAAGTGGACGGCTGGACCAGAGCCTGGGACAAGCTGAGCAGTATGAAGGCACAGCCAGGCCAGGCGGAGGAGGGGTAGGAAGAGTTCAAGGCATCTCACTGCTGCTTGTAGAATGGACCATAGTGAAGAACACTGTCTGCCTGCAAACCTATGGAATAGAGGGAGAGAAACCAGCAATGCAGAATCCACCTGAGGCTGCGCTGAAGATGGAGGATCATGCTGCAAAGCTGCTGATAATCTTCGAGCCCAGAAAACGTGGCCGCCAGAGTTGGGAGCTGGGCAGAGATCCTTTGGACAGACACTTTGTGACAGAATTGCATTATGGTAGGATCTGATCTANGCCCAACCAAGTCCACCATTCATCTCCACTCCATTCTCAACAGGACTGCTGGGAAATATGTTTCCTCCCAGTCCTTCTCTGACAATAATTTTCACAGGCTTGTTTCCCCTTCCTCATTCTTGTCTGTGAAATGCCAGCACATTCAGGCATTGCAGACTTCTTGGTTCTATGTTTTAAAGAGCACCAATACCCCTTGAAGTTCATCACTCATTTTAATCTTCTATTCTAACTTCTACTCTACCACCACCACCACCACCATTCTCCCCCTCTCTTCCCCTCCCCAAGTCTTGTGCTTTGTACTTAATTCTTCACATTAAAAAGATACATGAAGAAGTGCATCAAGGGATGCTTTCAAATATATATGTACATTTTGTGGGTCCCTTCCAACTCAGAATATTTTGTTGTGGGTTTGATCCCTGGATGGGTGTTCACTTGGGAGTTGGACTAGATGATCCTTGTGGTTGCCCTCCAACTTGGAATAACCTGTGAACCTGTGATTCTGTGTTCTAGGAATAAAATTTGGTAATCATTGTAAAAACATATGATTCAAGTACAAACACTTTTCTTGCACAAAAATAATTGTGTAAGATTTAAAGACTTAAACAATTAAAGTACCATTTGATCACTGACTCCTTTCAGTATTTAAAGCAGCATTTCTTGTCTGTTATTGAAAATTACTTTTTCTAAATTTGGTTCAGGTTTGGACATTAAAGATTTACTACCTCATATGACATTTGTCAAAGTTTTTTGACAGCACTTAAAACCACTTTGCAATATGATTCTCCTGATAAATCAGCTTCATAAGTGCCAATCCATACAGGAAATATTAGGATATTACCACTATTCTAGTAAGCCAGTTTGTTAAGTGTATTTTGTAACAAAGCCAAGTATATTCCAAGTTAATGGTGTCTTGCATTTTGTCCTGTGCGCAGCACATGGCACCATGGATGTGCCAATGTATTCCAGAAATCACAGTATCCATACAGCATTGTATACAGTTGGCCCTCGATTATCGTGGTACTGCGGGTCTGGTCCTACCCCTGCAAAGCCCTCCGTCTGCATATATAGGCAGCTCATTCATATGCAAATTTGTCCCACCCCATCACCCCACACCCTCAGCTCCAGAGCAGCTGCAGGGCATTCCTAAAAGCACCTCGCATGATGTGAGTGGTCATGGCAGTGAAGGGTGTCTCCTCTGCCGCATCCCCACTCAGGGAGTTTCCAGGAATTGTGACGAAGGGGTCCCTGAGACCACGGTGGTGCCATGGTGAGTCCCAGGCTTTGGCTGCTGCTGCAGGTGGAGGAGGCATCGCAGGGCTGTATGCACATCTGATCTCCCTCTGCTGTGTTTCCTCCTGCGGGATACACATGGCATGGCACAACAGCAACTGGGATCGGCGGCGCAGAGCAGTGCCGGCCTACCGGCACTGGCAAAGCTTCTGCTGCTGGCCCGGTTGTATGTTCCAGTGCTGACCATCTCCAGATTTAAAAAAACAATCAAAAATTGATTCAAACCTGGGAACTCTGAACCTTTCGGTTTGTTTTTAATCCAAAGCCATCCACAAGAAGGGCAGGAAAGATGATCCGAGTAATTATAGACCTATCAGACTAACCTCAGTCCCGGGCAAAGTAATGGAACAGACAGTCCTGTGTGCTATTACGGAGCAACTGTAAAATAGTCATGACATTAAAACTAGTCAGCATGGATTTAGGAGAGGTAGGTCTTGCCTGAACAATCTGGTCTCCTTTTATGAACTGGTGACTCACCTAGTTNAAAAGCACCTCGCATGATGTGAGTGGTCATGGCAGTGAAGGGTGTCTCCTCTGCCGCATCCCCACTCAGGGAGTTTCCAGGAATTGTGACGAAGGGGTCCCTGAAGACCACGGTGGTGCCATGGTGAGTCCCAGGCTTTGGCTGCTGCTGCAGGTGGAGGAGGCATCGCAGGGCTGTATGCACATCTGATCTCCCTCTGCTGTGTTTCCTCCTGCGGGATACACATGGCATGGCACAACAGCAACTGGGATCGGCGGCGCAGAGCAGTGCCGGCCTACCGGCACTGGCAAAGCTTCTGCTGCTGGCCCGGTTGTATGTTCCAGTGCTGACCATCTCCAGATTTAAAAAAACAATCAAAAATTGATTCAAACCTGGGAACTCTGAACCTTTCGGTTTGTTTTTAATCCAAAGCCATCCACAAGAAGGGCAGGAAAGATGATCCGAGTAATTATAGACCTATCAGACTAACCTCAGTCCCGGGCAAAGTAATGGAACAGACAGTCCTGTGTGCTATTACGGAGCAACTGTAAAATAGTCATGACATTAAAACTAGTCAGCATGGATTTAGGAGAGGTAGGTCTTGCCTGAACAATCTGGTCTCCTTTTATGAACTGGTGACTCACCTAGTTGACAAAAAAAAGGTAGTGGATGTTGTGTACTTGGATCTTAGCAAGGCCTTTGACATGGTTTCCCATGGTAAGCTTCAGGAGAAACTCTCAGAGTGTGGACTGGATAGAAGCATTTTATGTTGGTTTAGGAACTTGTTGGATGGATGAGCTCAGAGAGTGTTAGTAAATGGTTCCACATCCAGATGGCAGCCAGTCACTAGAGGAGTCCCACAGGGATCAGTGCTTGGCCAGGCACAGTTTAATATCTTTATTGATGATGTGAACGAGGGAATTGAGTCTATCATCATTGGAATGGTCTGCCCAGAAAGGCAGTGGAATCGCCATCCCTGGAGGTGTTTAAGAAAAGACTGGATGAGGAACTCAGTGATATCGTCTGGATGATAGGAGGCTTAGATGGATGGATCATGGTGCCCATGGCTCCAGGGTTGTGGGTTCGATCCCTGGGTGTTCATTCACTTGGGAGTTGGACTAGATGATCCCTGTGGGTCCCTTCCAACTTGGAATATCCTGTGAACCTGTGAAAAATCAGTATACAAAAATCCTCTCATGTCTGCTAATAAGTCACACTTAGTTTTTACATCCCAGTACAATTAAATTATTTTTAAGGTGAAAGTTTATATTAACTCATGTCATTCAGTCATTGCATTTTAACCTCTTGAGTTAGGAAATATAAGGCATGCAGGATGCAATTTTAAGAGTAGTTAAAGTCTTTGTACAAATAGCAATTCTATATTTAGAGACACAGTTATCAGCAATTTTGTCCAACTTCCTCCAAGGCTATAGTTAAGTAAAATTAATGAATTCTGCCTTGTTCAAATTACTTCTTTAAGTTAAAGACTTAGGGAAAAGGCTAAGGTTAAGGGTAACACACATTTCACTTTGTTATACACAGAACAAACATCTTTCTTATTCCTGTCTCTGCTGCTTTGAGCAAAATTCACCGCATTACACATTAAACTAAACAATGGATCACAGTTCAAGTCTTTTTGGTTTCCTGTTGCTAATTAGGGTTTTAAACAACCTTTTTGAATCATAAATGGATCAATTTTATAACAAAACATCCTAGAGGGACAAATAGATTTCATTCCTCTCCTACTGGTAATCTCTCTCTGTCCTACATGTCCCATAGAATAACTCACTTCATTCTGATGGCTACTTCACCTCAAAGGTCTGATCGTCACCGGGGTGCCACAAGGCTAGAAATTTACTTACAACACTGCTAAGTTTCCTGCAGTTTTTGACTGATAAATCTTTTTCTCCCAGCCACACATTTCTTTCTCCCACCTCTGTATTGCAGAGCACAATCATTCAGCAGTGTCTAAACATAAACGAAAAAAAAAATTTCAAATGCCGTATAAAACAATGCCATTGTATATTTCCCTAGGAAATATCACTTCTTCCCTTAACTTTATTATCTCCACAGAGATTGGAGTGAAACATTGACAGGCTACACACTCTTCAGAAGAAATAAGAGAGGATGAAGAGATGGAGGAGTGGCCCTGTATATTAAGCAACTCTTGATACCATGCAGCTTGATATTAAGGATAATTAGGTTGAGGGCCTATGGGTTGAGGCAAGAGGGACAGCCAATAAAACTGAAATCCTCATCGGAGTATGTAACAGAGCGCCTGACCAGGAGGTAGAGGCAGACCCATTGCTCTTTAAGCAACTAGAGACAGCTTTGAGATTGGCTGCCCTCGTTCTTGCAGGAGACTTTAATCTGCCTGATATCTGCTGGGAAATTAACACAGCAGAGAGGAGGCAGTACAGAAGGTTCCTAGAGATAGCTGATGATTGTTATTTGATGCAGTTGGTGAGTGAGGCTACCAGGGGTGAGGTTATGTTTGACCTGTTGTTTACAAATAGGAAAGGGTTGGTTGGCGACATTGTGGTCAGAGGAAATCTGGGTTGCAGTGACCATGAGATAATAGGGTTTTCAATTGACAGTGTAGACGAGAAAGGGCACCAACCAAACATCCACGCTGCACTTTGGGAGGGTAGATTTCAGACGGTTTAAGGATTTAATTAGAAAGGCACCATGGGAAACAGCCCTTAATTGCAAGGAAGCCAGGAAGGCTGGACATACTTTAAGAATGAGTTCATGAAAGCACAGAGGTAGGCGGTCCCAATGTGCCGAAAGATGAATCCGAGGGGTAGAAGACCAGCCTGGATGACAAGGAGCTCCTGAAAGAACTAGGGGGAGAAAAGAGGATGAGCCTTTGGAAAAAAGAGGAGGTAAATTAAGGTGTGTTTAAGGAAGATGTCAAATTGCGTAGGAGGAAAATTAGAGAGGCAAAAGCCTAAATGGAACTCAAACTAGCTGTTTCAGTTAAGGATAACAAGAAATGCTTTTATAAATACATCAACAATAAAAAAGTGGCTGCAGCAACCTGTGCTCCTTATTGGATGCAGAGGGGAATATAGTAAGTAGAGATGAGGAAAAGGCAGAGATACTTAATGCCTTCTTTGCCTCTGTTTTTAACATTAAGACAGATTGCCTACAGGACACCTGGGGTGGATGGGATAGGAGTACAGTATAACTCCTGTGTAATCTGGGAGGAGGTAGTTTGCCTCTGACTCAACTTGCAAGAAACCCTGTAGATCACAGTCACACAATGATCTCCCCTTGTGGCTCTGTATAAATATAGAAAATCATTGACATAGATTTAAGATGTTTGCCTACATCATTAAGTTCTACTTCTCTAAACAGAAGACATTTGTTACTCCCATGACATAGCTTCTGGATATAATTATGTAAGAGTTTAAAATCTGAAGGAAACACTGATAACTCGGTTTCTTAAAAGAAAACAGAAAAAAAATATACTGCAATCCTTTTCATATTTGCAATCCATAATTTGCTGGATTCGAATAGTTGCGGGTGATTTTTCAGTGAGATGTGTGACCCTGGTGCATGCGTAGAATGTACCACAAACCCATCAGCCCGTGAATATGTAATGATCTTATGAATATATAGTTAGTCACCCCTGGCATCACTGCCCACCAGACTTGTCATACATGATTCATTCTCTCCATTTAAGAGAAAGGGGAGCCGGTCCCATCTCTGTGAAGCCAGAAGCACTACCACATGGCTGGCACAGACACTGGGGCCATGTCAAAACTTCTGTGCACAGCAGAGTGGCACCGCTGTGAACCAGGGGATGTCAGGGGACAATTGCCACCACCAATGGTGACTTTGGGGGTGGCAGTGGATGGGAGATTTAATGCCCAGGTGGCTGAGAGCAGAGGCACTGACTTGGTACCATGTTTCAGCTCTGTCCACACTGGCATGACATGGGCAGCATAGCCCGGTGTGTCCTCATGCCAGCAACGCAGACTCCTGACATCAGAGCCTGGTCCCTGTGCTGGCGCGTGAACCCCCATCACTGCCCAAAACAAAAAGTTCCTTATGGGCAGCAGGAGAGTACTTATGTGTACTGTGGGATTTTTGTACATAGATGTTTACGGCCATGTCATAAACACAGAAGCAGTTGACACTGGACAAGCCTGGGGCGTCCCTTGTAGGATGTGTGGGGCAGAGGAGATGTGAAGGGAGGGTAGGAGAGGGAAGGGAAGATGTGCGGGCTGGGCATCAGGTGCACGGACAAGTGGGGCTGCGAGCATTCCTGGCAAGGGACACATCTATTCTCTGGTGCTGCACTGGCTCCCATCCACCCCCTCCCTGTGCATCTCAGGAGCTGCAGCAGAAGCAGATCACATAGAACCACCGGCTCTTTCGCCCTGCACAGCTGCTGCAGGCCCATGCTCCTGCAGACAGCCCCAGTGGGACGCAGGGAGGCGGACCCCAGCTGCCGCCTGCCAGGGATGGGGCAGGGGCGGCGAGCTGGGAAGAAGCGGCGATGGTCATCTTCCCTCGGCCCACAGTCTTGGTCTGGCTACATGCAGCTGCCCGCCTAGAGAGGGCCCGCTGTCACAAGAACAACCATGCTGAGGGAAAGGGGACGAGAAGGAAATCAACCGATAAGCCCTCGAAAAACCATCTCGCCAAATTGGAAAAGCAATACTGTGCTTCTCAGAGCCAAAACTCCTTGTATGATATGTGAATTAGGCGTGAGCCAGGCAGCGAGGGGTTCCCATGGTTACTGTGCCTGGGACAAGCTGTCCTCTGTGGGGACAGACAGACGNCCTGGTCCCTGTGCTGGCGCGTGAACCCCCATCACTGCCCAAAACAAAAAGTTCCTTATGGGCAGCAGGAGAGTACTTATGTGTACTGTGGGGTTTTTGTACATAGATGTTTACGGCCATGTCATAAACACAGAAGAAGTTGACACTGGACAAGCCTGGGGCGTCCCTTGTAGGATGTGTGGGGCAGAGGAGATGNTTGGGTTGAGTGGAGGTCTAACAAAGCCTACAACATAATGGTCAGACACAGAGGTTCTGTCCTGAAAGCTTTGATACTATCATCCTGCTGGTTTGCTCCTGTTCCAGGGAGTTGCTCCAAAGGGGAAACCCCACCTGTGCCAAGCTGTTTCGCCTTCTGCCCTCCCTTCTGCTGTTACAGGTTAAAGGCTGGGTCAGAGCCACCAGCACTGCCAGGGACATGACTGTCATGAAGGCAGCTGTAAACCTTGCATCTGCAAACACAGCTGAGCTGCTAGGCGGTGAACCAGGAGTGAAGCTCTGCAGCTGCCCTGGCTCTGCACTCCATCAGCGCTGCCTGCTCGCACCCACTCCTGCCAGAAAGTCAAAAGCTTTGCTCAAGGCTGCTATATTCCTGGAAAAAGGAACCCCAAACAAAGCAGTCCCTTTGAACAGCAAGGACTGTCCCAGCCTGTTCATCTGTCGCTCCTGTCGCACAGCATCAGGGTACCCACGGCTCTGCCTCAGCCAGCACCGAACTTGTTCCCCAAGTCTCCTCCAGAGTCCTGCTCTGGAGTGGTGTGCAGCCTCCGGAATGCTTGAGCACAAGAGAGACACAACAGCCACCAGAAACCCTGATAAAAGCCCAGATAAAACCCAACACAGACACAGCAGGGAAAGGACAGTGGCAGCAGGCTCCATGCCCGCTCGGATCCACGGGCGGGGGCCAGGCTCCATCTTCCCAGCTCCCAGCTGTGCTGCTTTCTGTACTTGGAAAAGCAGCTCACTTCTGGGAGCTGGGAAGCAGCAAAAGGCGTTTCCTCCACTTTAATGAGGAATTACAGAAGGAGCGCTGTAATTAGTGGAGTCCCCTCCACTAACGATGTGGCATAACTACGGGTATGGCATACTTGAATACTTTGTGGGTTTGCTATCCTTGAGGATTCCAGAACTCACATGAATAGGTGCAGACCCAACAGCCTGTGAGTAACGGGGGTCTACTGTATAAGCTTTATGGTACCCGTAAAATCTTCTTGTATAACATTTCCAAATATTCACTGCCCCCTCCATTTCCTTCACCCTAAAAACTAGGTGGAGGAAAGCCAACTGCAAGGCTTATGCCAGTTAGGCCAACCTATTTCCCAGGGATGGATGGAGGCACCATAAACTCAAAACCTGTATGAAGCACTGGACCTCTACTATCCAAGAATTTCCTTTTCATTACATAATCTAGGAAAGGTACATAGAAACGTTGCTAGATGCAGCCCTCTCAGCACTTCAAAGAGTTGTTCTCCCGGCTGATGTAATAAGGCATATCAAGTATGCTAACTTCAGGTCTTCAGGGGTGACAAGTAGGAATTGTGGTCTTCTCAGGCAGATAATATTCCTCATTATTTGAAAGTCTTTGGGCATTTGACCGAGAGTAAAATTCAAGAGTTCCTCCACCTGTAGAGACACACAGATATTATGGATATATATAAAACAATTATGAATTAAAAAAATCTTTAGTCAGCTATAAACCCTGTCTTTTGACTAAGCAAAACAAGAATTATACAGATACAGATAATCAAACTTCTTTATTCCTAGCAGACTGTCATGGGGAGAGGCCTTTTTGTTCTATTGTGAAACTTTTCTCCTTTTTACTGAAACAGACAATAGGTATCTCTTCTTATCTCCCTTTCCCTCCCTGAAAGGAATGTGGCATGGAGGACCCTCTGTCTTATCTTATCTCCCCTTCCTGGCAAGGCATATGGCAGGGGAGGGGTCTTCTTATCTCCCTTTCCCTCCCTGAAAGGAATGTGGNCCCAGTAAAGTTCTTATTTCTCTCTATATATATATAATCCAAGTATTTATAAATTTAATTCCTGCTTCATCTTAATTGACCCAGGACACAGACCTCATTAAATATTAATTTCAAAGCAGTTTATCTTCTAAAAATCATTTTCATAATCCTTTTCTTAGATATTTTGCTTGATCTTTTCACTTCTGTCTTGTTTGAGATGAAATGGCAGTACTTTTTGTCATTCGTATTTGCATTCTTCCAGGCTTGTTGCCTGCAGCTGGGTGAAATTGGACTCTGTAGTCCAATGTTCTGTCTTCTTGCCATTGAACATATAGTTTACAAAAGAGTATTTGTAAATTTGTTGCTTACTGGACAAAAGAAAAACCCTGAAGACTAGTATAGGTCACTGGGACAAGGATTTTTGACATGAAATCCAAGAGTATCAATATTCTTTCACTTGATTCTTCTCAACATCATAACCTCAATTTATATACATATCCTGGAAAGGTTCCTAAAGGATAGAGAGATGAGAGTTGCTTAGTTTCAGGTGCCCTTTACTCTAAAATGGGTTTAACTCAGATATAGCCTGAAGGCAGATGATCCTGTCATGCCATTATCTTAAATAACTTCCAGAAAAGACTATCAATTGGCAAGAAATCTGTGAAGCTCATAATTTACTTTTCCCTTGCCCATTATAAACGCTTCAGGCTTGGAAGTTAACATGGTAAGAAAATTTCACTCTGCAAGCAAGTTTCCTTAAAAATTAAGACTACACGGTCTTGCTGCATGAATATGTTAAACCCATTATTTACTCTTCCACTATTTCTTTTTTAAATACATGACTTTATTCACATGTTTTAAGATCCACAACTTTGTCTCCTGCTACAGCTCTCCAAAACCTCGTAACATGGGTGTCTGGTAACATAAAATGTTTTACATAGGCATCAGGGACACCTGGCATAATGAGGCAGTGATTTAAATTAAAGTCTGCCAAAATAGCTACAAAAAATGCAGAAATTCTTGAAATAAGCATTCTTGGGAGAGAGGGAGAGAAATGAGCTCTGCGAGTTGAAATTTAAATCTGACAGAGATCAAAAAATATAAATTTTGTTATGCTTGATTATCATAGGTACCTTATTACTCTCTCCCATGTAAAACATATCTGGTCTTGGCTGTGATCAAGTGTGATATTGAATCCAGAAAGACAGAGTTCTAGAGTACTTTGTATTATTTTTCTGTTATGAGATTTGCATTTACAACTGCTTAAAATGCTCTAAATTCACCTTAGAAAAAACACCATCTGGCTATTACTGACTGCAAATTACCAGCTGTGAAATATTACTATATTAAGAATGTCAGCCAAAACAACGGATGACCTTTCGCGCAGTAGAAATGCTGTGTATAAACTTCACAACATTTTGATCCAGATGTCAACTTACAAACAAAATTAATGCTAATTTTGCCTTTTCAGAAGGGTGTATTTTCTTCAATATTTTAAGAAGAAAAAAATGAAATAAACCCCCTGATTTTTGTAAAGGTCTGATGTTTTCTCATTATCACTGTAATTATTGGAGGATTGCCTTCATCATAGATTTCAGCATAGAACCTATATTGTAATCTAAGGCATTTTCTGGGTATTCATTCCTCTGTATTACTTTTCTTTCTGAGAAACTTTATTATTGATCATGCATCAAAAACTGTAAATGCTCTGATTTACTTTTCTTAAAGGAAACTAATATTCATATAGAGGAAAAGAGTTTTCAAGGAAGAAAATGCTTTCTATGTATAATCCAGAGGATTTGAGGGCAGAGGTTGTAAGTGGGGTTTTTTGGCTTGTTTTCTCAATTACTTCATTGAGTATTTAATACACATATATATATAATCTTTTGTGGAAAAGTGTTATAAATACTAATATGACTTCTCATGGCAGAAAGAACTGGTATAGATCAAAGTTTGGATTTTCCAGGTTATATTAGAAGGTCCAACATAAGACAAAATATTTCCATTCAAACTTTGCCATGATATATCCTAGACCTTAACAAAAGGATCAGTGTTAATGACAAATGCAAGGAAAAAAGTGGTTCTGTGCAACAGCTTAGCAGAGTAGCAGACAGGGAAATCCTTGAATATTTGTCACAATGGAGAGGATATGAACTGTAGTTTAAGATGGTTTTTTTTAAAAAAAATTGTTTTTATCAGGCTCTTTATCAACTATGAGATTATTCTGTCAAGTATTGTTCTTCTTAGGCAGAGTATATGACGAAAAACAGATAAAAAACCAATGTGGAATTAATGAAGTTGAAATGAGGGAAAAAAAATCTATGCTATACTGCATATATCCTGCTATCTTCCATAAATGTTAATTGACAATGAATATTAATGAAATATCACAAAGATTACTAATCCAGAGAACCAGCTTGGTAATAACGACTTAGTACACAACCGAGTAGCCACTCATTAAGTCAACTGCAATAACTGGAAAATATGCATGCTCTTTGCCCAAAGAAGTGTACAAATGATCATTTATTCAGATGTAAATTAGTACATTCAGAATTGATTAGAAACATTTGACTAATCATTATGCTTCACATAACAAATAAGAACTCATTTTACACTGTGATAAAACAAGTGCCCATTACACACATTTTGGGCTGGACTTTCAAAACCTGAAAACATTTACCTCAGCAAAGATGTGAAGGAATATCATTGCAATGTTTGGACTTCTGCCACCACACAAAGAGACTATCATCAATGTTGAGTTATTGCATGCTAACTAAATGTAATAAAAAAACAGAGTAAACAAAGGCACATCCTAGTAAGTGCCTAGCCCAGCGGATATCTCCAAAACAGATATACTATTTAAGAAGATCATTATTTACGAAAGACACTTTCTGTCATCCCATCTATTCCCTCAAACAATTACGGAGTTACAGAATTAGGAAATGGCTGGAAAAGACCATAGAGATCATCAAGACCAACCTATCACCTGTTACCTAACCTCTTATCATCCTGCTACCAACACACTATGCTATTAGAGTGAACCCCCATGTGTTTGCGGTCCGCTATATGCGAGCTTCAGCATTTGCTGGTGATTTTTCCGTGAGATGTGCAACTTCGGCGCGTGCGCAGAAGCTACCGCGACCTCAGTCTGATGGCCCCCAGCTCCACCGCTCGCGGTGCCCCCCCCACCTCCACGATTACACAACCAGCCCCTTCCCTGCTCCCCCCTGCCCTGCTCGCAGGGGTCATGGCGCACCACCGCCCCTGTCCTGCTCGCTCACTTGCCGCTTGCCACGGTGCGCCCTCATCTCACTCGCTCGCCGCGGCTTGTGGCACAGGCTCCCATCCCGCTTGCTCGCTGGGGCTTGTGATGTGCCCCTGTCCCGCTCGCTCGCTTGTCGCGACTCGTGACGCACCCCCATCCAGCTCGCTTGCCGCAGCTCGCAGTGCCGGCACTCTCCACAACCCCCGCGTCGGTCCCGTCATCGGCGCTCTCCCACCTCGGCGGAGCACAGCCAGACATCTGAAACAAGCCCCACTCCCAGGACGCACCGTCTTCCCAACTTTATTAGGGGTGGGGGCGTGGCTACGGACGTGGCATACTCGACTACGCAGTGGGTTCGCTATCTTCGCGGATTTCGGAACTCATGGGAGTCTGACCAGACCTAACAGCCCGCGAGTAATGGGGGTCGACTGTATCTAGGTTATGTTACTAAGAACAGCATCCTATCTATTATTAAACACCTCTAGGGACGGTGACTCCACCACTTCCTTGGGTAGCCCATTCCACCGAGAAACCACCCTCTCTGTGAAAAAGCTCCTCCTGGTGTCCAGCCTAAATCTCCCCTGAGGCAGCTTAAGACCCTGTGCTCTCGTTCTATCACTAGTAGCCAGAGAGACGAGACCGATCCCCACTTGGCTACAGCTCCCTTTCAGGTAGTTGTAGAGAGCAATAAGGTCTCCCCTCTGCCTCCTCTTCTCCAAGTTAAACAATCACAAAATCACAGAATCAGTAAGGTTGGAAAAGACCATAGAGGTCATCAAGTCCAACCTATCACCTATTACCTAACCTAGCCTAACCTGTTACCTAACCTGTTGCCATCCTGCTACCAACACCCATCCTACCTATAACACACTACCCTAATATCTAGGTCATGCCACCAAGAACTTCATCCAAACTTTTCTTAAGGACCTCTAGAGATGGTGACTCCACCACCTCCTTGGGCAGCCCATTCCAGTGGGAGATGACCCTCTCTGTGAAAAAGTTCCTTCTAATGTCCAGTCTAAATCTCCCCTGATGCAGTTTAAGACTGTGTCCTCTTGTTCTATCAATGGTAGCCAGAGAGAAGAGACTGACCCCCACCTGGCTACAAGTCCCTTTCAGGTAGTTGTAGAGAGCAATAAGGTCTCCCCTCAGCCTCCTCTTCTCCAGACTGAACAACCCCAGCTCTCTCAGTCGCTCTTCATATGGCTTATGTTCCAGCCCCTTCATCGTCCTTTTTGCCCTTCTCTGGACACGCTCATGGATCCCTCTTAAACTGAGGAGCCCAGAACTGAACACGGTATTCAAGGTGTGGTGTAACCAGTGCCGAGTAAAGGGGGAGAATATCTTCCCGACTCCTACTGACAACACTATTCCTGATGCAGGCCAGGATAACATTAGCTTTTCTGGCCACCTGGGCACACTGCTCCCTCAAATTAAGTTCTCTATCAACCAACACTCCCAGATCCCTTTCCACCTGATTTTCCTACAGCCACTTCATCCCCAGCCTATAGTTCTGCATGGGGTTGTTGTAACCGAAGAGTAGGACCCTGCCCTTAGACTTGTTGAACCCCATGCCGTTGGATTCAGCCCATCTATCCAGCCTGTCAAGGTCTCTCTGCAGAGCCCTCATACTTTCCATCAGATCATTTATCGTCAGCATGTTGTCATCTGCAAACTTGCTATAATGGACTCCATCTCTTCATCCAGATCATCAATAAAAATATGGAACAGGATTGGTCCCAACACTGAACCCTGAGGTGAACCCACTAGTGACCGGCCTCCAAATGGATACAGCACCATTAACCTCCACTCTCTGAGATCTATTATCCAACCAGTTCTTGATCCAGCACACTGTAAACCTATCCAAGCCACAAGCCTCCAGTTTCATCAGGAGTTTGTTATGGGGGACAGTGTCAAAGGCTTTGCTAAAATCAAGGTACACCACATCAACAGCTGCTCCCTCATCAACCAGGTGAGTTACCTGACCATAAAAGGAAATGAGATTGGTTAGCAGGGCCTTTCTTTCCTAAAGCCATACTGACTAGGTCTGATCTCCTTATCCTCCTGGAGGTACAACTTAATTTTCCTTAAGATGATTATTTTAGCTGGCCCTGAGGCCAGGATGACAGGTCTATAATTTCCTGGGTCCTCCCTCCTACCCTTCTTATGGATAGATGTCACATTGGCCGACTTCCAATCTTTTAGGACCTCCCCAGTAAGCCAAGACCTCTGATACATTATGGAGAGAGGATTAGCGAGTTCATCTGCCAGCTCTCTCAGCATTCTAGGATGTATCCCATCAGGTATCATAGACTTATGAGGATCTAAATGTACTACTTACATCTTCCTCCTGTAGTAACGAGGGGTTAAACCATTCCTTGTCGGTGCCAATCATATCAAGACACCATTTATTATGCATGTAGTTGTCTTTAATAGTAAAGACAGAGGCAAAAAAATAATTCTGGTACTGTGCATTGGTGTATGAGTAGTACACAGTCCATCAAGCCAAATGTTTCTCAGAACTGTAATTCTGAAATTTCCTTACAATGTTATAACTTCCAGTTTTGCGTTTGGCATAATTTAGACATAGTTTAGTTTGGCTTCTCTTGAGTCAAGTTGCCTACCTTGATTATTTATATGAAATTTCATATGTTGCTTTTTTTCCTGTTAGTTTCACAAGGTTGTTTTAGACTTTCTTAACATTCAGGAAAGGGAGCACACTTAGCTTAATTCAGAGATAAATAGTATCTATCACCTGCAAGGTTGTAAGTTTTAATCCTCATTTTTCATTTCTTTTCTAGTGTACTAGAAAAGAAATGCCGTCAATCCCATCATGAACACTACAGGATTCCACTGCTGTCCTGTCTCTTCTTCATTCCCTGATATTTGATTGCTAAGCTTTACCCTTCCTCTCCTTTAACTGTCTTTCAGTAGAAGAAAACTCTTCTTCCAAAGGCATATGTTAGTATTCAACATACTCTCACCAGGTTTTTTTAGATATTCCACGTATGGGAGGTATGATGTACATATACAATTTATGTAATTGGAGATGTTTAATGTTACATAGGATTTCTGATGTAGCAAAGCGACACAAAAATATATATAAAACATGATATACAGTCAGGCCTCTTGCACTTCGTGCCCCCCATATTGTGGCTTCAGATCTTAGTGGCACGACTTTTTAGCAATGTAGGAGACCTGTTTCACAACTGTGCATGTGCAACATGCCGCCGCGGTAGCAGTGGCAGCCTGGGCAGCAGCAGCAGCACAGGTGACAGCAGCCACCATTCAACATGGAACTCGGGCTATGCGGATGCCACTTAAGGCTGTGGGTCCATGTTATAGGAGACCTGACTGTACATGTAAGTTACACTTAACAAAATACACAAATGACTATATAAAGTCCAATCTTGTTACCAGTCCTGTTTCTAAAACATACTGACTGCCACAGCTTTGGGCACTTCAAGTTACTGCTGGGGAGTATATGGGTTGGAAGTAGTTCAGCACTGTTGCTCTCTTCAAAATACTTTTGTGAACTCTTATAGTCTTTTTGGGCTGAACCATCATTCCGGTCTGGCTAACTCAGGTAGACATTTACACCTTCAGTTAAACTACTCAATTGTTGTACATTTAAAAGAAAACTCACTCTCTGGTCCCTTTTGAGTGAAGGCAAAAGTTAGTTCTTTGCGTCATACTCTGGACTTTCACCACACTGGCAGAGCCCCCTCTCCTGCCTCGGACGGCACGGGCCGGCGCAGCGGCGATTCACTGACAAGCAGCTACTTCCGACTTCTAGGGCTCTCAACACAAGTCCCCAGAGAGCTGCACGACCTCAGCACAGCACCCCGAGGTGGCACCACGCTGGGAGGGCCCCCTTGACTGCCTCGGACGGCACGGGTCAGCGCAGCAGTGATTCAATGACAAGCGGCTACTTTGGACTTCTATGGCTCTCAACGTGAGTCCCCAGGGGACCACATGACTTGCCACCTGTGGGTACTTAAACCATTACCTCTCCTTGGAGCACGGCAAATCTGAGCACAGCGAACAGGAGCAAGGCAAACAGGGTCGTTACTGCGGGGGTCTTGGGTAACTGTGGGGGGCTTCGGCAACTGCGGGGGGCGTGCAAAAAAGCAACTAAAAGGCAGTTTGCATGGCAGTTCGCACGGGCAGGGCAAGCTGGCAGGGTAGCTGGCAAGTTCTTGGCAGGTGCTGTCTCTCCATCACAGCGTGAGGCATGGCCAGAACCAGGCGAATGGCAGCCACAGCCAAAACCACAAGGGTGGCTAAGACAGCCAAGGCCAAAACCACAAGGGAGGTTCAGACCCAAACTACCTCTGTGACAGTGGACGTGGCTGTCCACACCTCTGGCTACAGGGAATGCCTGAGCCTGCCAGGCGTACAACACCTGTGCCTGCTGTGAGTTGGTAAATTACCTGCTCTCCATGATAACAGAGCTAAAGGAAGAAGTAGAAAGGCTGAGAAATAATCACGGTTACGTACAGGAAGTGGACAGTGTGCTCCCAACTTCTGGGGACTCTTGGAAGCCCGAATATTCACATGCACCTCATATTCCCCAGCATGAGCTGGGAGAAAGTAACCTCGAGGACGAGTGGGAGTGAGAACAGGTCTCCTCCCGTGGGGGGAAGGAATCCCTCTCCTGTCCTCCATCACGCTTCCAAATGCCACCCTATGAGCTACCCCTACAGAACAGATTTGGGGTTCTAGATTTTGGGGATCAGGAGGAAGACACGGAGGGAGACCCCCCACCTGGTAAACCTACAAGAACAACCTCTTCCCCTAAGAGAATCAGATCCTCCAGTCTCAAAGGGAAGAGGAGAGAGGTGATTGT
>WEKX01021459.1:5708-18130 GCA_013390025.1 Pitta sordida
CGATGCAGCCGCAGTACGCTCCCCCAGTGCCTGCCCCGGTCTGAGCAAGGGTAGCCAAAACACCACCGGAGCAGCCGCAGAGCTGTGACAGGGAATGCAGCGGACATAGCCCCTGTCCTACTTGACCAGTCCCCAGGGGAGAAAAGGCACTTCTGCTTTTAATTTTTTTCCTCTTAAGTCCTCACTCTGCTCCGTTTCTCCACCAGTGCAGTTAATGAGTTAAAAAATTTTAGTATATTAATTGTATGTATACCTTTCTTGGGTTTTCTTAACATATGTTAACTAAGAAAAGTACCCTGATTAACATTTGAATCTACAAGCTCTGTTGGCTGGGGGACAGGGGCTGAGGCCAGCACTGCCTCACAACCACTGCCTTGCCAACAGGGCCGGGCTGCTGTGCTGGGACGCCAGTGCAAGCCTCACCGGGGCAGAGGGGTAAGTGTACAGGCTTTGAAACTCCACTTTAAATGTGTGTCCTGCAGCAGTGCACATAAAAATCAGCCACAGGCGTCCCCCAGGAGGGAACGCGCCAGGGTGAGCTCGGAAGTATACAATACAGCCCTGCGGTGCCTCCTCCACCCACCACAGCTTCCACAGCGGTGACAGGAAAAGCACGGGACTTGCTTGGGAGGTGGTGTGGGCTCAGGGACCCCTTCGTCATGATTTCTGAGGAATCATCAGGTAGGGATGGGTCAGAGGAGACACCCTTTGCTCCCCTGAGCGCACGACGAACTACCAGGAACGCCCCAAAGCCACTCCGGAGCTGAGGGGGCGGGGTGACTAGGGAAATTTGCATATTAATGAGCTGCCACTCTTCGTTGATAGAGGGCTTTGCAGGGGAGGGGAAAGACCCATGGTACCCGTGGTATAGGAGGGCCAAAAGTATCCTGCTGAGCCAAACACAAAATGGTGGACTTAATTTCCCACTAGAAAAGCAATTATGGTGAAAACCTTTCCAGGATTTCATCAAATATGCTGGGTAAATTGAGAATGCATGATTTCCACAATGAATTCCCTAACTGAATGGAGAAGTGAACACATGACTGTATTGGGTCTGTCTGAGCAGTCCTCGCAATGCTGTGCTTTAGAAGGGGGTTGATATGTTTTGACAAATGTTTTGACTACAGCTGGGCACACTGTCCCTTCCCGCTGAGGGTGAGATTCTGACATGAACAGGCCAGCTGACCCAGACTGACCAAAGGGATATTCCATACCATATGACATCAGCTCAGATATAAAAGCTGAGGAAGGGAGCAAGGACGAGGGGGCATTCATTGTTCTTGATTACTGCTTTCTAAGACACGTAGGAGCTTGGATGTGGACACCTCTGCTGATGGGGAAGTAGAGATTAGTTCTTTTGCTTTGCTTCATTTGTGCTCATATTAAACTGCTTTATTTCAAATCACCCTTGGTATATCATCTTATTATCGTGACTGAGCGACCGTTCAGGCCCCTGGCATCCAGCCAGGGTAAAATCCATTAAAATGACAAAGGCAGGAATACTATGGGAGTAACAAGTGTTTAGCAGAGTCCTAAAATGGAACCAAAGAACCATGCTGATACTACTTGGTGCAGGGGATGAATATTAGCTAACAAGCTCCCTCAGATCCACCTAGACATCAGAGCACTAGGTTGGAAGTGGGAAAGGGATAAGACCAGGCTCACTAGAAATAAGCTTAGAGGAGGCAGGCCAAAGTTGGGAGTGAAATCAATAGCCCAGTTGAAGTGCATCTATAGCAATGCATGTAATATGGGTAACAAACAGGAGGAGCTGGAGGTCACTGTACAGCAGGAAAGCTATGACATAGTTGCCATCACAGAAACGTGGTGGAATGACTTGCACAACTGGAATGCTGCAGTGGGTGGCTACAAGCATGTCAGAAGGTGTACTCTTCAATGAGTAAAAAATTGCCTGGACCCAGAGTTTTGGTGGATGGAGCTAAATCCAGTTGGTGTTCCCCAGGGCTCAGTTGTAGGGCCAATCATGTTTAACACAGTTCTGGATGATTTGGACAAAGGGATAGAGTGTACTGTCAGTAAATTTGCAGATGACACTAAATTGAGCAGGAGTGTTGATCTGTTTGACGGTAGGAAAGCTCTACAGAGAGACCTGCACTTGGGTTGCAGCAACCCGTGCAGTGTTACAAGCCTGGGGAGGTGTGGTTCAAGAGCTGTTCAGCAAAAAGGGACTTGGAGATGCTGTTTGACTGTCATCTCTGCTGCTGCTGAGCCAGCATTCTGGCATTCTGGCCTGTACCAAGTGTGGCCAGGTGGCATTCTGGCCTGTACCAAGAACAGTGTAGGCAGCAGGACTGGGGAAGCGATCATCTCCCTGTACTCAGCATTCATGAGGCCATATAGGTCAAGTACTGCATTTCGTTCACGGTGGCTTGCTTTACAAAAGACATTGAAGTGGTGGAGCATGTCCAGTAAAGGGCAAAAAGACTCATGAAAGTGCCTGCAGTGAGAGGACTAGAGGAATGGTCTTAAGCTGAGATAGGGGAGATTCCGATTAAATACAGTGATCCTCGGCATAGTCACAGTCCGTTATTTGCGAGATCCCATACTCGCTGTTGATTTTCCAGTAAGTCGCAGGACCTGGCGCGTGAGCAGAACCCTACCGCAACCTCAGTCTGATCGGCCCCCAGCCGAGCACAGCCAGCCCTGTTCCCCTCCTGCGCCGCTCACAGGACCCGGGACTGCCCCGCTGCAGTGGCGCCATGACTCACCACTGCCGCGGCTCCGGGACACCCTGCTGCCATGGCGCTGTGACTCCCCGCTGCCACAGCACCAGCACTCACCACTCGTCCCCTGCCCTGGCGCTCGCCCCCCGCCCCGGCAGAGCACAGCCAGACATCTGAAACAAGTCCCACACTCAGGACTGTCCTCCAAACCTTATTAGGGGAGGGGCATGGCTATGGGAGTGGTGTACTCAACTATGTAGTGGGTTTTCTATCTTTGCGGATTTCACGACTCGCGTGAGGCGGACCAGACCCAACAGCCTGTGAGTAATGGGGGATCACTGTATTTGAAAGTTTTTCCGCTATTAGGGGGGTCAGGTATCGAGATAAGTGGCCCAGGAGGTGGTTGAGTCACCCAGCCTGGAGGCGCCTAAGAAGCACCTGGATCTGACACTAGGCGACATGGTTTTGTGATTTAGGGGTTTCAGTGATAGTGCTGGGTTGATAGTTGGACTTGATGATCTTAAAGGTCTCTTCCAACCTTGATGATTCCAAGATTCTGTAACAGGGAAGGAAGGAGAGGTGGTGGGGTGGCTCTGTACATTAGGGTGTGTTTCAACTGTATAGAGCTTAAGGATAGTGAGTATATGGTTGGGTGCCTACAGGTAACAATCAGAGAGAGAGATAACAAGGCAGACATCTTGGTAGGAGTCTGTTATAGACTACCCAATGAGCATAGTGAGGTGGATGAACTATTTCGTTTGAGGCTAGCTGATGTTTCATGATCTCTAGCCCTTGTTCTTGTGGGAGACTTTAAGTAGCCGGAGGTCTCTTGGAAACTCAACACAGCCCAGAGGAGGCAGTCTAGGACGTTCCTGGAGTGTGTGGAAGATAACTTCCTGACACAGCTGGTAAGTGAGCCTAGCCAGGGTGTTATGCCACTAGACCTGCGGTTTACAAACAGAGAAGGATTGGTGAGAGATGTGGTGGTTGGAGGCTGTATGGAATACAATGATCAAGAAATGACATTTTTTGATCCTTAGTGGAGGAGGGAGTGAAGGGAGTCAACAAAACCTCTACCTTGGACTTCTGGAGGGTGTGGTTTGGGCTACTCAGGATACTGGTTCAGAGAGCCCTTTGGGAAATAGTTCTTAATAACAAAAGGGTCCAGGAAGACTGGACGTAATGTAAGAAGGGAGTCTTAAAGGTGCAAGAGCAGGCCATCCCTATATGCCAAAAGATGAGCCAGAAGAAGACCAGCCTGTCTGAAGAGGGAGCTTTTGCTAGAACTCAGAGAATGAAAGAATCTTTATAACCTTCAGAAGATGTGGCAGGCAACTCAGGAAGAGTGCATGAATCTTGTTAGGTATGTAGAAAGAAAATTAGAAAGGCGAAAGCTCAGATAGAATTTAATCTGGCTACTGCTGTGAAAGATAGTGTTTTTATAAACCCCTTAGCATCAAAAGGGGAGTCAGTGAGAATTTCCATTCTTTATTGGATAAAGGGGGAATCATTATCACCAAGGATGAGGAAAAGCCTTAGGTACTTAATGCCTTCTTTGTCTCAGTCTTTAATAGTAAGATCAGTCATTCTCAGGGCAAATAGACCCCTGAGCTGGTAGACAGGGACAGGAAGCAAAACAGACTCCCCATAATCCTGGAGGAAGCAGTTAGTGACCTGCTCTGCCACTTGGACATCCTATGGGATCGGATGGGACTCACGATCGAGTACTGACAAGCTGGCGGAAGAGCTTGCCAAGCTGCTCCCCATCATTTATTATAGTCCTTGTTAATCAGGAAGGTCTCAGACAACTGAAGTTGATGCTCATCTATAAGAAGGGCCAGAAGGAGGATCTGGGGAACTACAGGCCTTTCAGCCTGACCTTGGTGCCCAGGAAAAGTTGTGGAACCAATCATCTTGAGTGCGACCACATGGCACATACAGGACAAATGGGATCAGGCCCAGCCAGCACAGGTTTAGAAAGACAGGTCCTGCCTGACCAACTTGATCTCCTCTTATGACTAGGTGACCCACCCAAGTGGATGAGGTAAACAGTGCAGCTTTGCCAAAGCCTTTGATACTATCTTCCATGGCATTTTCCTGGAAAAGCTGGCACACATGGCTTGGATAGATGCACTCTATGTTGGGTTAAAAACTGGCTGGATGGCCAGGTCCTGAGAGAGATGGTAAATGGTGACAAATCCAGTAGGTGGCTGATCACTAGTGGTGTTCGCCAGGGCTCAGTATTGGAACCAGTCCTGCTTAATACAGTTATTGATGATCTGGGCAAGGGGATCAAGTGTACCCTCATTAAATTTGTGTAGAGATCTGAACAGACTGGATCAATGGGCTGAGCCTAATAGATCGAAAAGGTTCAAAACGGCTGAGATCCGGATTCTGCACTTCGACCAGAACACCACCATGCAGTGCAACAGGCTTGGCAAACAGTGGTCGAAAGTGTCCCCGTGGAAAAGTATGTGGGGGAGCGGGTTGACAGCTGGCTGAACATACTCCAGTAGTGCGCTGAGGTGGCCAAGAAGGCCAATGGCATCCTGGTTTATACAGTCAAGGCGTGGAACTCGCAGGGGGTCGCGTTTGCACAGGTCCCGTGAGTCAGGAATCCATGAAGATAGTGAATCTATGAATATTCAACTAGGCCATGCCCGTAGCCAGGCTCCTTCCACTAATAAGGTCTGGAGGATGGTTCTGGGAGCATGGCACGCTCTGTAGAGCTTCATTACAGTGGAGAAAATGCCTTTTGCCATTTCACCCCTGCCCCAGAGAGCTGCATTTCCAAGTACAGAAACCCAGCAGCGAGTGAGAGGCGCTACCCCCCCTGCCCACAGGACATGTCTGTCCCTCCCTGCAGAGAGTGCCAGTGCTGCCTCTCAGTGGTGGCAGACAATGTGCATGCTCCGTGACGGGAGTGACAGTTGAACAGGCTGGGACAGTCCCTGCTGTTCAAAAGGGCTGCAGTGTACCCAACCAGCACTCCAGAGAGGGCTGTGATGCAAGCAAGGCTGCGACATACATGCTGCTGTTTTGTTTGGGGCATGTGTTTTGTTTGGGTTTGCTTTTTCTGGGACTGCAACAGACCCAAGTGAAGCTTTCGACTTTCTGGCAGGAGCAGCAGTGTGAGCAAGCAGAACTGAGCTTGCATGCAGAGCCAAGGCAGCTGGAGAGGTTCGTTCCCAGTTCTCACAGCGGACAGCCTGTCCCAGGCATGGTAACCATGGGAACACCTCGCTGTTAGGTTAGGTTAGGTTAGGTTAGGTAACAGGTTTGACTAGATTAGATTAGGTAATAGGGGATAGGTTGGACTTGATGATCTCTAAGGTCTTTTCCAACCTTACTGATTCTGTGATTCTGTGATTCTGTCCGGCTCTTGCCTAATTTACATATCCATTTGCACTGCCACTGGGTATCATCAGGCCACAAAGGGATTTTGTCTCTGAGAAGCACAGTGCTGCTTTTCCCACTGGGTGAGGTGTTTTTTCAGGGGCTTTTTGGTTGATTTCCTTTTCCTCCCCTGCCTCTCAGCATGGTTGTTCTTGTGGCAGTGGGCCCTCTATAGGCGGGCAGCTGCATGTAGTCAGACCAACACTGTGGGCCGAGGGAAGCTGACCATCGTTGCTTCTACCCGGCTTGGCACCGCATGCCCCATCCCTGGCAGGCAGCATCTGGGATCTGCCTCCCTGCCTCCCACCAGGGCTGTCTGCAGGAGCATGGGCCAGCAGCAGTTGCGCAGGGTGAAAGAGCTCGTGATCTACTCCTGCTGCTGCTCCTGAGATGCACAGGGCGGAGGCAGACGGGAGTGGGTGCACCCTGTCCGTCCGTGTACCTGCTGCCCCAGACTGCAGTTTTCTCTCCTTCCCTCTCCTACCCTCCCTCTGCACCTCCTCTGCCCCCACACATCCTTAAAGAAACCCCCCCCAGACCTGCCCGATACCAACTGTTTCTGTGTTTCAGACACGGCAATAAACATCTACATACAAAAAAACCACAGTACACAAACGTACTCTCCTGCTGCCCAGAAGAAATTTTTTATCTTGGGCAGCAAGGGGGTGTTCTAGTGCCAGCACAGGGGTTGTACTCTGACGTCAGGAGCCTGCACCACTGGCATCGGGACACACCAGCCTGTGTTGCCCATGTCCCGCCAGTGGGGACAGAACTGAAGCGCTGTGCCGAGTCAGCGGCTCTGCTCCCGCCCACCTGGGGATTAAACCTCTCGTCCACTGGGTTTGTCACTGGCGGCAGTAACCGCCCCTGCCATCCCCCAGTTCCCAACGGTGCCACGCCGCCATGCCTGGAACTGCTGGCATGGCCTTGGTACCTTTGTGCTGGCCGTGTGGCAGCACTCCCGGCTTCACGGAGATGGTAGCAATTCCCCTTTGCCTTAAACAGTGAGAATGAAGCATGTACGGCAAGTCTGGTGGGCGGTGACAGCAGACAGAAGCAATTATATATTCATGAGCTTATTCATGAGCTGACAGGTTCATGATACGCTCTGCGCACATGCCAAGGTCGCACAACTCACTGAAAAATCACCTGTGACTATTCGGATCCCACAAATTATAGATCATGAATATGTGGAGGACCACTGTACTACAGCCTGGGCCAAATAATCCCTCAGGCCAGCCTAATTACATTATAACTTCATTCTGAAGTACAGTGGATCCTTGCTAGTACGAAATTTTTGTCTTTGTAGATTCACCCCATTGTGGGGGATGTTTCCACGATAATTCCCTTCTGGGCATGCATGGTGCGACCTGTGAAGAGTTACTATGTAAATAAGGTAATGCATAATGAATTAAGTCATGCCCGTCGCCCTGTCCACCTCAGCTTCAGAGAGGCTGCAGGGCATTCCCGGGACTGCTTCGTGGCCTCTGACATGTCAGGAGAGCTTCTACCCCTTCCTGTCCTCCCTCACAGGCTGTCCGGGCTGCCCTGGCCCTGCTCATGAGGTTGCCAGGGCTGCCCAGGTCTGGCCTGGCCTGGCCCACTCTGCCTGCAAGGCTGCTCTGCACTTGCCACTGCGCACCACTTCAGTGCTTAGAGGGGAGCTTGCTGCCAGGCCGTGGTGGGTCTACCTCCACCAAGTACGAGTGCGCAGGAGCTGGTACCACCACTGCCGCCACACATCCCAGGTCCAGATTGCAAGCAAGCAAGCTCACAATCAAGACCAGGAAAAATCTTCCTGATATGAAACACGTACTCAGCTCAGCTTAGCTTGGCCTGGGTCTAGCGGCAGCAAATCCCTGGCAGGAGGCAGGCAGATACAGCCACCACTTGTGGCAAGAGGGGTGGGGAGAGTGGATCCTGCGCAGTAGCAGCAGATCGATGTATTCCATGCCACGCGTGTACCAACTCCCACCACCTCCCATTAGTTGCCTGGGTGCTGCCACACCGTGTCACTGGCTGCAGCAGCTGATGCTCTGCCCCTACCCACCGGGTTCAGCGGGGTCATAGCACCGCAGCGTTTGCTCTCATGGTGCCAGCTCCTGGCATCCTTGCCGGGGCTGGCTAGATAAGTGCCTGTTCCCATGGCAATGCTACTGAGCGCTGTGTGGAGGTGGCACCTCTTGATGGAGCACTGCTAGAGTACTCTACTCGCAGCACCAGACGAGCACTGAGCACCCTACTCGCCAACCTCGCGGGCAGCAGCAAGCTGCTGCCGCAAACGCCAGGTTTTTGGCTATACGCATGCTACACTGTGTAAGAGTCGGCCAAAGAAGAAGAAGAATATTGTCTCAACATTGGTATCAGGGACTTGGACGACGCAAGGTACACTGAAAACATAATATAAGATCTTGATCAGCCTACCTACCAAAGTGCTGCTCCCTGGAGTGTGACTGGAGTGCGGTTCCTATGGAAAATTAAGGTGCAAATACCCCAGAACAATGAGCGGTGTGGTGCCTAGCGTGCTGTACTGTTGTCTGATATGGGGGAGTGAAATAAACCATGCTGTACCTACTCTCCAAGAATCAAGGAACCATAACAACCTGCTCATACACCCCCCTGGCAGAAGACCACTCGCTTCTAACCCTGACCATGCCTTGGACACTCCTGTTTGGGCAATGGGCCACTCGCTTTTGGCCCTGACCACGCCTTGGACACTGCTTGTGTTGCAGGGAAAGGCAGAGCTTGGCAAAAGTACCATGGGACAAATGATGGGGGGAAAGGTGTATAAAAGATGACCCCTAACAGCAGAATTTTGGAAGCTTCTCCCGTCCTGATTGACGACAAATCTGTGAGGGACGCCTTTGAGGATTTTGTTGCGGCGGTAGCTATAACCACTTTTTCCTTTCTCTTTACTTTCACCCTTTCATCTATCGCATCGATACTTTATGGGCACTTAATAAAGTTTCACTGCTTGATCAAAGCTAAACCCTCTCTTGGAACTTTGTTTTGCACTCTGAGATTCTGTAAACGAACCATCACGCGTCCAGCCTAGCTGACTGGACCGTGACACACTGCAGGAACAACAAGTGCTTCTTTGGTGGCGCTGCGGTGAGACAGTTTGTGCTTTCTGGCTGTGCTGCCGCCTACACAGCTGTGGAAGCTGACTCCGCTTGCAAAAGTGTGATGGCAACTCCAAAAGGAAGGAGCTGGGCGAGCTAAATGTTCCCTCACCGATCGCAGCCCTGCCACCTTCCCCCTTGCCTCACGCCACAAGAAGCAGCCACAGGCTCCCTTGCTGGCACAAGACAGGGGCCAGGGGGCCGTATTATTGGCCTGGGAGATTGCTGTTTGCTGCTTTGTGTAAGCTCATCCTGGGATGGGCAGCGGTGGCAGCTCCTGGCTCCACATGGGTGGTGGCAGTCTCCCTGCTGCTCCTCCACTCAGCATGGGCACCTGCAGTGCTGCAGCAGGGAACACCATGGGGAGGAGTCAGAAGCCATTCCCTTTGCTCGCCTGCCCCATAATACGGCACGGGGCTTCTACCCCTTCCTGGTCAGCCCACATGGGAGCCCAGGCTCCCCTGACCCGGCTTGCCTCGCTTGCGAGGGAGGCCAGGCTCACCCATTACACAGCATGGGGATGTGCCAGGAATGTCCCCCCAGTGCTTCAGGGCTGAGGGCAGCAGGGCAACAGATGAGGCTTATTTACGTAGTCATGAGCTGTCCATCTTCCTGACCCACTCTGCACATGCTCAGACGTCAATCTTCCTCCAAAAATGAACCATTAATGATTGATACCACAAAGACCAAAAGTCTGAAAAGGTGGAGGTTCACTGCACAGGCATTCTGCAGTTCCTTACAGTAAAAGCTGCATCTTTTTAAAATGAAGGTGACCAATAAATAAAAGCATTTTGAATGACATCTTACATCAATGCACTTCCTTATTGCTATAGTTTGGTCTAAGTGATGAGTTCAGGAGTAGACTGTTCTCTCATATACAGTGTAATACTGATCTAAAAAATTAATAACTAACAAAATCCTTTTCTGTGATTATGTCATCCAGGAGATGTCACTTCTGGTAGTGGATGTCCACAAACACTATTTCCAAGTGGCTCCTTAAATGCATTAGGGTAAAGCAACACAAAGACCTTCATTTGCTCAATACACTCTTCAATTCTTATGTCAAGAGGCCTCTTGATGGCTCTCCTACCTCCTTGTTTGTGAGTCATACGGCTGTACACTCTTGCTGGGAAGTGATGCATGCATGAAACACCTGGTTCATGAAAAACAAACTGAAATGCCAGTGAAAGTTATCATTTCACCTTTAACATCATTTTAAATAAAATCATATCTATGTGTGAGATATTAGATCATTGAAAGTATTATTTTATTATTGGGTCAAAACCAACTTGCGTGTGTGCTGGGGGAGAGGCCAGGCCAGAGGCCACACGGTCAGGCCTGCAGCCTCACAGTGGCCATGGAACTCACATGGCAGGGTGCAGAGCCCTTATGGGGCAGCTGTCAGTCAAAAGGCCCTCCTGGTAGCCCAGTCACACCATACCCCCCAGAACCCCTGACTCAGCCTCTCACTGTCTACACTGCCTCTTATTCTAGACTAGGGCTACATAGCGGTTAGTGAACCAGAGATCCACACTGGCCAGACCATACAAACAGAGGAGTACATGGGTTCCACATCCTCTTTCTTTTCTGAACCTGCCATCATCATGTATAGGATTCTCAGTGTAGTTACTGAGAAAATAATTACTATTTTGCTCTTATTCTAATCTCTTTCGTTAATAGTCCTCTCTTCACTCCTGTTTCTTCTCTTAGTCTCCTTTCTTTACTCTTTTCTTTACTCTTGTTTATCTCTTTGGGGTAACTTAAAATTTATTTTATTAAGCTTTGTGAGTTGGTATGTTCTGGGTGCTTTGTAGAATGTCTCTTTTCCTTAGTTATATGTTATGCCTGTGAAACTTTTGCCAGAATGTTTATTGTCTCATTAAATTAAAAGAAATCTCTTGGGAAAACGTGTTTTCTCTTTATGTGATCTCACACAGTACCACAGTATTGCCAGGGTTGGAAGATACCTTGGAGATCATCAAGTCCAACATATAATCCAACAGCAACCCATCATCTAAACCATGTCACTAAGTGCCTCATCCAGCCTACTCATAAACATCTCCAGGACAGTGATTCCACCACCTCCCTGGGCAGCCCATTCCAATGGCAGATCACCCTTTCAGTGAAGAACTTCTTCCTAATATCAAGCCTAAACCTCCCCTGATGGATCTTGAGACTGTGTCCTCTTGTTCTGTCGCCAGTTGCCTGAGAGAAGAGACCAAGCCCTGCCTGACTACAACTTCCTTTCAGGTAGTCATGGACAGCAATAAGGTCACCCCTGAGCCTCCTCTTCTCCAGGCTAAACAACCCCAGCTCCCTCA
The DNA here is from genome assembly GCA_013390025.1 of Pitta sordida. NCBI lineage: Eukaryota > Metazoa > Chordata > Aves > Passeriformes > Pittidae > Pitta > Pitta sordida. The sequence goes on from WEKX01021459.1 coordinate 17,232, forward strand.
GCTGGTCCTCATAGGGCTTTTGCTTCAGCCCCTTCACCATCCTCATTGCCCTTCACTGAAAATATTCTAGAATCTCAACATCTTTCTTAAACTGAGGGGCCCAGAATGGGACACAGTACTCAAGGCGTGATCTATCCTGTGTCAAGTGTAGCAGAAGGGTAACTTCTCTCGTCCTGCTGGCCACACTATTCCTGATGCAGGCCAGGATGCCACTGGCCTTCTTAGCCACCTGGGCTCATGTTAAGTTTCCTATCCACCTACTCCCAAATCCCTTTCGGCCTTTTCTCCAGCCACTCCGTCCCCAAGATGTAGCTCTGCATTGGGTTATTGAGACCAAAGAGTAGAACTCGGCACTTGGACTTGTTGAACTTCCTATTGAAATCTGACCATCTCTCCAGTCTGTCCAGGTCCCTGTAGGGCCCTGCTGACCTCTAACACATCGACACCTGCTCCGAGCTTGGAGTTTTCAAACTTGCTTATGATGGACTCAGTCCCATTGCCAAGATCATCAGTAACGATACTATACAGAACTGGGCCCAACACCGATCCTCCATTAGTGACCGGTTGCCAACAGGATGTGACACCATTCATCACCACTCTTTGGGCTCAGCCATTCAACCAGTTCCTAACCCAGCCCAGAATGCTCCTGTCCAAGCTCCCAGCTGTCAGCTTTTCCAGGAGTATACTGTGGGAGACTCTGTCAAAGGCTTTACTGAAGTCCAGGTACATAACATCCACAGCCTTCCTCTCATCTATCAGGTGAGTTACTTGATCATGAAAGGAGATCATGTTGGTCAGACAAGACCTACCCCTCCTAAATCCATGCTGGCTGGGCCTGATCTCCTGGTCATCCTGCAGGTACTGCATGACTACACCCAGGATTATCTGCTCCATAACTT
>WEKX01021461.1:0-34225 GCA_013390025.1 Pitta sordida
CCAGCTCTCCTGGAGCCCCTTTAGGCCAGGCACAGTGAGGCTGATGAGCTCGTGGTTCCCTGGGTCTCCCTTGTTTCCCTGTTTAAAGACAGGGTTATGTATCCCTGTTCCAGTGGGAAACTCCCCAGACTGCCACAACTTCTCCAGTGTGATGGAGAGTGGCTGAGCCACCTCCTCTGCCAGCTCCCTCGGGACCATAATTACGCTGTTATTAATTTTCACATGGGGTTTCTTGACAAACAGCGGCACAAACAGGGGCTGCTGCTGGGGAGGAGGGATAAAAAATACAGAACCTGTAACTGGGCTCTAAATACCGAATGGTTACTCAGAAATAGTAGCTGTTGATACTGAAAATACTGGTTGTCTATTTCAAGATTGAGTCCCTTGTTAGAGTTGCCAAAGTGCAATTTAATTGCTAAGGTAGAGAGCCTTGAAACAAAATGAAAGAAAACTTGGTAGTTCTGGGTTGATGGTTGGACTGGAAGATCTTAGAGGCATATTCCCACTATTTCCTAAATTATCTGTGATTGTTTTTAAATATTTTTTTGAGTTTTTCTGTTTAATCAAACAAATAAAATGGAAAAAAATGTACTGTTTCTTCTCAATGCTTCACTCCAGACAGGGTGTTTTTTATAAGGAACTAGAGGTTGCACTAGATGATCTTGGAGGTCTTGTCCAACCTCAGTGCCTCTATTAAATTCTGGGAATTGCTCAAAGAGCTCAGACTCAAAGCCACCTGCAGGAGCATCTTTGTCTTGGTGCTCATTTGAAGGACCGTGAAAAAGAGGAAAAAAATTATATTCCCCAGGGAAGTGCATCCATGGAGGGGCCTAAAAACTTCAAGAACTTCCCAGACATCCCAACCATTTTCCTACTGGGTGTCTGCCAGGGACTTCCCAGGGCACAGGACACCTCCAGCACCCTGGGCAGCAGGGAGGGGGGTGGAGGGTACCCAGCACCATCCCAGCAGTGCTCAGGGCTGGGACCAGTGCTCAGGGCTGGGACCAGTGCTCACCTGTAGCAGCAGCACCAGCACCATGGAGAATCTGCCCTGGAAGGGCTCGTGCCTCTCACCCCAGCTCAGGCAGAGCCCTGGGTGCACAGCCGCTGTGGAGGAGGTATCAGGGCTGCTTAGCTTGATTGAGAAAGGTTAATTACATGTGAAATGAGACTGGGATTCAGGCTGTGTTTGCTCTAGATTTTGTGTAATGTTATATCAACACTGGGATTCTCTGTTATTCTATTAACAAAATAAATTCATTTTGTTTGGTTTCATTTTACTGTTGTTTTAATCCCACTGAACATTTATACTGTTATTTAATTTTACTAAACATGTGTGGATAGTAAAATACCTACAGAATTAAACTACCCAAGGATATTAAAGTGATCCAGTTCTCATGGAGATTTGATCTGCTAATTAGCCACACCAATTTTATGGATCATTGCCGCGCACTTAAAATGTATTGTTATATGTTCATAATCTTTCCTTAATGAGCTTTTATTGAGAGCACAGGCCAGCCACAGCACAGGGGCTGTTTCAAAGCCTGAGTGCCTGTGCCTGGCTCACACCAGTGAGGGGGGCACAGCAACGTGACCTTGCATGATCTGGGGACGGGGTGAAGGGACAGCTCAGCCAGGGCAGAGGGGCTGCACGTGTCCCACCAGCTTCACATCGGGCTGTGCTTGCGGGAGGGAGAAAACCACATTTAAATCCAGGAAATCAGGAGTACCTAGGAGGGGGCAGAGTCCTGGCAGCAGCTGTAGGGCACGTCCCCACAGGGCTCTGTGCACCCACCAGGGTCTGTGTCAGCACCCCAGGGCACCTCAGGTGGGGAACATCTCCAAAAGTGGAGTAAATCCACCTGCAAACTGGCTTCTGCTCAGCTGGTGCTGCAGCTCCGAAGCTGTGGGCCAGGATGGGATGTCTGGGGATCTGAGACAGCCAGGGGTGCTTTTGTCCTGGGATGGGGGTGCTCTGGGAATCACGGACCTGCACACTGGGATGGCCAGGCCCCTCCGCTGGCATCAGTGGAGCAGGAATCCAGTCCCATACCCCCAGAGGGAGGAATTAGAACCAGATTTAACCTTTGTTACCACACAGATTATCTTTGGCCTAAACTTGCACAAATTAGAGATGCTGAAGATTTGCTGACCCTCACTAAGGAGGGGGAGGAGTGAATGGGGTGTCCCAACACCAGTGGGCTCATTTTGGTTGGCACAACTTGCTACAGTCCTGAAGCCCTCTGGGTGGTGTGCCACGGCCCATGGCCTGTCTGAGCCCACTGGAGGTGCCCAGCACCTTCATGGAGCCCCAGGTGGATGTGGAGAATGAGGCAGCACTGAGCAGTTTGGGAGCATCTTTCAGTAACTTTACAATTGTCTCATTTCTCCTGCATGGTCCCGGCAGCAGCTGAGACCTGCCTGCCCACACACCTGCCTGCCCACACACCTGTCTGCCCACACACCTGTCTGCCCACACATCTACATAACCACACACCTGTCTGCCCACACACCTACATAACCACACATCTGCACACTGAGAGCAGGGCACCAGTCTCTGGAAATCACACCTACTCCAGTGGGCAAAGTGACTGAAGCACAGGGACAGCCCCTGTTGTCTCCAGCCCAGCATGGCCACGTCTGATCCCTCCTGCTACAGGTGGGGCCTCTGGAATCAGAGATTCTGTCCTAAAGCCAGAGCTAACAGGGGCTCTGAGCAGGTGTGGGGATCCCTGAGGGAGATGGGTGGAGCATTCCCTGTCCAAGGAGTTGTTGGTGTGTTCCCTGTGAATCTCCCTCGTTTGGGTGGTCTCAGCTCTCCTCTAGAGCAGGAGGGACCAGGGCCAGCAGTGCTGAATTAGGGAATGATTTGGGCTGGAAAAGTGATCGAGTCCAACCATTCCCCCAGCACTGCCAAGGCCACCACTGACCCCCATCCTCAGGCGCCACATCCAGAGGGCTTTTGAATCCCTCCATGGCTGGGGACTCCACCCCTGCCCTGGGTAGCTGCGGCAGGCTGGACAGTCCCTTCCTTGAAGAGTTTTTCCCGATATCCAACTAAAGCACAAGCGGTCCCTGCTCCACAGCGATGCCCAGGGCCGAGCTTTGTGCCAGACGCGATGGGGAGCTGTGGCATCGGGGCGAACACAACCACAGCCGCCCCCGGGGCTCCCGCATCCCACCCTGCCCCATCCCCGGGGGCTTCCTCGGTCCCCGGCCCCGCTGCCGTTGCGGGGTTGCTACTTAATTAATCAGGGAGGAAATCCTGGCGAGCCGAGAGCGAATCGCGGATCACGCCTGTGCTGTTTGGAGCCGGCACGGGCTCGTTTAACAATTCAAGGGTCACTACCTGCAAAAGTGAGGACACCGCTTACAAGCGCGCCGACCCCGCCAGCTACAATGTGCGCGCCGGGATAATGAACTTAAAACAATCGCAATTAGCAGGCCGAGACAAAAGGATTAAAATGAAACCCGAGCGGAGCGGAGCGTGCAGCCGGCTCGCAGAACAGCGCCGAGCCAGCTTCATCCATCGCCGCTGTGCGCGGCCCGGGGTGGGCGGCTGGGGGGCCGCGATACAGCGGCGGCCGCGCTCCTGGGCGCGATAAGGCGCGGGGCATCCCCGGGGAGCGGCCGTGTCCCCCCCGGAGCGGGTGTCACCGTGTCCCCGGGCCCGCGGGGCGCCCCGGCATTGTGCCGCCGTTGTCATTGACTGATCAGGCCCTTTGAGCGCGCTTTCAGAGTCAATGGACCCACCTGAATAGATGAAAGGCAGGCGGCTCCTGACAAACAAGGGGCTGCGGAATATTCATTGTGCATCTGCGAGGGAAAGATTAATGTATTAGAAATTAAAATGGGCCCGGGCCGTATGATCTTGCTCTAACACTTGGCCAGACCTGTGTCACCCACCGCGAGCGCCTGAAGTCGGCAGACAATCCTGCCAAGGTAGCGGGAATCATTAAGCATCCGGCTATTGTGCGCGGTGAATAATAAAACTTTCCCCCTATTCTTTGCCCCGAGCTGACAATGAATAATTCCGGAGCTATTTGCAATGTTAACAGCACCTATCTTGCCCATCCATTCCTTCACGATAAGGATGGAAATATGCATTTCAACAGTCTGCACAGATAGTGATTCACAGGCGCTTCAAAGGACACCTGCCACTCAAGCGAAGGGCTGTCAGTCTCCCGCCGCCGCCGCTGCCAGCAAAATGGCGAAAAAGATTATCTGCACTTTATTCCTTTTTTCCTCCGATTACAACACCGGTACGTTTGCCATCGACTGACAAGTGATTTACACTCGCTACTGTAATGTGGTTAAGCCAGGAAAAGCTATTCTCTTAGGCAGCCCTTATTCCTTCAAGGTTTACAACTGTATCCAATATCCTATCGCGGGTGTGATCGCGGCCGTACAGAATGCCATTAGGGGAGATATTAGGAGCGCTTAATCTGTTTGCTAACATAAAGGTGACAGTGATAAAGTCCCGGGCCTGACGTCAGGACGGCTCAGCCGACTTCTCCAAAGCAGGAGAGCGGGCGCAGGGCTGGGGGCTGTGACCGAGGGGCTGCGGAGCCCACCACAACAGGTCACGGACCGCGGGGACTCCTTCGGTCTGGGAGAAGGGTAAATCGTGAATGTCGCACCCCTGCAAGTTCTCAAGGCCAGGCTGGCTGGGGCTCGGAGCTGGGCAGCCACAGACCCTGCCAGCGGTACAGCAGCTGCTCCTGCTCCACTCTGGGTGTTCCCAGGGCAAAAACAAGCAAAACTCCCCTGCACTGTTCCCAGTTTTCTGAAATATTTTCCAGATTATTTGCTGTAAATTCTTCCCCCACAATCTTTCCATTGTGCCAGCCGGGGGAGCTCCCGGAGCAGCTGGACTCTGCTCCATCAATGTCCACTTTCTTTCAGCACCAGCAGCAGGAATACTGGTGTATTACTGGGGAGTGACTCAGAGCTCCAGCTCTTTCCAGTGGGAAGCAGTTTTAGTTGGAGGAGAAGTACCGTGGAGCTGTGTGCTTTGGTGGCACCATTCCCCCCGAGTGCTGGGCTCCCCAAAATCTGCCCGGATCCATCTGTTGGCAGCATATCCACGTTGGCAGAGCCTTGGGTACACCCAACAGTGCCAGGAATCAATGGCTCCTTTGGTGCCAGCACCAAAGTGACACCGGAGCAGGGCTGGGTCCTATGGGCTGGGCAGGGTCCTGGGTCCCCCTGGGACGTACCCACGGAACTCAGCTGTACTGACTGGGAGCTGGGAGCCCAGAGATACTGGGCAGGCTACTGTGGTCCTAGTAGATGGGACAACATGGGTCACAGATCCCTGCAGCTTGCAGGAGTCTAAGGGAGGCAGGAGCTGTGCTGGTGTCCCGGGAGCTTTGCCTGGCTGGGACCAGGAACCAGGAATGCTGGAGACAGGGCAGGGAGCAGGGCTTGCCCGAGCACATCCCCGCAGACCCCTCCTCTCTGCACAGGCACTGTCCCTGTGTGAGCCCCAGCTGTCTGTGCAGGACAAAGTGGGCATTCTCTGCCTGGCTCCGCAGTGCAGCACTGCTGGAGATGCCACACTGGAAATCTTGTCTCCCAGGGTCAATCTCCAGGGATGTTGGTGCCTCACCACCCCATCGGGCACTGAGGTCACCCCCAGCAGCCCCCACACTGTCCCATGGCCTCTCATCCTCTCCAAGCCCCAGTGACCCAACAACCTGATCCAACAGCTCCACAGACAGATCTTCCCAAGTTTCCCCCAATACAGGAGAGGGGGTGGGACAGGGTCTCCTGAGCTGGGTGTGCAGCAAAGCCAGGGGGAAATATTCCCAAGGAGAAAATGCCCATAACCAACCCAACACCCTTCCTGCCTGCTCCTTGGTTTTAGGATGCACTGGGAATGCAATTAAATAACATGTATGGGGTTGTTATTGAATGTATATTTAACAATATGTAAACGTTTAGCCTGGAGGAGAGAAGACTCCAGGAGGACCTTAGAGCCCCTTCCAGACCCTAAAGGGGCTCCAGGAGAGCTGGAGAGGGACGGGGGACAAGGGCTGGAGGGACAGGACACAGGGAATGGCTTCCCACTGAGAGATGCAGGATTAGATGGGAGATTGGGCAGGAATTCCTGGCTGGGACGGTGGGGAGAGGCTGGGTTGGATTTCCCAGGAAGCTGTGGCTGCCCCTGGATCCCTGGGAGTGTCCAAGGGCAGGTTGGAGCAGCCTGGGACAGTGGGAGGTGCACTGGGTGATCCTTAATTTCCCTTCCAACCCAACCCAGCCCATTCTGTGCTCCTTAGGGCCTCACACAGGTTGCACCAGACCCTCTCTGCTGATGGCAGCAATTCCCAGTGGGGACTGGAGAGGAACTATTAAGATATGTGTGAAAACACAGTGTCTGCCACACGTTTGAAAGAAAACAGAGCCCAAGTCAGCCCTCAAACCAGCAATCTGTCTGCAACATGTGCACCGAAACAGGAGTGTGCCTGTGCCTGCTGGAGTGGCACATTGGGAATGTCACAGCCAGGGAGACAGTGCAGCCCCAGGGCTCGTCCCTGCTCCCATGGAATAGCCAGGAGCAGGAGGGACACTGTGCAGCTCCCACAAGGGTGAGGAACACCCCCGGATCCAAGGCAGAGCTGGCATCAGATTCCCAGAATTACTTCTTCCCATCTCTTTTCCAGGTATTCCTCAGTTTCTCAGGAAGCCTCAGCACTCTCTGTGTTAGATATCCCACACTTCCTTGGTGGTTTCATTCAGACTGTCAGCGTTTTTTCCCAGGGATGTTCCTGTAGCAAGTTCATTTTTCTGCACTTAAGCTGGATGCAGAGAGCAGGATGGGGCCAAAGGCCTCGGGAAGACACAAGACATTGCTCTGGATGTCCCAAAATGGCTCCTCGTGGAGTCTCCAGGGAAATCAGCCCAATATGTGGGTTTTCCCAGAGCTGGGTCACATACTGGTTTATGCCGGTAGGTCCTAAGCTTAATAGAAGAGTGAATTCAGCCTCTGTCCCACTAAATTATCCAGCGAAGGCTGAACCCTATTTTTCTTTGGAAGAAGAACAAGGGCGCTGAAATAATTTGTGGATCCAGGTTCCTAATCTTAAATAATTCTTACCATTTAAAACAGGTTTTGCAGGAAATATTTTATAGTTAGAGAAATAGTTTTTGACATTTTGGGGGGGAAAAGAACAATGGACCGTTTACAGGTCTACACAGTAGATTAATGAATCTAATTGAGTCTGTAGGGAAATGCTTCAGTTTAACTACTGGAACTAATTTATACATTCACTACATCGTAATAAGTCAATTTAAGTTTCTGGAAATAAAACTGGATATCCTGGGTATAGATTTGAACTATAAATTTCTGCAAGAAAGGAGTCTGTGTGTTCATTATACATTGTAAAATTACCATATGGACCTGTCAACACTTCTTAGCACAGCTTTGTAATAATGTCATTTAGTTTAACATTGTAATGTGCCAGCTGAATTAATGTATGTGGCACAACGAACGCCTCTCGCCACCGGATGGGGGGCAGGGGGAGCAACTTTTAAAGGGGGTTTCTTATGCAAAAGGGGTTCGCCTGTATGTGCAGAACTGTTATCTGTCCTCCGCTCGTGTGCTCTGAGTGTTACTGAGTGTCCGGGAATGCTGAACTCTCAGCAGCTACTGCTGAGTTCGGGTGCTGCAAACCCGCCGAGCCCCGAGGGATGCTGGAGAGCCCTCAGCCAGGCTGTCTAGGAAATCACCCGGTTTTCCTCTGCCTGTCACTGCCGAATTTCTCCTCCTCCCGCTGTTTTTTACGGCCCCGCAGCCGCTGCTCCTCTGCCCGTGTTCCAACCTTTCTATCCCTGCTACACTTCCCGCTCCCAGCTTTCCATGACACCCTTTCCACTCATCCAGCCAAAAAATAAAAGTGCTCGGCAGTAAATGGAGCCACAGACATAAGCAGCGACATTCCCATTCCCTCCTTCTAACGTGTTACTGGGGGCACTGGTGCAGAGCTGTGTTTCACACCAGCCCCTGGACGTGCTGCCCAGCCCTGCGTGCAGCTCACAGCTCACCTGAGGGCACCTGAGCAGTTGAGCCCCCTTTATTCTGTCCACCCTCCCTTGCCAGCCAGTCCGTGCCCCAGCAGCAGCCCCCCAGCCCAGCCCAGCCCAGCCTGTGGGTGAGTGGGAGCCCAGCTCTGCACTGGGGGTCCACAGCTCCCTGACAGAACCCCTGGGTGCAGGGAGGGGTTTTCCTGCACATCCAGACCTATCTCCTCACTTTTCTGCTGTGGGACACCCCAAAACACACCTGGCTCCTGGAGGCCTGGCGAGAGCAGCACCAGCTGCAGGATGTGTGCCAGCTGGGGCTTCGGAGGGACAAACTTGGCCCAGCAGAAAGGTTGAGATTGTCTCAGCCCAGGCCGAGCATTCCTGTGGCAGAATTTATAATGGGGACGCCTACACAAACCCCATAATGGTCCCTACGGGCTGCGATGGTGCGAGGATCCGAGGAAAACGCCTTTTGCATTCCGAGGGCCGATCCCCATCCCACAACACCGACTGCACCCGCCGCCGGAGCCTTGGGGAACTCCTCCCGAGGATGCTCCACATAAATCAAGCTGCATTTTGCCCTTTTGTCCTTTATTTATCTACTTCTTCTCTTTCCTCCCCTGTCCTGCCTCTCTCAGCACCCCTGGGAAGTGACACTGGAGATTCCACAGAACACCACGGCGTGTGGCCGGAGGAGGGGAGGTGGGCTGTTCCTTAAAGGGGGGGAAATCCACTCTCTCGTGTCCCTGTAAGGGGTCTGTGGGCAGCCGGGTGCGAAGCTTTGCCCCCTCTTTGCCCGAGCCCAGCACCAGCAGCAGCATCTCGTCCCTGCCGGGGAGCGGCTCCCTGATTTCCCCCAGGACGCAGCCGCAAAGATCGGGCGAGGAGCTGGAAATCCGACCTCGGTGAATTAGCTGAAAGGCTAATCCCCGCAAAGAGACGGGATTTAGGATTAGATCCCCGGCTTCTTTATCCAATTGCACAAATGCGGCGGAGCTCCCGAGCCGCGGGCAGGGCGCAGGATGCCAGGGTCAGAGGGACCGGGGGGCTCGGCTTTGGCATCAGGGTGGGGAAACAGACCCAGTTTGGGTAATTAAATACTGTAACTGAGGTTTGGCAGCGCTAATTACGTATTAAAACCCAGCCGTTATTTACATTCCCGCGCTCGGATTTCTACTGGAAGCTGACAGTTAATGTCACCATCGCTGCGAACCTGATGGCATCTGCCTATAAAAGGGTGATTAAAAAAGCTTAGCGCCTCACCTATAAATTCATCTCACTAATAAGCAGCATGCTCATGATTGAAAGTCAAAGAGACTTTGTGAAGTAGTTGGGTGTTTTATTTCCTTTACGAAGTGTGTGTGGGATGGTGATGAGGCGAGTGCTCGAGAGCAGCGAGAGTCAGGGGTGCCAGCACCGTGTGCTCGGTGAGCCTGGGCAGGGTGATAAATAGCGGCTCCTCAATTACACCTTGGCTTTATTCCCCGAGTGACTTGCCTCTGGGTTGATATACGGGCGGCGTGATTGCTCTTGTTTCCCAATGCAAGGAAAATGCCCTTCATGCAAACAGTATCAATTAGGCGGGGCTGTAATTGCGGGGAGTGCTGCTCTGCCCTGCACAGGTAGCACACCCCCGGTGCTGCAGTGCCTTCATCCCAGCTTGGCTGGAGCTCCAGGGGCACAGTCCCTCCTGAAACCACTCTGGCTCTTTCAGGAAACACCATCTCACTGTGTCCATAAACCATTTTTTCCCATTTATCCCGCAGTCCTTGTTTCCCTTTAATAAACCTGTAATTGTACATGCTCACGGGTATTTGCCGTGCTTCATGCCTCGACGTCTCCTGCCTGAACCTTATCCAGGTTAACAGAGGTCACGAGTCAGTAATGATTTCCCTGGAGTCCCAACCCAGGATCTATTTTTTTATTTGGAATATCTTTTATTTAATTAACCGCCGAACCAGGCAGACGGTGTTCCCTGCACAACCTGCTGGTAAACGGAATGTCTCCGTGAATTTCCAGCAGGAGGATTTCTCCCTCGCATGGCGAGCAGTGCCCACAGCACCAGGCTCTGAGCTCCTGCTTCCTTTTCCCCCTCTTTCCCTCTCTCTCTTTTTAATTATGAAAATCAAGGAACCCATAATTCCCATGACAGCTGTGACTACATACAGACTTAACCATAAACTGTGCAGCAAATGCCTGGTTTGTGGAAAATCATGTTCTCTGACATATGTTTCTCATTATGGGGTAAAGTTTCACAGTAATAAGGCTGGTTCCTCCTGCAGGTGCGAAGCAGAGCCCTGCATTTCCTGCGGCCTTCTCCACACCTGCAGCCCAGTGTGCAGAGGGACAAGGGCCGAGGCTCTGCCTTCCCTTTGCAGTGCACCCAGATAAGCCACCCTTGTGTCCCTGTGCCCATCACACGCGCCCAAGGGATGTCTGGGAATGCACCTGGAGTGCAGCAGGGCTGGGCTCTGAGCAACCTGGTCAGCTGGAAGGTGTCCCTGCACACAGCATGGGGATGGAATGAGAGGAGCTCTTTCAGGTCCCTTCCAACTCAAACCACCCTGGGATTTTGTGATTTGGTTGGTGACAGAGAAGATACTGAATGGGAACACTGTGGTGGAAACACTGGGAGCAGCGGCACAGTGGGGATCCTGTGCCACCCCAGAGCCAACCTGTGCCTGCTCAGCAAGTCCCTGCCAGGGGTTTCACCTCAACACCTTTTCTAAGGCTACCAGGTAAAATCTTGCCTTGGCGCCAGCATCCTTTGCCTGGCTGCCCTGCTGGGCTGGCCCCAGCAAGCCTGGGCTGGCTGTCCATACACACATGCTGTCCAGCTGTCCTGCTCAGCACTCGGGACTGTTTGCTCAGCTCATGGCACAGACAGGAGAACCCACGTGCTGCACAGACCAGCACAGGGGCGCAGCCAGTCCCAGCAGGTGCCCAGAGCCCCACTGTCCCTCGCCCTGTCACACCACTGTCACACTCTTAGGGAGTGCGCTGTCCCCACATCCGACTGTCCACATCTGAAATGTACTGTGGGGTCTGGGCAGTTGTAGTGGGAGCTGTTTCTTGACAAGTCCCTGAAGAACAAGGGCTGCAGCAGTGACAACCCTGTGGGGGACGAGCAGGACCCAGGAGGCAGGAGTGGGACCAGAGGAGGTTCCTCTTCGTTTGAGCAGAGTTGGTGACAGCCCCAGGGAACAGGTGAGTCACTTCGTGCCCCCACCAATCCCGATTCTGATCCCTGAGCAGGAGCAGCTCATCCCTCGGCCCCAGATCCCGAAGATCCTGCTGCTCAGCCACAGAATCCTCCTCCCAAGGAAAGAACACTTCCTCCCCCTCCTGGCTGCTCTGATTCCATCCTTCCATGGCATTAACTGCATTCCCGCTTTCCCATCATCAAACGTTCTCGTTTCAGCTCCTTTCCCGCATCCTGTGTCCGCCCGTCTCCATTCAAAATTCCTCGTGTCACAAAAGGCTCAGAAACTTTAGCAGCAGCACGTCGCAAGCAAAACAGAGAATTTCATGTTAATCCAAAAGGGGGCTGGCAAATCCAGCAGCCAGAACAAGGGAACTTTCTGTTTCGTGCAGAGCCATCAATCCCAGGGAAGGAACCCCTGCTTGGAGAGGGATTTCACAGCTGTGGCCCCTTTCAGTTTTGCTACAGGTAATTCTGTGGTGAAATCTGTTGAAAAAAAAAAAAAGTTGAGTCACGGTGGTGCCTCTAAGATACTGCTCAGGATGATCTTGTCTCCTCACCAGCACAGCAAGTCTGACCTCTGTGGCAAGAGCCTGTTGGGATAGCAGATTTGATTCTCCATTTTTTCAGCTGAGATCTGTGCAAACTGAGATTAGAACTAAAGAAAAAGGGAAGAAAGCACTAGATGCACAGAGGAATGTTTTGCTGTGCATTCCTCCTGGGCTGGGAGAGTGGAGTTGCCATTCCATATTAACTAGACAGGTATTGGCAATAGCCCGTGTCATGTGCTAAAGGAAATCAATAGACAACATAAATGCAAAATCAAAAGGTTCTTCCCCTCACGGTGTCATCTTGCCAGCACCGAGAAAATAAACCCCATGGCACCTCTCACAGTTCCCTGGCCCCTTAACCAGACTTTGCTTGCCTGGACGTCCTGGGATGTGCAGGTCAGAGACCAGCAGAGAGGACGGGAGGTGGAGCAGAGCCCTTGGTACAGAGGTGGGTGAGCTCTGGCAGAGCCAGCCAAGACCCCACTGGTGCCACATGGACCAGCACAAACTCCTTGGTGTGGTCCCCATGACACAGCCCAGCGTGGCCAGGGGGATGTTTTGCTAAGCTCATCCCTAAGGATAAGTGGTTTTCCTAGTCTCACAGCAGTGGGGCATTTATTTACTTCTCTGCTTCTCAGAGGGGTGCTGGTGCAGCCCCAGCAGCTGAGAGAGCCCAGCCCTGGAGCTGCTGTGTGCTCTGGGCACGGGGGGCTGAGCACATCCACGGGGAGCATCAGCCAGGATAGCCCCCAGCAGGGTTCAGGGGGACACGAGGCTACGTGTTGGCCGTACCCACTGACCAGCACCCAGCTGAGCTCCAGCAGATCCCTTGGGTGTCCATGTAATCTCTCGGTAGTGACTAAGCCCCGCCACCAGGAGCAGCTCCATATGTTTAATTTTGCTCACCGCTAGGAAATCACATTTTCTTTCCAGGCTGACTTTCTCCAACCCCAACTTCCAGGCGTGACTTCAAGTGAAGAATGAGGAGTGTATTTTTAGAAAGTGTGATCGTTTGCTGGGAGAAGGCCTACAGAACACATAACATATCAAGAGAACTTGCCTCATTAGATTAATTAACTTGCACAGGCAAAGCCTTCCATGCCAGCTCTGGAAGGAGAAAGAGCCTCAGCTGCCATCTCTTTCCAGGGAGAGGAAGCACCCGGGAATGCTGCAGGAATGTTCAGCTTCTCATGGACTTGCAAGGGCACAAATCTTTGGCCCTTGTCTGCAGTGTGGATGAAAATAACACCTTCAGTCCACCTGGAATAGACATAGAAAATACAGAGGAAAACATACAGAAAATAAAGAAGTCTGGGCAACAGGGCAAAGGGGGGAGGGATTCTGCCCCTCTGCCCTGCTCAGGTGAGATCCCACCTGCAGAGCTGCTCCAGTCCTGGGGCACCAGCATCACAAGGATGTGGATCTACCAGAGTGAGTCCAGAGGAGGCCACAGGGATGCTCCAAACTGGAGCCCCTCTGCTCTGGAGCCAGGCTGGGAGAGATGGGAAGGAGAGGAGAAGGATCCAGGGACACCTTGGAGTCTCTTCCAGAGCCTAAAGGGGCTCCAGGAGAGCTGGAGAGGGACTGGGGACAAGGGCTGGAGGGACAGGACACAGGGAATGGCTTCCCAGTGGGTTAGATGGGAGATTGGGCAGGAATTCCTGGCCCAGGTTGGGCAGAGAAGCTGTGGCTGCCCCTGGATCCCTGGAAGTGTCCAAGGGGAGGTTGGGATCCCTGAGACAGTGGGAGGTGTCCCTGCCCATGGCAGGGGTGGAACAAGATGAGCTTTGAGGTTACTTCCAACCCAAATCAGTCTTGGATTCTATAATTCTACAAACACCTGCCCTTAAGGAATAGATGAAAAGGACACCCTGTTACTCCCAGGGCTGTCCCCAGCCCACCCCAACTGTGGGGGAACTGGGTCTGCCAGGCCTGGCCCTGTGACCCCCTGGGGAGGACAAATGCCCAGTGGGCAGAGAGTGCAGCATCTCCTGTGCCACCAGCTGCCAAGGTGGAACCCACTTCCCCATCTCCATCCCACCTTCCCTTGATGCACAGCTCACTCCCTCCCATCCACGAGCCCTATAATTCAATGTCAAGGGGGCTTATGTAATATTTAGGTATGTATTACACTAAATTAATCTTAACATGAAAAATCTTTTGATTACATAGTGTGTTTTTGTCATTGATTGATTAATTCATTTATTCATATAGTAATGCTATGTCCAACTTCTATTTATATTCAGTTGTAAGAGAAAGTTCCTATTCATGTCAGAGGAGATGAATTAAAATAGTTATCACTGGTATTTGCCAGCCGACTGTTTCAGAAGGTCCCTTTACAATATGCACTTTCATTCCTGTACAGGCTGCCTGCCAGGAGCCCCTACAATCCTCATCCTCCTGGCTGGGAAGTGCTGAGACCTTCCAGACCAGAGCTGGGGAGCCCCCGGTGCCCAGGAGAGCCCCTGCCATCCAGGGGAGCCCCCATCACCCAGGGAGCAGGGGCTGGCACACCTCCAGGGGAAGGCAGGGTGGCACTGTGTGACCCACAGCCCCCCCCGCATTGCCATGCCCTGGCATCACCGTGCCACCCACCCCTGGAGTGCCAGCAGTCACTCCTGGGAAGCAGCATTGCCGGCCTGAGCCGTGGGAAAGGCTTGGTTGCCATGGAGTGAGGCTGCCCTGATGCAGGGAGGATTCCTCTTCGTTTAAAAATAACGCTTCATTAATTGGGATTCTTCTGGGCCTCAGTGACACCATTGAGGCAGAGCACCCCAGGGCCCCACGAGACCATCCTGGCTGTGAAATGTGTGTCCCCTCAGCCCCCAGCCCCTCACTGTCCTTCCTGGCCACAGAGAGGGTGGAGGGAGCACCAGGCTCCAGGAGGCATCAGCCACCCTCAGTGCAGAGCAAACCTGGGGAGCCTCACCCCAGTCACTGCCCTGTGTTCCCAACCAATGTCCCTTGTCCCCAGCCCCTGTCCCTCGTCCCTGACAGGGCTGAGGCTCAGCACACACAGCAGCTCTCACCTTTGTTCCCCACAACCCAATGGGCTGAAATTACCCCCAACACGTTCTGCTCCTTCCACACACCAATGGAGTCTCCGGGAAGTGGCTGTGTACACACGGAATGCACCTTCTGCTGTTTATGTGTGTTGGTCTGAATTGGAGGGAATATAAAACCGGTGAGAAATCAACTTGGAAATGTTCCCCTCTTGGGAAGAACAACACTTCAGGCTGAGTGCTGTCAGCGAGGAGAAAAGGACCACAGCCCTGGTCACTGCTCACGGTGGCAGCCAGACCCCCGGGTGCCCCAGGGGCAGCGTGGCAGCAGCACTGGGGGTCCATGGCTGCCCTCTGGAGCATCCTGGACCTGCTGGGATGCTGGGATAAGAGCAGAGGGGTTGTAGGGCTGGAACCTCAGAGGGCTGGTGAGGGGTTATGGAGCCCCGAATATCCTGGCAGCATCAAAGACTTTAGCGCTTCTGGAAGTGAAACTTTTCTTTCTTACGTCAGATTAAGAGATGACTAGCAGCTGCTAATATAGGTTGGACTTGATGACCTCTATGGTCTTTTCCAACCTTACTGATTCTGTGATTCTGTGGTTAACTAGCCCCCACAATTAGAGTTCCTGATCGAACTGGCAGGCTAGATCTGCCGCAATTTTCTGGCAGATTCCTGTGCCAGGAGGTGGAACTGGCTCATGGGGGCAGCTCCTCCTCTTGCTCTGTTCCCACGGAGGGGAGAACTGGGTTGGGAGCAGCTCTGCTCCCTGGGAAAGCCGGTGCAGGGGGGTTTGCAGCCATACCCTTGATCCTGTTCCTCAGTATTTCATGTGTGCAGGTGTCCAGGATCTCCCTTTCCAAGCCAATCCCCCTGCAGCCAGGCAGCTGCATTTCCTGATCTCCATTTATGATCCAGAAATATTTATTTCTTTTCTTATTTTGGAAATAGACAAAAAAATGTTGGTTGGTTGGTTGGTTTTCCCTGGAAAACAGAGGAGCCAAAGGGCATGTGACCTCTGGGAAAGGACCAGCAATGAATTCCTCTGACCTGAGAGATTTGGACCAGCCTGCTCTAATGGAAGGTGCCCCTGGTCACGGCAGAGGTTTGCACTGGATCATCTTTAAGGTCTTTTCCAACCCAAAACATTCCATGGTTCTATGATTTTGATTGTTCACTGACTCTTCCCCCTAAGGAGAGAAGGGAGGAAATCCCATTATAAGTGGATAAAACAAAATCCTGCTGGGATGAATTTCCCTACCCAAACCTGCTGCCTCCCCAGCTGTGGAAGTGGCTGCCTGGGCCAGGCAGCTGCTGAGGATGCAGCCCCTGTGCTCAGATCCCAGGGCAGAGGTACAAGTGTGTCCCTCATTATTCCTGCCCAGCTGCTGCAGCTGCTGCGTTTTCATTCCAAAATAACATTTTTTCAAATGAAGTAGCAGAAAACAGCTTTACATTTTTGTTATCCCTTGCAGCACGAAATAAAAAATGCCTGTGCTGCCAGTACCTGATTCAATCAAGTGGAGCACGTTGGATACCCACGGGCTACGCGTGCTGGAAAGAGCTGACTTGTATTTTAATTAATAATGTGATCCAGCGGCTCCAGCCCCGGCCTCTGGCAACGCACTCGCCCTGCTTCATTATTTGCTGTAAACAATTTCCAAGCAATGTGGAGACAACCCTATTCTTTAATTTCTGCTAATTCGTAACACCAGCAAAATGCAGGGTTTTTTTCTTGTGCAGCAAAGCAAGTGATTCAACCTCCTCCCCAGCTCATGGAAGATTTCAGACTGTTCCTGGCTTGAGATCAAAAAAAAAAACTCAGCAAGGGTCCCATGGGGTCTGGGGGATGATGGCAGGAGGTGAATCTTGGGGAATGAGGGACAGCCCTGGTGTGGGATGCAGGAGTCACTTGCCTCTCCCAGCAGCAGGTTCTGACTCTGAGGTGGCGAGGAAAAGGGATGTAAATGGCCATGCTGTGTTTGCCAGGCTGCCCAAAGGACTGTGCCATCAGCTGCACCATCAGACCGTGATTGCTCAGGGCACGCAGGGGGTTGTGGATGGCAGCACTGCTCAGAGCATCAGGCTGGTGCTGTTCTGCTGCTGCCTCTTGGTGTGTTCAGCAGGTCCTGGGCAGCAGGATGGGACCCTACCCCAGCCTGGGCTCTGGTTCCAACAGCCCTCCTGGGTCTGAGGAGCCCCAGACCTCAGCCAGTGACTCCTGGTGCCTCCTCCATCATTCCCATGGGCACCTCCGCTCTGCCCCTCGCTCCTTGGGGACTGTGCTTGGGCACAGTGAGCAGAGGGCTTGGGAAAAAGCTGCACAGCCACAGTGACATTTTCTTGTGGAGAATAACCTGAGTTTGGGATGTGCTGGGATGTGGCTCCGTGCTGCCTCATTGGTGTTCACTGATACTTGGCAGGTAAGGGCAGCCCCTCCGGCCTCCAGTTCTTCAAACCCTTCCCAGGAGCACAAATGGCAGCAGAACCCGGTGCTTAATTAGTGCCATCCCTGGGCCATCTGCTCAGCCAAGACCAGGCTCGGTCTCCTGCCAGCCACGTGTGCCCAGTGCCAGCCCCCGGGGCAGGGACAGCAGGGACGTGCAGGACAGAGGGGTGGCTGGGTCTGGGTCACTGCCTCGGCCTCTGCTGGTGCCCACCCCCTGTGCCCCTTGTGCATGGGAGGGCTGTGAGTGAAGTCCAATCCTGTACCCACATCCCCACTGAGTCCCACGGGTGCCCAGCACCTTCACCTCGGGAGCAGGACGTGATCCATCCCTACACACCTCCCCAGTGGGAATCGCCTCCTCTCCAGGCTCCCTCGTCACGACTTGGCAGCAGCTCAGGACTCCACACGACCAGGTAAGAGGCAGTTGGTCAGAACACAAAGTAAAATGTCACCCAAATGTCACAGCAATTTCCTAAGTGTCCACAAAATGGCAGATGCTCCTTTTCACAGCCTGGAACAGCAGCTCCTCGCTCCTCTCCACCATCCCCCGTGTGATGGCTCCGTCAGGGTGTGGGTGCTGAGGGACAGGGCTGCCATCGGGCTCTGAGAAAGGACACATCACATCAGGAGCAGAGACCTTTCCTGGTCACCAAGGCAGGGGTGTCCATCAGCCTTCACCCTTCCTGGCTTGGCTGGGGCAGGCACTGCCCAGGTGCACACATGGCTGTGAGCCCCTCCTCTCCTAAAGGAATCACTGCTGGGGTGAACAGCACGGACACAACCCTGTCCTGAGCCATCCTAAGCACTTCCCATGCTTTCTCTAGCATGGCTGTTCTCCCTTGGCACAACCTGTGGAGAGGTTTTCCCAGGTGCATTAGACTTCAGAGCCTTCCAAAGTCCTCCGTGTGTCAGCACTTGCAGAACCACTGCACGGCACATGGACACCTGAAGTTACCTGGACTGCCAGGGGGGTAAATGAAGTTGTCTTCAGCCCATAGAATCAAGGAATCCCACAGTGGTTTGGGTTGGAAGGGGCCTTAAAGCTCATCTTGTTCCATGTTCCTGCTGTGGGCAGGGGCACCTTCCACTAGACCAGGCTGCTTCAAGCCCTGTCCAATCTGACCTTCCAGGCATGGCACAGCCAGAGTTTCCCTGGGCTCCCAAACCTGCTCCCAAACCTGCTCCCAGACACAGGGGTTTGCCCTTCGAATTCCTGCAGGGCTGGATTTCTGCAAAGACGGCTGGGCAAGCCCTGCTCTCCCCAGGACTCAGCTCCTGCTGGTGGTTTAGCTCTCGTTCATGTTGCTGCTCCTGCCCAGCAGACTTTCCACAGCAGCAGCAGACGGTGACCAGGGCATGTGTCATCCCCTGTGTCTGGTCACCTTCCCGTGACACACACACTGCTGGCACTGCCCCAGAGGAGCGGAAGGTGCCCTCTAACAAATACGTTTTGCCACACTCTGGCACACGGGGAGGAGGATTTGTCTCCATAGCTTTGCGGTGTGCACGGTGTCCTGCTGTGCCACCCGTCCCCTGGCTCCCTCCTGGCAGCAGGAACAGCTCTCCTCCTCAGGAGAGGCAGCACAAGTGACACACACACACACCCTGAGACAAGTGCCAGGGACACTGAGCTCTGACTGCTCCGGCGAATGTGCAGAAATATCACCACCAAGAGCCACGGAGGAAAATGGACCAGAAGCAAGGCTGGATATTCCAAAATAGCAAACCATCTGCTGTGGGAACAGACCTTCCCCAGCCACAGCCAGCCCACTGGAACTTGGGGACGGAGCCAGAGCTCAGTCCCCAGCTGAGCTGAAGGTGGCACGTCCAGGCTGGGTGAGAGGATGGACAGGTACAGGGAGCATTGCTTTGTCTTACTTTCACAGGATCATAGGGTTGGAAGAGACCTTTGAGAATATCTAATCTACAAATGATTTTGTATCATTAATTCACCTGATCCCTTCATGCTGTGCATTCAGTCCCAGCAGCTCCAGGATCAGTTGCCCAAATATCCATATAGGTGCACACAGAAATACCTGTATTTTCCATTTCCCTGCTTAGTGCACTACAGACTTGACGTCCCTTTAAACACCTCACCAGACTCTCTGGAATGTGCCTCAGCCTCCCAGCCCGTCTGATGAGCTGCAGTTTGGTCCTGTCCCCTGATGAAAGCCCCCAACACCACAAAATACAGGAAATTAGGGTGTTAGAGGACACGCAGCCCCGCGTGGCTGTGCTGTAATTACACAACTTCTAACAATTAAGTGCTCGCTGATTATGTGTTGAAAGGAAGCCGAACACCATCAGATCACATGGTTGCTGATTTATTGAGTTATTATTGGCCACATCCTGGAGCTCTGACCGTCTTTCCTGGATAGTCTACCTGGATAAAGATGAAGAATTTTGCCCTGTAGTGTTTCAGGCCAGAGTGTGTAATCTCCAAACCTTTTCAAATGCTATTTATAATTCCCAAGCATATTGTTTTATGCTGGTTGAGTTTTATAAACAACTCTTCTTCCTGCAAGGATAAAAATAAAGCCAGCCAATGGCTTCTGCGTGGAAGTCGGGTCACCACAAAGTGCAATGGGCAGGATTTTCAAAGGTCTGGTTTTACAATTTATTGAAGGCAAAAGGAAAGGCTCCTGAAAGCTTCCCAATTCCGTGAGCACTGCAGTATGTTATGTATAAAATAGGGTCACAGATGCATTATCTCCATGCTCAGCATCAGGCGTGGGATGAAACAAAGCTGACAAGCCATTTACTGCGTGTTTTCTTTATTAATATCACAAACTTAATTCAGCTGTGAGAACACTCTCTGCGCAGAGCATGTCATTGACTAAAAGGTACTAGACAATTGTAAAGAGAGCAAGGTAAACGATCCTCATCATTATTATTATTATTTATGCCGTCTCTTCCCTTTTCCCCCATTAAGCATTTCATTTGGAAATCCACTGGGGGGGAAAAAAAAGAACGGGAGGAAACATGTTCTGCTTTCCCATCTGAATATCCTTAAGTCACATATGTTATAATACATTTGCATTTTTAAATAAATACCCCTCGCAAAAACAAATCAGGGATGGTTATTTATGTCTGGCGAGGCCCCCGTTTCCCCGCAGCGCTGTCAGAAGGTCAACCATTGCCTCCAACTCCGCCGCTCACACGGTGACCTGGAAGTACCGTCGATAACCACCCCGTGGCTGCGAGTCTTGAAGACTTAATCATCTGACACCCGGCAGCCCCGCGGCGCTCGCACTTGGCATTTGCCTTATTGAAATGTACACAGACAATATGCATTTTAAACAATCCCGAGCTGCCTGCCTGAAATAGTCGTCGGGCCACCGATCCCTGTCTGGAACGGGCTTCTCGCTCTCTCGGCTCTCTCGCCTTGATGAGCAAGGCAGCTCAACGAAACGAGCCGTGCATCTGGGGCTCGGGCCTGGCTGCGTTTATTGTTGGCATTTGCTCCATATTGCGAGGGAAAGTTATCATCTGCGTCATCTGGAACTTAATTACGATCTGCCGCCAGCCAAATTTTGGGTTTAAGCCTCTCCTAGAGAGAGTTCCTGAAACGTGGCAACAAATAGGGAGGGAAGTTCTGAAAGAGACCCACAGAAGCTCAGGTGCCCCTGCAGAAGCAGCTGCCTCTGGGAGCCCTGTGTGGCCGTGGTGCTTGGTCAGCGCACTGCAGCTGCTCTAAAATAGCCAAAAAAAAGCCAATTCTGCAAGTCTTCCTCCGATCTGGTGGAGCAACCCCAAGCCATGGAGGGAGATGAGAGCTGCCCAGAGCAGGAAAGGCAAAGTCAGCATTAAAGCGGGCCAGGATTTAACAATCCCTGGCTCAGGAGCCCCATTTGCTCCCAGGTAACACCTGCCTGGCAGGAGCCATTCCAGGAGCAGGTACCTGAGGACACACAGCCCAGAGAGGCACCTGCTGGGACGGGGCCTGGTTGAGGGGCTGGGAATGGCCATGCACTGGCTCTGCCTGTCTGCAGAGGGGGAATTTCAGAGGATTTTGAAGCTTGTGGAGCACTGCTGACATTGCAGAAGGGGCAGATGGTTATGAGGTGGTGCCCAGCTGGTTACAGGTGGGTTGGACAAGGGGGGATGTCACTGTATCACCTGGAGTGACCCTGTTGATGGGAGAAACCCGTGCAAGGGCTGTGGGTCCCTGTGAGCCCCCCCCAGGCTGAGAGGGGCTGGGCTGAGTGTTCCCAGAGAGCCGCACACACCTACAGCCTCACAGGGCTGTAACTGTACCAGGGGGAGAAGCCAGAGCCTCCCCGGACCCACAGTGATGTCAGGTCACTGCTGTGCCCACAGCTAAGCCCACTCTGGCAGCCCCTGGTCCCTGATGTGCCACATGGGAGCACGGAGACACAGAGGCTGCCTGGAAGAAGAGGCAACATTTGTTCGTGGAGCTGTGGCTGTTTTCTCCATGACTCTACATCGTGTCTTCTCAGAGGCTCGCAGGAATTACCCTGGACACAGAAAGGGGAAAAAGGCTCGGAAAAAAATCTCCCCTCTTGTCCCCACCCTCAACAAATTCCCCCAAGTGATGTCTCTTTCTGGTATTTCACAGCACTGGGAGTCAGGAAAACCAGCCTGTGCACTTTCCACGTGTTCTGTTTTAATGAAGTGCCCATCAGCAGCACCAGCCCCTGGCAATCCACAGCACCAGGGTTCATTCTGAACACAGATCACCTGCAACAGCAGCGGGGCACGGAGCTGGGCCTGCACGGAAGGAATGGGCACGATTGCTTTACATCTGCACTTTCATTGAAAACATTTATTCAATCAAAGGGAAAAATAAATGCGGTCCCCGCGCTCTGTCGAGTATGAACTGTTATTGATCCCCTAAATGAAATTTGTCCATGCTGATCGATCAAACACATTATCCTTTTTCCCCAGTCCATTACCAGCAATTGGAAACTCTCAAGCATCAATAGCATCCTGACCACACACAGCTGCACGTTCAGCCTGTCCAATCCCCAAATCTGAGCCTATTCCTGTCCCACTCCTTCCCCTGCAAAAATTCCTACATTATGACTACATTTTTCCCAAGCTGAAGGGTAGAAAAAGTCAAATTTCATAATATTCTGGAATCAGTTTTGTCGTGGTAATGGCCATGTGAGAGCACAGGGACAGCACAGGAGCCCACCTGGGCTCTCCAGTGGCATCCTGGGGATGTGTCCTCACATCAGTCTGGGGTGTCCTGGCTGGCCACATCCACTGGAGCAAACCAATGGATTTCAGCATTTCCTAGTTCTGCACTTTTTACACGCCTGATGTTTATCAGGAGTACAAACTGCCTGGCACATTCCCAGTCCTGGGGGAACAGGTCAGTGGCAGCCTTGGGAAAAGGCCTGGGTTTGGAGAAAGGTGAACTCAGTGGTCATAGAAGGCTTTTCCAACCCGAACCATTCGACAGTTCTGTGATTCTGAGGAGCTGGCTGATGACACAAATTCATGAGCCCAAACGAGGGGTCACTGCAGGGCAGCACCACTGGCACCACACCCCACTGCTCTTCTCCCTCCTGGCATGGGACTATCCTGCCTTCCCATGGGCTGCCCCCCCCAGCAGAGCCCCAGCAGGGTCTGACCATCCCTCCCCATCCCTGTCCTTCTCCCACACTCCAAGAGAGACGAGTCTGCAGGAAGTGCCAGGAGCAAACACAGCCTGTCCTGGCTGGAACCACTTTGTGTGGGATTCCCATCACCACAGAGTGGCCAGGGCAAGGGAAGACAGAAGGCCAGGTTGGACTGGGCTTGGAAAACAACCTGGTGCAGGGGAAGGCGTCCCTGCCCATGGTAGCCGGGGTGAAACCAATGGATCTTTAAGGCTCCTTCTGACCCAAAGCATTCCGTGATTCTGAGGTCTGCTGTGAGCTCCCAGGGCTTGGCAGAGCCCAGTCCTCAAAAAGAACCTGATTTCAGGTAGGCTGAGGAGGAAAAGGTAATGCTTGTATCCTAACAGCCATCACAGGGGGCTCACTCTGCTGCTGTCAATAGCTCATGGGTTTGTCTTCTCCCTTGCTGATGGGTAGTAATTTTCTGAGTGAGCTTAGGGAGTGGTGACTCTTTATTAAAACTAATAAGGGAGGGAGTCACTGGCTTTCAAAAATCACTCAGGAAATTATTACTGACAAGTCTTTCTTGCCTTACCCCACAGAAGGAAAGCAAGGAGGGGTTAGGGTGTTCTCTGTGGTGTCAGCTCATGGGTTTGGTGCCACATTCCCTGAGGATCCCCAGGGTTTACAATGTCCTGCAGCTTCACCAGGGGTCACAGAAGCACCAAGTGTGACTTGTTGCAAATGTCTAACTTTGGCTAAATATGGCCAGAATTACATTTCAGGGAAATAACCCACTGTGAAACATTCTGGGTGCTGTTTAGCACCTGCTCAAGTACTGAAAACACAAATGTTGAGAAAAAGTGGTGAAAGGCAGCCCTGCCTCTGTGAAGAGGGAAGAGCCAAGTGCTGGCGCTGCTCATGGACACATCACCCAGATCTGGGTTCGAGGGGTCCCTCTTCTCCCAGGTGTATGACCGGGACAGAGCACAGTGGGGTAAAGCCAGAGGCCCTCTGAGCCTCCTTCCCAGGCAGCTGCAGCTCACAGGAGAGTGACTGATGGCTGCAGCCCCGTGCCCTGAGCCAGCTCCTGGGCTGGATGGAACCATGGTCTGACAGAGCTGGAGACATTATCTGCAGCCAGAGCAAACCCCTCGTTCATCTGTATCAAGATTGCATCCCCTGACCTCCCATATCTAAAAACACCTCTTTATCTCAGCATGAGCCCCAATATTCCCCCCTACCTCATCCCCCTGGAATGTGTCCTTCACTGAGTCCCTCAACCCCCTGGAATGTGTCCCCCACTGAGTCCCACGTCCCCAGCCAGGAGCCACCTTGCTGGCCACATTTTGGGCTGTATTTAGCCCAAAGTTCACTCCTCCTGTTCCAGAGCTCTGGAGCAGCCTGGAGCCCCCGTCTGCAGCCCCCTGAGCAGGTCTAATCACAGCCCTGACCTCTGCCTGCACGGCACAGATGAGCCCAGGGAAGTTGCTCATATCCATCATGCTCTTAACCCAATAAAGGGGATGATGGGGAAATGACAGAAAGTCCAGTTTCTTGCCAATATTGTTACATTTTACACTATTATAACAATCTTCTGTGGAAAAAAGAAGAGGACCGTGCATGGCCACATCCATTTCCATCCTGAGACGTGCCAGCAGAAGCACTGCCCTGTTCCCCTGGGCTCTGCCAGGCACAGGGAGCCATCCCTCTCCCTCACTGCCAGGGCTCACCCCCATCCTCTGCCCAGCCCCTCCTTGTTTTCCCCATCCTGAGGTTTTTCCTCCTGTGCTGCCTCACAGCTGGCTTGTCACCCAGGAAAAGACAGAGCCATTTTTCCCAGAATATTTAGAAATATTGGCAGTGTCGTGGGACAGGAGCTCAGAAACTGGCCGTGATGAGGGCATCGTGTGGCCTCGCCCAGGAGTGGTGCCACCACACTCTGTACCATGTCCTGCCAGGGGTCACCCCGGTGGGACCCTGCGGGAAGGATGAGGGTCCCATGGGAGAGGAGGTGGCAGCAGGAGGGGTCCTGCCATGGCCACTGGCTGCTCAGAGCCACGAAACTCCTCTGCACCCACTCAGAACCGAAATAGGTACTTGTTTGGCAAAGCAGTCAGAATTTGGGGGGTCAAGGAAAGGAAAGGAAAGGAAAGGAAAGGAAAGGAAAGGAAAGGAAAGGAAAGGAAAGGAAAGGAAAGGAATCAGAAATAGAATTAAAAACAAGGGATAAAATAAACCCAAGAAATGGAACAGAAGTAAGGACTCCTGACCTTGAACTTAGACTTAAACCCCAAAATTTAATTTTCAATATGCCAATTTTTTCTCCCAGCTTGTCCCTCTAGCTAAACCCAAATGATTTCATTATCCTCCAGTGCCTCTTCTCCCATGACCTCTTTAGCTGTTTGAAAACAGGTGCCAAAATGTGGATGTTTTTCCCCCAAACAGTTTTCTCCTTTAGCTGAATTTTTATGCCCACGTGCCTACACCATCCTCTGTGTGAGTTATAAATCCTCTTACTCTGAAGAACCAGGCAGAGAATAAAACTGCTCTTCATACAAGGCCATGCAGCTGCAGTGCCACCGATGCTCCCGCACCCTCAGCCCTGATGCCTGGGCGTAGTTTGCAGAGGAAATAAGTTGAGACATATTTTTTTTATTAATTTAATTTTATTAATTCCAAGCCTGGTGAAATTGGGAACACCTCCCAGGCCGGGGATTGTCCCCTGGCTCACACCAACAGCAGCAGAGCCGATGGTGTTCCACCTCCACCTCAGGCTCAGCAAGAGCCTCTGAGCCCTGAAAATCCCAACTCACCCCCAAGAGACGGGACTTGAGGAGGCTCCTGCACCTCCTCGTTCAATGAGTGTAATTAGCCCAGCCAATCTTTCTCTTTAATCACAGGATGAGCTTTCAAAAGGAAAACAACTGAGTCCGGCAGGTTCTCGCTATGATATTTGCTGGGAGATAATTCAATTATTATAGAAAATTATTTCAAACATTAAGATGCACAAAGTTCAGTTTTCCCCCTTTCTGTGACTATCACCCGAGCTATTGATAAGATGTCTAAATTTATTGCAGAATAATTCTGCAGGAAAAGAGATAAAAGGTTCCTGAATAAAATATGAGGCGAGAGCTGTAAATTGTAGCAATGCATATCATTTCATTCAAATGTAGGAAGCAATTACCATCTGCTATACTCATCAGTTCCCTCCTTTATGACTTAATTATATGTTTAATGCTATCAGATCAAGGAAAGGGCACAATAGATGAATGAGTGAAAGAAATAGAAAAGATTCAGCAACAAGACAAAAGGCAGATGAAAAGTAACCCAAGAACAGAATTGATTTCATTTGTTGGGAGAGGAGTTAATTTAAATAGTATATTCTATCATCTCCTGTGCTGTGCTGAGATAATATAAATCATGTGTTTGTGAATTTGCTTCATACAATTTTAACAAAAGCATTCAAGTTTCTGAAAACCCAGGGTCTGCAGGTTTTGATTTATTTATGAAATGAGTAACATTTACAAAGAAAGAGCAGTGACTGACACCAAAGCATTTAAGGATTATTAACAGCACTTTGCTGTACAAGTAGGAGATGGCAGAGGGGAAGCTGAGGAGCTCTGCCAGGACCCCTCCTGTCCAGGTTCCAGTACCTGCCAGGATCAGCTCCCCTGGCCCCGGGGCAGTGAAGGGACCTGGCCACTCCAGCCACGGCCACCACAGCACCAGGGCCAGAGCGCCCTGGAGGGCAAGGGGGGCTGGAAGCCCTGGGATCCCTCAGGTCCCTCCATGGGATGTGAGCAGCCACCTTCCCCCCAGGTACCCTGCTCTGCTGGCTCTGGATGTGTCCTGGCAGAGCTGCTGAAAACCTGCCCCTCTGCATCCTGCATCCTGCCCCTCTGCATCCTGGATCCTGAACTCTGCCCCTCTGCATCCTGAGCCCTGGATCCTGCCCTTCTGCATCCTGTATCATATACTCTTCTCCCTTGCCTCCTACAACCTGCCCTCTGCACCCCTGCATCCCTACGTCCTGCACCACTCTGACCACCTGTGTCCATGGTGAAAAATAGCCATAGGATAATGTAATTTGCTTCAGTATCACACGGTGGGGTTAGAGCACAAAAAAAAAGTACGTGATCTCCCAACAGACCTTTGGGTGCTTCTAACTCCCCTCTGCTTTCAGCAGTGAGCACAGGCCAGGAAGAAAGAGACTGGAGGAAATACAGGGGGATGCCTTCCCAGAGATCCAGGCAGAGTGTGACATCCCCATGGGCTGGAACTGCTCACGGAGGGTTAAACACAATGGGCACCAAGTGCTCCTCTACAAGAGTAAAACAAATCAAGCCTTAACATTTCTCACCCGGGGTCTGAATCCAGGTTACGCTCAGGTCCAACATCCCAGAGTGTCCCGCAGCTCAGACAGAGCAGCTGGTTTGTCTACAAGGGGTTTTCCCACTCACATGCACAAAGCACAACTTATTCTAGTGGCTAATGACACCAAGAAGGCTCCAGGCAATCACTAGACCCCTTCCTAAACTAAAACAAATATGTGTTTTGAGACCCCCAGCAGCCTTAAGGTGCTGAGGAGCACTGGGGGCAGGGCAGAGGAGTGTGCCAGCCCCAGCCCTGCCTTTTAATCCATGCATTAGAGAGGGCCAGTTTTCACACAGGCAGAGAGTGACAGGGCAAAGAGGAATGGTCTTAAACTAAAAGAAGAGAGATTTAGATTAGATATTAAGAGAAAATCCTTCCCTGTGAGGGCGGGGAGGCCTTGGCACAGATTGCCCAGAGAAGCTGTGGCTGCCCCTGGATCTCTGGAAGTGTCCAAGGGCAGGTTGGAGCAGCCTGGGACAGTGGAAGGTGTCCCTGCCCATGGCACAGGCTTGGAACAAACTGGGCTTTAAGATTCCTGCAACCCAAACCACCCTGTGACTCTGTGATTCCTGCAGCACAGCAGGGACTCCCTGAGGGGTCTGCCTCCACTAAGGGTGGGCACCATCCTGTTCCAGCAGCTGGATCTGCATCCCTTGGTGGGCACACCAACACCCTCACTGCCTGTGCGTGCAGGGCTGTGCTGAAGCTTCTGAGGATAAAAGCAGTTTTGGACTAATTCCCTTAATTTATTCATATCAAATGTCAGTGCAGTGTCATATAAAGAGCCTTTAATGATTTTAAAACAAATGGTCCCTGAGGCAGGAAAATAGTTATAGTGCCATTTCTAAAATTAATTTAATTCCTGCAGAATAGAAATTAAAAAAAAAAAAAAAAGTGCCTGTTCCCTTGCATATGTATCACAAATGGCACTGGAAAATATCTGGAGAGGCTTTTCAGCTGAACCCACCAAGGGTTTCCCAGCCTTTCTCCTGTGCTGGGCAGAGTGAGGGCAGTCCTGCCTCTCCCCTGCACTCCCGCACTACACTGAGCCCCCTCGTTAATTAGAGCCTCCTACTTTCTTTCCACAGCAGCAGAAACTATTTTTATTACATTCTCAGTGACTCATAATGGTCCGTCTTCCCAGCCATACACGCACAGGAAAGCACTGCACTGATATTCCTGCCTGGAATCCTTCCTCACTGGCCCCTGGGATAATCCCACACGGTCCTGCTCCACTCTCTGAGCTGCTGCACCTACTCACCATATGGCACGTTGGTTTCACACCGGGATGGGGCTGGCAGCAGCACCCATGGGCTGACAGTGCCATCTCTGTGCCGCTGGCTCCCCCGTCCCTCTGGCAGGGGACACTCTGCACTCACACTAAAGAGTCACAGAATCCCAGACTGGTTTGGGTTGGAAGGGACCTTTAAGCACCAGTCCCACCTTCTGCCATGGGCAGGGACACCTTCCACTATCCCAGGCTGCTCCAAGCCCTGTCCAACCTGCCCTTGGACACTTCCAGGGATGGGGCAGCCACAGCTTCTCTGCCCAACCTGTGCCAGTGCCTCACAACCTTCACAGGGCAGAATTTCTCCCTAATCTTTATCCTAAACCTCCCCTCTTTCAGTTTAAAGCCATTCCCCCTTGTCTTATCACCACAGGTCCTGCTAAAAGTTTGTCCTTGTCTTTCTTCCTCTGCCTCACACAGACTCAGGTGTCCATGCTGGTTCCCAGGGCTAATGGTGGGGGACCAGGAAGGTGGGAGATTTCCCCAAAATTGCCCGTGTGGGTAATTAAAATAAACCCCAAACACATGAAATTCTGCTCAGTGACTCAGTCCACACACTCCCCCACTGCTCCCACATACTTGCTGATGCTCAGGCAGAAATTAAACACTTATGGATTTTCATGCTTTGTACTTGAGGCTCTGCATTTTCTGTCCCCTTCTGCCCATCCAAGGTCACTTCCAGCATGACAGGGGGGTTGGGAACCTGTGGAGATGCCTCCAGCCACCTCTGCCAGCTTGAAACCCTTCTAGGGAGAGAACTCTGAGCACCACAGGTCTATTTCAAAGATAATTATTTAACATTCCTTGTGGTATTAAAGTATCCAATGGACACAGGCTTCTTTAAACAAAGGAGAGATCATTTCATTACAGATTCAGGGTTCAGAGCAGAGATGGAATTTACTGGCTCATTATGATTTTGATGGACTTTTGCAGGAGAGTTGTGTTTTTCTGAGCCCTTCTCCCACCTGTGCAGCGGAAGCAGGTCACAGAGTCCCCAGGTCTGTGTGGTCTGGGGCTGTGGTTGGTGGGGCTGTTCCCCAGGAACCTTCTCCTGGTTCTCCTGGAGCCCCAAGGAGACCATGAGCAGCGATGGAATCCCTGGGTCCTGCACTGGCACATGGACCAGCTGTCCCTGCAGGAGTGTGGGTGGGTTAAAGAGAGGGCAAAAGAGGGAAATGCTCTTAAATCCCTTCATTTCGTTCCAGCTCTGCTCGATCCATGGCCAGCCAACACTGTGTTAAATGAAAACATTTCCAAAGGCACAAAAAGGGAGCTCGGCGCCTAAACCCCATTCTCTCTAATTAAGGCAGAGGTAAACAAATCTGTTACAAGGCATCTAAAAGCTCTGCTGTCAGCAATTCCCTGCCCTGCTTCCAGCGCTGCGGGATGTGAACGAACACTGCGGCTCCAAACCAGAGACAGTGCTGAGCTGATGGACCAGAGCCTGTGCTGAGCTGAGGGACCAGGCTGGAATGAGGAACAGACCCCAGAGCACCCCCATGGCAGTTGGTGATGTTTCAGGCAAAGGTTGGGCTCACTAATTTCAGCAATGCCTCTGCATTTCTCGCAGTGGAAACCAGAGCGAGTGACCCCCACCATGCGCCCCATCCAGCCCCGTGTTCAGCCTGGCATTCCTCTCCCTTTGGTTTACAAACAGAGACAAAAAGCACACGAACTCCCTTCCCAGGGTAATGCTTCATTTCACCCACATCCCTCAGATCTGTGAGGAACCTGTCCATGCAGTCAGTGTGTCGTGGGCTGGAGGAAGAGTGGATCAACAAACCCACCACAGCTTTTCACTGTCCCTGATTCAGGGGGGACCAATCCCTGAGAGCTGCTGACCCCAGAGCTGTCCCTGTGCAGCCCTGGGGACACCTGCCCAGGCACGGTGAGTCTGCGTGGGGCCATGAGGAGGAGGAGGAGGTGGATGCTGCCCTGGGATGCAGGTGAGTGAGGCAAGGTCGAGGTCTGCAGCAGGTCCTGGCACTGGAGCCAGGGGAGGATGTCCAGAGGGTTCCTGCACCCCGAGGGGAACTGGGGACCAGGGGCAATCCCCGCTCCAAACATCCCAGTGCTGGGCCGACAGCCTGAAAAATTGAGTGTAACTGTTTTGATGTAATAATGTAATTAGCTAAGAGGGTTCAGCAACCAATTGCATTTCACTAATTTCAACCATCTGCTTCGACACTTGTTCTACGTGTGCCAGACTTCAGTGTCTTTGCTCTAATAGTAATTAATGAAACTATTAATAAGCTACATATATCATATTACGCTGCAATGATTTATCAAAGGATAATGTTACGAGACAAATTCCATGTAACAGTTCTAGAAAATGGCTTGCGTTACTAAATGCTGCACACTCCTCACTAGTTTCTTTACTCTTCCCCTCTTAATGAATTCCCTAATTAATTTAATGCATACTTTATGCATAATTTGAAATTTAAAAACATCGCTGGGTCAGGTTTTAACCATCCTCTTTTACATGCTGTCTGCTTCTACAAGACACATATTAGCAAAACATGACCTCTATGCAAATCAGGGCGCCCACTGCTCTTCCAGCACGTTCCCTCTGTGCCACGGATTCACCAGCTCCACAGTCAGCCAGGGGCACTATTTATAACAGAGCCCAAACATGAGCAGCTCGTTCTCATCTTTGGTTGCATAACCAGCCCCATTTTGGGGGGAGCTGCTCTCAGGGAGGGAACAGCCACACAACGCCGGAGCCTCGCTGCCGTCACCCACCCCGGGATAATGAGGTCGGCTTAAAAACCCAGAGTCCCTTCAGAATAGAAATGCAAGCTTTAGTTTCTTCATCTCCAGGTTTTTAAGCATCCAGCACATGATCACCCAGCATTTCCCAGTTTTCTGCCGCTACATCTTTGCGGTTTTCCTGCGTAACCCAGCCACAAACCTTCCTTCCAAAGCCAAAGTTTCCATTTTCATCCCTATCTGTCTGGGTGGAGACGTCCAGAACACCACCAAATGCCCTGGCGGAACAGTGGATTTCCAGGGCACTCCAAGTTCAGTGTTTCCTAGCGTTTTAGTGGCTGAATTTCCACAGTGGTTCCAGTCAGTAATGGACAGAGGGCTGGCACCCAGCACCCAGCGGAGGTGATACTCTGAGAGTTACAGGGTATCTAAGCCCTGATTCAAGCCTGGGGGCTTATCCCTGGTTTACTGCAGGACACATCTGTGTTTGCACAGCGCACACACCTCCTCCTTCACCCCACTAACAGAGTGTGTGGGGAGCCAGGCTTCAGCAAGTGATCATTCCTTCACAAATTATCTGTGAATAATTTATTGTTTACACGACTGAAACATCCCATGAAGACACGAAGTAAGGAATTATAATGTTGCGTCATCTTCTGGGACACTTTTGGCTGGGAAAAGCGTTAGTTTTCATCTTCAAGCAAGCTTGCTTCTGTGCTTTTCCATCTGACACGTCAGATTATTTTAATGATGGAGTCGTTGATTAAATTAATTCCTCCCTACAAAAGCAGCTGTCTTGTGTCACGGAATCTGTTCAGCTATCTGGAACATTTGCACTTGCCAGGGAGGAGAGCCAAGGCGCACAGTGAGCAGAGGGAATGCCTGACCACACCGAAACAGAGGACTTCGTCACGACGCCGGAGTGTGAACCCGAAGCCCTCGGGTGTCCCCGCCGCACTGAGCCCTGAACTGGCTCTGGGGATCACACAGAGTGAGCCCCAAACCATACCCCTCAAGAGTCCCCACAGCACTGAGCCCTGTGCTGGCTCTGGGGGTCACACAGAGCCAACCCCAAAGCACAGCCCTCGAGTGTCCCCAGGGCACTGAGCCCTGTGCTGGCTCTGGGGGTCACACAGAGCCAACCCCAAAGCACAGCCCTCGAGTGTCCCCAGGGCACTGAGCCCTGTGCTGGCTCTGAGGATCACACAGAGTGAACCCCAAACCACAGCCCTCAGATGTGGGGGCAGGTCCCAGCAGTGGGACCCCAGCCATGCCCAAGAGTTCCTGCTATAGAAAGGTAGCACAGGGTAAGGGGACAAGAATGGAAAAGCTGTGACAGCATGGGGAACGAACCACCGGCCCTGCATGTCTTCGACTTTTATTTCTAAACCAAAGGAATTGTTCCACTTGAGCTCAGCCCTGACTCCGAGCTTCCTTGCTCTCAAGCTGCTGTTCACTTTTTTCCCCACTATAAAGTTTTCATGATTTTATCCTTCTCTCTCTCTTACTGAGTCTTCAGGCACCATCCACATGCACAAATCCTGCTGAAATCAGAACTGCCTGCCACGTCTGAGGGAGTTTGTTTGGCAAAGGAAAGGTCTTGGAAAAACAACAGAATGGACATTTCCTTTGTGTTCCATCACACAACATTACCATAGGCTGGGTTTTGACATTACTTTTCTTTTTAAAGTATTTTGGCTGGAAAAAGTGATTTAATTTTATTTTTAATTTTTTTTAAATTTAATTTTTCCACTTATTTCTTTTCAATATTCATGTGCACTGCAGTGGGTTGGAGCCCTTCCTTTAACAAAATCTTCTGAATTGGTATTGTTATTAAATGTATTAATACCAGAGTCCATTAAGAGAGTTTAACAAAGCTGCAAACTACCGGGTCAGGCTTTTTCCTCTTTCACTTCAGCGTCCATATCCCAAGTTTCCAGAACTGCTGCCCACACATTACAACTGGTCCTACAGCTCCTACAGCATGTGGAGCTCACCAGGATTGATGCACCTGCACAGTGCAGAGATCATGTCCCAAATACCCCAGCCCCCCACATGACCATGTCTGCAGGAACAGCTTCTGCTGACAGTTCACTGGGTGTCACCCCTGCCCAGCCTGTCACCCCGACACCAGGGAAGGCACTGGGGTCCCTACACCCGGGTGTCAATGCATTTCCAAAGCCACACAGACCTGATGAGGCGTGGTGGGGCTGCCTGGGGTGTTGTTAGTATGCCCTGCACAGCTCACCTGAGCTCTCCAGGGCTGGAGAGCTTGGTCCCTGCAGGCAGCCCCTGCCCTCGCCTGCCAGCACTGCCAGCACTGCCAGGATGTCCAGCAGAGCACGGGCAGCCAGAACAGCTGGCACAGTCAGCACATTCAGGACAGCCAGGAAAGAGGGCACAGCCAGCACTCCCAGCAAAGCCTGCCACGTTCCAGCCTGCAGCCCGTGGCCGGAGCAGCAGCAGGAGCAGGAGGGTGGTTCCCCGGTGGTTCCTTTCTTGGCCTTCTGCGACTCAGCCCACCGCAGGCTGCCTCGCTCCGCCAGCGTGGCTCCCGTGCCCTGTAATCGAGCGGGATGTGAAACACACCCACGTACACGGCAGCGGCTCAACCCACCGACTGCCGCGCCAGCTGCCACGTGGAGCACGGACACGCACGGTCCCCCAGCCACGGACTCGCTGCCCCGGGCAGGGACCCCGCAGCCACATTACTGCTCTCCTGGGATGTCCCCTTAGAAACACAACACCGCTCCCCCGGGATGTGCCCCCGCAGCCACATCACCGCTGCCCCGGGCAGGGACCCCGCAGCCACATCACTGCTCTCCCGGGATGTCCCCTTGGAAACACATCACCGCTCCCCCGGGATGTCCCCCCGCAGCCACATCACTGCTCTCCCGGGATGTCCCCTTGGAAACACATCACCGCTCCCCCGGGATGTCCCCCCGCAGCCACAACACCGCTCCCCTGGGCAAGGGCCCCCCGCGCCACAGCCCCGCTCCCTTCCTCTCCCCCGCGATGCCCCGCCCGGGCCGGGGGTGCGGGCCGGGTCCGG
>WEKX01021461.1:34321-87719 GCA_013390025.1 Pitta sordida
GGCCGGCCCGGCCCGGGGGGACGGGGCTGGGGCTCCTCGGACGCGCCGCCAACGGGAGCGAGCGGCATCCCCCCGGCACGGCGGGACAGACCGGCCTGGCATCCCGGGC
This sequence comes from Pitta sordida, assembly GCA_013390025.1. NCBI lineage: Eukaryota > Metazoa > Chordata > Aves > Passeriformes > Pittidae > Pitta > Pitta sordida. The sequence continues at coordinate 34,431 of WEKX01021461.1, forward strand.
AGCGCGGACGGGAGCACAACCCGCACCGGGGAAAACAAACATGGGACGGGAAGAAAATTCCTCCAGAAGTCGCTTCGTCCTCATTAGCAAAGAGGGGATGAACCCCGGCAGCCCCGCAGCCCCGCATCTCGGACAACACTCGGCGGGGATCGCCGCGACGAGACGCGGGACGCACAAAGAACTTGCTAAGGAGAGCAGGGATGGTGCCCAGGCTGCAGCTGCCGCTGCTGGGACCGCAGCGCTGGATGGCCGGGACCGGGGGACAACGCCCGGAGCAGCTCCCGGGGCGGCTGGCACTGGAGTGGATGGGCAGGAGCAAGCGGGAGCTGCTCCCAGAGCGGCTGGCACCATCCGGGATGGGCAGGAGCAGGAAGGAGCAGCTCTCGGGGTGGTTGGCACCGGCCAGGATATGCAGGGGCGTGCAGGTGGCAGCCCGGGAATGCACAGGGTCCTGTCCATGGATGCAACACTGGCCCCTCGAGACCCCCGGGCTCCCGGGCAGTTTGGACACCCCATTGCAGTCCCTGACGATAAAAAAGAGGAAGCAAAAAGTAGATGGAAAGAAGGAAACTTTAATGTCTACCTCAGTGATCTGATCCCCGTGGACCGAGCCCTTGCGGACACCAGGCCTGCCGGGTAAGATTCCCTCCCCCTGCAGAAACCCCTGTGCTGCACCCTGGGAATGGGCTCGGGGGCTCCAGGGGGGGCTGCTGCGGGCACTGAGCCCTCTGCTTGGCCATGCCACCTCTCGGGTGACTTCTGCCTGTCCAGCTCAGAGCAGCTTGTTGTGAGATGTCAAGGTGAGTAAAGTTTGCAGGTCCTTGTAACCCGCTGAGCCCCACTGCCCAAAGGGCTGGGGGATGGGGCTCAGAGCCGCTCCTGTGTCCCTTTTTCTGTGCTCACAGAAAACAGGTGCATTGGGATGGGAATTGTGCTGTCATGGTCCCCCATCCCCAGGACAGCACAGACATTCCCACAGTGCTGTGGGTGCCTGCTGAGGTGGGACCCTGCACAGGAGGAAACAGAGCAGGGAAGCAGGGGGACAGCTGGGGCTGCTTCCTGATGCCAGCTGCAGAAGCCACCTGGGCACAGGACCAGAGCCATGGGGACACAAAGCCAGCACTAGGCGTGGTCTGGGGAGAGAAGGCCCAGAGCTGTGGAGCAGGAAGCACCTCCAGGGTGGAGGAGTGACGCACCTGCCCAGGGGACACTGTGCCGTCACACCTTGGCCAAACAGGCTGCGTCCCTGGGGACGTGTGTGGCTGCACCGGGGTACAGAGCCACGGGGAGAGCTGCCCTGGGTGCCCCAGCACTGTCAGGAACCTGTGCAGGCTCTGCCCTCAGCCCCTTGGCACAGCAGTACCAGGCTGTCAGGGCCTGCTCACGGCAGTGCCTGTGGGCAGCTCTCAGAGATCAAGCACCACGTTAACTCTTTGCTGGGGTGTTTCAGACTCTCCCAGTTTAGACTCAATTTCCTCTTCTGATTCTTGCTGGAGTGCTGGGCTAGGCCACTGGAATCTGGCCAACAGGAAATGTCCTGTGCCAGCCTCCAGCCTGTCTCTCCACACCAGACACCTGCTGCCCTTGGAGCTTTCCCAACGGCACTGGGGCACAGCGGGCACCGTGTCCCTGCAGCACGGGTGTGAGAGGGGCTCTCAGGAGTGTGATGGCCAGGAGGCTTGGAGAGCCTGGATCAGCATCCTGGGGCTGAGAGAGTTAAGGAAGAGAAGGTTCCAGGGAGACCTTCCTTAGAGCCCCTTCCAGTGCCTAAAGGGGGATCGTTTAGAGATCTGAGAGAGCTGGAGAGGGACATGGGACAAGGGCCTGGAGGGATCAAGACAATGGGGGAATGGCTTCCCACTGACAGAGGGCAGGGTTACTTTGAAGATTAGGGAGAATTTCCTGGCTGTGAGGGCGGGAAGGGTGACACAGGTTGCCCAAAGAAGCTCTGGCTGCTCCATGCCTAGAAGTGTCCAAGGCCAGGTTGGCAGGAGGTGGAACTGGATGAGCTTTAATGTCACAGAATCAAAATATTCTGAGTTGGAAGGGACCCACAAGGGTCATCGAGTCCAACTCTTAAATGGCACCTCTGCCCCCCTGGCTGGAATCGAACCCCTGGTGTCTCACAGGAGAGGTGGGGACACTCACCACTGTACTAAAGTGGCCTTCCAACCCCAACCATTCTAGCGTTCTGTTGTGGAGGAGAAAGGGAGCCTGGCCTGGTTCTGCTCACCAGCTGCCCAGCAAAGGGCTTACGGAGGCAGGACTGAGTGCAAAATCAACTTCTTGGTGTTTTTTTGGCCACTGAGTCCCCTGAGAGGAAAAGACACATCTCAAGGATTGTGACAGAAGGTAATTCTAAGGTGATTTGCACATACCCAGGGAACTTCTGGTTAACTGTGAAGCCCTGAAATACCTCTGAGTTTTCTTCAGAAGAGCTCCCTGTCAGAAACAAGTGCACACATCCTGTGTTGTGGGGCTGCCCACGAGAGACGGGGCTGGGGCTGTTGGGGGGGTTCTCCCCTCACCCCTCTGTCCCCCCTCCCAACACTGTCGGGTTTCACCTCCATAGTTCACATCTGGCTTTCCCTCTCTCCCTGCACATCGTCCCAGAAAACACTGGATGTTCTCGGGTGTGCAGCTGGCCGTCCCGTGTGAGCCCGTGTTGCTGTTGCAGGTGCTCTGAGCAGCGGGTCCACGACGACCTCCCGAGCACCACCATCATCATGTGCTTCGTGGATGAAGTGTGGTCCACCCTGCTGCGCTCCGTGCACAGCGTCCTCAGCCGCTCCCCTCCCCACCTCATCGAGGAAATCATTTTGGTGGATGACTGCAGCACCAGGGGTAGGTGAAGCTTCTCCTGCCTTATGAAACTAATACGTATAACTGGAGGGCAAAATGCAATTTGTTCTCTGTAATTCAATTCTGGATAGGAGAGAGAAATCACCTTTTCTCCTCGGGCTGTATTGCAGTGTGTCCCCAGCCTGCGCTGGGGGCTCGGGGGGAGCAGGAGCCAGGCAGGGACTGGGGATGGCTGTGGGGGATCAAGGCAGAGGCTGCCAGAGGCTCCAGGATCACCAGGGAGCTGCCCAGCCCACCCCAGCCCACCCATCTTCAGGGCATCCTGGCTCAGGGGTTTGTGATCTCAGGCAGACCCTGTCACCCCTTCGTGTGCAGCTCTCTGTGTCCCCAGGGCAGGGGACACGCTGCCCAGATGCTCAGAGGGCAGGGAGCTGCAGTGGGAGCAGTGATGAGCTGGGGTGTGCCCTGCACAGTGCCTTTCATCAGCCTTTCAGGTGATACCAAACCTTTGGCTCTCTGCTGACTTCAGCCCTTAAAAATTTAGGAATGATGTCATTTCCCCGCTGCTGGTTCATTCAGAGCTCATGCCACACACCCTAAGAACCACCAATGCCACAGGAGGCAATGCAAAGGAAGAAAACCTCAGTTCGCTAATTTTTAACACGTATAATCCTTACAACACGTTCCTACCATTTCCCCTCAGAAGCATCTTTTCAACTTTTTGTCTTTGCTTCCCTCCCAAAGCTTCCCTTTGTATCTGCTCCTTAGCCAAGGAACAGCTGAAACAGGGGGTTTGCACCCACACGTGGGGAGTGCCAGTGGCTCCGGGAGCAGCAGCCATGTCCCACCACAAACCTGTCACAAATGCTTCACCCGTGGAGCCTTTCAAAGCTTTTTAACCGGCTTTTGAAATGCAAACAGGTCTATCCTCCCGAAGAAAACCAGGGAGCCCCAAGGAAGCCCAAAGATGAGAGGGGTCTGTGTCCAAGCTTGGAGCAGCTGCAGCCCCTGGCACAACCTCTGGATCCTGTGCCCCTGGCCAGGACTGCCTGGCACTTCCACCTTCCTCACACCCTCTTTTTCCTGAGAGTTTGCCACCAGCTGCCTCCACAGCCATGGGAAACCACGACAAAAGCACCTGAAAAGTAGAGATGAGCCACAGCAAACCCTCCTGCAGTTTAAACCCTGAGACTTTAGGTGTGGTGCTTAATATTTAGAAGGTTATGGAGCACACAAAAAAATGGGGCGGAGTTAGGCAAAGGACAAATATTTACAACCAGATTTTAATTGCAATTATAGTGCAATGAAGAAAAAAACTCCTGATTTTGGAGCCTTTGAGCAACCCAGTTTTTGGATAATTAACTACCTGAGTGAGACCACAAAGCAGCACATCCACTGCTAAGTACTGGGGCACTCGGGAAATCTCCTGCAGAGGTTTTTCGATTTCTCAGCTTCATCCAGCACCAGCTGTGCCCAGGTGACCTGAGCACCAGGGTGTGTCTGCAGAGGCTCCCAGGGAAAACCTGCCCACTGCTTTTCGTCCTGGAATCGGGGGAAAATGGGTGTCACCCTCTCCTTCTCCCCTGCAGAGTACCTGAAGGAGCAGCTGGAGCAGTACATGTCGCAGTTCCCGAAGGTGAAGATCCTGCGTCTCAAGGAGAGGCACGGCCTGATCCGGGCCCGGCTGGCGGGAGCGGAGGTCGCCAAGGGTAGGATGAGAGCCTGGCTGGGACCCCCCGGCCGTGCCACCGCCTGGGAGTCCCTCCCAAAGCACTGAGCGCCTCCTGTCCCTGGGATCTGCAGCGGCTCCAGCACCTGCCCTGGCCGGGCTGTGCGGGCACTGAAATGGCCATTTCTGTCGGAAGGTGCCTTGCTGAGCGGGGAAGGGGTCTGGGGAGCCAGGGAGGGTCGTGGCACCATTGGCAGCACCCTGAGCCTGCAGGGTGCCCAGGGAGGATGATCAGCACGGGCCGGGATCGGGGTGCTGACGCTGCCCTGCCTCTGCCACAGGCTCTGTCCTGACCTTCCTGGACTCCCACGTGGAGTGCAATGTGGGCTGGCTGGAGCCGCTGCTGGAGAGGGTCCGGCTGCGCCGCACCAAGGTCGCCTGCCCTGTCATCGAGGTCATCAGCGACAAGGACATGAGGTGAGGCATTCCCTGCTGGAATCCCAACCTCTTGCTGGGACCACCAGTGCATTCATTCCAGGCAGAGCTGACTCCAGACCTCCTAACTGGCCTCCAGCAGCATCCCACAGGGGACAGAATGTTGCTGGACAACCAGAAATAAAAATCAGCTGTGAACATGGCCCCTGAATTTATCACACACACCTTTTCTCATTTTCATGACTTTCAGTACATTAAGAGGATTCCTGATGAAATTTGTTAAAGTCCTGGTTTAATTACGTACAGATATTCATCTTCACTCATTAGAGGTGACATTTCAATCAGGAATGTGACTCAAAATTAGTCATCCCCATCTTTTTTCTCTTTAGTTACATGACCGTGGACAACTTCCAGCGTGGGATTTTTACTTGGCCAATGAATTTTGGATGGAGGCAGATTCCACAGGAGGTCATAGAGAAAAATAAAATCAAGGAGACCGATATAATAAGGTAAAAAAAAAGAAAAGCAAATGCAAGAGCTTTGCAAACCGGCCCATTCCTTCGGTAATAATTTCATCAACAAGGGCTCCTTTGAGGCAAAATATTGTTCCTTTGTGGCCAAGTGTTGTTCCTTTGCTTGGCAGGACAGCAGAGGCACAGATGTGGGCAATCCCGCCACCAGTCACAGGCATGTTGAGTGTGCTGCCAGGGCTGGGAGGACATTCCATGGCCTTTTTCCTGCAGCTTTCAGGCCAGGTAGAGCCATCCAAATACCACCTCTGTCAGGAGCACTGTCACACCGTGTGGCTTCTCTGTTCCCAGGTGCCCTGTCATGGCTGGTGGCCTCTTCTCCATCGATAGGAAGTATTTTTTTGAGCTGGGAATGTACGACCCAGGACTGGATGTTTGGGGAGGTGAAAATATGGAGCTTTCATTCAAGGTGGGTCACTGCCGTACCCCTGCCAGCCTGGGTGGGTGATGAGGCTCAGGCAGAGGCTCCCCAGGGGCATCTCCATGCTGGAAACTTCATCTGCCCTGGCACCCGGCTTGGATTTCTGCTTCTCTCCTGGCTTGCACAAAGCCAGTGCCTGACACCTGCCCAGGGTTCTACCAGTGACCTCTGTTCCTCAGGTCTGGATGTGCGGAGGAGAGATCGAGATTGTTCCCTGCTCCAGAGTTGGGCACATTTTCAGGAATGACAATCCTTATTCCTTCCCAAAAGACCGGGTGAGAACGGTGGAGAGGAACCTGGCCCGTGTGGCAGAGGTCTGGCTGGACGAGTACAAGGAGCTCTTCTACGGCCACGCTTACCACCTGGTCCTGAAGAACGTGGATGTCGGAGACCTGACTCAACAGATCCAGCTGAGAAAGAAGCTCCAGTGCAAAAGTTTCCGGTGGTACCTGGAGAATGTCTACCCGGACCTGGAAGCTCCCCTGGTCAAAGCCAGCGGGCTGGTACGTGCCCAAGGGCCCTCTGTCCTTCCTTCAGGCTCAGGCTGGGCCCGTCGTGCTGCTCCTGCACAGCTCCCCTGGCCTTTGGTGGCGTTTTGCCCGTTTGGTGCAGCACAGAGCTCTGGATCCCACAGCATTTTTGTAAAGGAACAGATCAGAGGTTCATAAGGGATAACGTCAGGCTGGAGAACCGCTTGGGTGTTTGCAGGGTGGGGGTGCCCCGCGTGGCAGTGCCGGGGCGGGATGTCCGTCTGGACAGGGACGTGCCCCTGGGGTGGGATGCCCCTGCTGGGGCTGGATATGCCCCCGGGGCGAGAAGGGGGTCCCGGGGATCCCGTCCCTGGGTGCGGGTTGGTGCGGGGTCTGTAGCGCAGCTCCGCCGCCAGCAGAGCGCAGCAGCCGCCCGCGCTCCCGGCAGCGCTCCCGGCACCGACCTGCGCCTCGGGCAGCACGGCCTCAAAGACTTAGAAACACCTTAAACACCCGCCTGGGATCAGGCCAGCCTCCACAAACCCCTTGCGGGACGACTCGGGAGAGGAACTGGGCGAAGCTCCCGTTCTCCACCAGATAATCCCAGGCTGGTTTGGGTGGGAAGGGACCGTGAAGTTCATCTCGTTCCTGCCGTGGGCAGGGGCACCTTCCACTATGCCAGGTTGCTCCAAGCCCCGTCCAGCTGGGTCTTGAACATTCTTTTTTCCTCACTTAGTTGCAAGGACAACATTAATCAGAGTCCTGTGAGTCCAGCAGGTTAAGTGCCATGTAACAGCCTCTCCCCTTCCTTGGGAATTTAGGCCTAAATCTGCGTTTTGTTGCCGTTTTCCAGCTCGTTAATGTGGCCCTGGCAGGATGTGTCTCTGTGGAAGGCACCACACTGGCTTTTAAGGAGTGTGATGTCAACAGCACGGTAAGGACACCCTGCACACGCGTGTGTCACACTGCTTTAGCACATGGCACGGGGCTCCTGTCCCTGCCGTGGGGACCTGCCCCTTCCCTGGAGCTAACACAGCCCTTCCCACCTGGGGACATGGCCAGGCAGTGCCTGGGTGCAGTGACAGGCAGGAGTTGCCTGTTGGCACAGCCTGTAGCTAAGCAACAACCCCAGAACCAGCAAATTAGCTGGAATAGGAAAGTTTGATAAATCCAATAGCCTGCATGTGGAAACAGGGAGAAACATTTTAATATCAGCCTGTGCTTTGTGTGCTGCTGCAAAGCATCCAGCTGCACTCTGGGCTCAATGGGAAGCAGCCACTGAGGCCAACCATTCCATTCCTTAACGCCTTTTCTAGTGTGTAAAGGAGCTCCAAGAGAACTGAAGTGGGACAGGACAAGGGATGGAGGGACAGGACACAGGGAATGGCTTCCCACTGCCATAGGGCAGGGAGAGATGGGAGATTGGGCAGGAATTCCTGGCTGGGAGGGTGGGGAGGCCCTGGCACAGGATGCCCAGAGAAGCTGTGGCTGCCCCTGGATCCCTGGAAGTGTCCAAGGCCAGGCTGGATGGGGCTTGGACCCACCTGGGGTAGTGGGAGGTGTCATGGGGTGAAACTGGATGAGCTTAAAGTCCTTTGCAATCTCCTCTGGGATTCTGTCATTCCATCCTAGGCAGAGGTTTTAGGGAATCCCTGGCTAACTGCTCCCAGCTCTGGCAGAGGCCATCCCGTGGGTGGGGGCCTGTCTCAGTCAGAGGTTGGTCCCTTGGTGCCCCAGGGCAGGGGACAGGGCAGGGGGCACACAGCAATCAGGCTGGAGGGTCTGGGTGGCTGCAGCAGGGGTCACTCCCAACTGGTGCTGGGGCTGTCCTGAGATTTTTAGCTGTGCACATCCACAGGAAAGGTATTCCCATGGCTCGCAGCTTTCCACACTCCTGGTCCTGGGTGAGGGCAGGTCCTCTGCCTGCTGCTGGCTGTCCCCAGTGCTCCAGCCCTGCAGCAGGGCCTGCCAGGCTCACAGCTCTCCCCGTCTCTCCCACAGAACCAGAAGTTCAACTACACGTGGCTGAGGCTGATCCAGCACGGAGAGCTCTGCCTCGCCCCGGCGGGCATCTTGGGAGCCCTGGGCCTGCACCGCTGCCAGGGCAGGAGCCGCAGCCTGGCCTGGCTCCACAGGGCACTGGCCACCGTCCAGCCAGGGCTGGTGAGTGACACAGCCACCAGCCACCCTGGGATGGGTCTGCGAGCCCGGGCACACACTGATGGGCAGTGATGGCCCAGCTCAGGGGTCACCCCGGCCCTCTGGTCCCCACTTTGCTAAAACCACCCGGCCTCCTGAGCTGGTCCCTGGCACCCCTGCCCTTCCTCATGCCCCTGTGCCATGGGGACGAGCGCTGTGTGCCAGGCTCAGTGAGGGGACACTGGCACTGACTCCACAGCCATAACAAAACATGCTGGTTTCACATGGAAACTGTCGATAGCACTTACAGGGAGCTGACAGTATTGACTGGCTCTCAGCTCACAGAGGTTTTAGCTGAAAGGAAAAGAATGGGTACTTACATTAATTGCCTGTGCTGCACAGAGTCACGGCTGTCTCTCTGTCAGCCTCGTGTGAGCAGTTGTCCAAAACGCTCTGAAATGGCACAGTTAATAGTTAAAAAAGAAATACCCTGGTTTTAAGAAAGAAAAATTGTAGCTGAGTTACACAATGTATCGACAAGTTCCTGTTCCTCTTTGGTTTTCTCAGCCTAAAGCATTCAAAGCCAGAATGCCACAGGCTCACCTTGGGAAAAATACAGGAAAATTGTTGTCCACTTACTGAAAATTAGGAAATTGTCTTTTCACTCTGTGGACAATATGCAAAAACGTCCAGAGAGCTGTATATGGGGCACAGGCAGGTCTCATGTCTGTTCCAGCCCGAGTTCAACCTCAGGCCATGGTGAGATAGGGTTGGTGGTCCAGCAATGGGAGTGTGAGGGCAGCTCANTGAGTTCAATATCAGGCAATGGTGAGATAGGGTTGGTGGTCCACTTTTACTGGTGCCAGCAATGGGAGTGTGAGGGCAGCTCAGTGGCTGCTGGCTGAAGGATTTCGGGTGCTTTACCCTCTCCTGACGTGAGTCGCTGTGTTGTTTAATGGTGTGTGAGCACAAAGATGCAGCCTCTGCCCAGACCCCACTGTGCACAGCACGTCAGGAGTGTTTCATCCCAGTGACCCTGGGAGGGTCTCATGTTAGTAGGGACACACCAAAAAAGGCCACACCATAAGGAATTGATCTCAGAGATCTTTCCCAACACAAATCATTCTGTGATTCTGTGAATCCAAGCTTTCTCAGTGGGGAAATGAGCTGCTGCTGCAGGAGCCTGAGCCCCTCCAAAGCATGAGCCCCCCTGAGCCCTCCCTCTCTCCCCTGCAGACCGACCACATCATCTCGGAGCACCAGCACCTCCCGCAGCCGTCGTGCTTGGAAGTGGATCCCTCTTACAAAGCCCTGAGGGTGAAGGCCTGTGACTCCACAAACCCTTATCAGAAGTGGCAGTTTGGCAATTACCACGTGGACTGAAGGGAGCCCAGTTGCACCAGGACTGGCCGTGGTCTCTGCTGTGAGCTCAGCGAGGACATTGTGTGGCTGTGACAGCGACCACCCCACGGGAAGTGTGTTCCCAAATGATGACTGAAATCCATGATTTAGAACCAGAGCAAACACCGAGAGCAGCACTTCTGGTTGGATGGTGCCTGAACAGATTGACTGGGTTTTCCCTCACCATGGGAGACTTTGGCAAAAACTCTTTGTCTGTATTATTAAATGGAAATATTTTTTGAAGTCCTCATGTTACTGTGAGCGAACCTCCCCCAGTTCCCCCCCTGACAGCAGCATAAGCCACAGAAATACTGCAGGTCTATAAGCAGCAAATTAGGGAGCTTATTCTACCACTGAAAATGGAAGTTTATTGACCAAAGCATCAAAAAATCCATTGCCACAGCTGTGCTGGATCCGGCTGAGGGATCCTGCTCTGTGGGACCCCCTGTCTGACAGAGGAGGGTCAGGATTCCATGAGGAATCGATTGTGTATCAATACAGCCACTTGTAATGGTGGGAGGGGGGTGTGGGTGGATCAGCTGAGTTAACCAGGGGCTGTGGGAGAGCCTTGGAGCAGCCCCTGCTCGTGCCCGGGGACAGCAGGGACATGTGTGTCTGTGGGGTGGGGAATCCAAGGATTCATCCTGCCTCTTGCCAGTGGCACACACCCGTGGCCAGCTGGGGATCTCCTTACCCAGGGGAGCCAGACCAGCCCATCCTGGGGCTGCCAGGACCCCAGCCATGTCCCTGAGCCCCTGTGGCTTCGTGGGGCTCCCCAGGACCACTGCTGCTTCCCTCAGCCCAGGCTGTATGGCACAGCCAGGCTCCACACACCAAACTCCCTCTGAGCTGACTGTCACAGGCAAATTTGTCTCCAAAAGACATCCCCAGTCACGTACAGGATGGGTTTGATGGGATAATAAATCCTGTGTGCCAGGGCAGTGAGACCCACATCACACAACACCGGTGCATCCCAGGCAGGGTTTCTCCCCCCGTTCCTGTTGGGAATTCCTACAATGGGAGGCTGCTTCTCCTCCTGCCCCACTGTGCTGAGGTGAGGGGCTGCCCCAGCACAGGCTTGTGGGGTACCCAGGGCTCACAGCTGAGCCTCCTGCATCCCACCTCATGCCCCTGTACCCCTCCTGTGGCTCTTCAGAGGGCCACGGCAGATTCTTGCCTCTGATGTGGTGGGTCAGCACTGACAGCATCTGACAGGCTCAGTCTGCCAAAATATCGACTGGCCCAGCAGATTTTCCCAGTTGACTCCTATTCCAACTGTCTTCCCGATTTCCTCCCCCTCCTTCAGCACAGCTAGCCTGCAGTCACCATCAGGAAAATGACACAGACATTGTTTGGGCAGTCAGCTCGTATCAGGAGCATGAATTTCATCAAATTCTGTTTGCTGACATTCAATCACTTGTCACCAAGGAGGCACCAGGCACTCGTATGTCACGGTCACATCCCATCGCCAGCCCTGTCACTCGCTCGCTGGTGCCCTGTCCCTGTGAATGCTCACTTCCACGTTGGAGCTCTGCTCAAGGACTGGAGGGTGCCTGGGGGCTGCTGGCAGTGAGCTGGGGCCCTGCTGCTGCTGCTGCTCACAGCTGGGAACGTTCCGGTGGCACCAGTCAGCCCAGTCTTCCAGAAACAAGAGCATTTTTCCAGCAGGCTCAGTGTCTGTCCCAGTCCTCCCCACGAGCTGCTTCCACCACCCATCCCCACGGACACACCGGGGTGTGCATCGCTCTTGGGGCTGGGCAGCTTTGGGAGCAGTGGGGTCACAGATTGGTTTGGGGATAGAAGCCNTGAAGCTGCTTCCTCTGAGCCCAGTGTGCTGCCTGACCAAGCTGGACCCTCCCTAGGGGCTCCTGCCAGGCTGCAGTGCTAAGCATCACTCCAGAAAGAACCTTCAAAGCACCAATCCCCAATGTTGGCTCCTCGTTCAGTGCAGGGAAGGGCAACACCTGCTGCAGGTGATGTGACATCGGCATCAACACCCTCCATAAGGCTCCGCCTCTTACCTACNACCCATCCCCACGGACACACCGGGGTGTGCACTGAGCTGCTGCCATCACCCATCTCCACGGACACACCGGGGTGTGCATTGCTCTTGGGGCTGGGCAGCTTTGGGAGCNTACCTTTAATTTTATTTTTCCATCTGCCCAGGAAAGCAGGAGAGGGTGTTGCAGGTCTCAGCTGAGCAGGTGCTGTTTTGCAAGGAGGATAAAAAGTGAGTCGAAGGGAAAGTCTCCGTGAGCCTTTACCACCAAAGGCTGTAGAAATGATCACAAGGAACAATAGAACCACAGACTGGTTTGGGTTGGANCAGTGGGGTCACAGATTGGTTTGGGGATAGAAGCCCCCCAGTGTCCCTTGTGTCAGCAAAGGGAGTTTTCAGGGGAGAACACATGTGCCTCTGGAGTGCTGGTGAGGAAGGACATGGCACACTGTGCTGTGCTGCCATCACTGAGTGCCCTGAACTGAGGTAGCCACAGTGGGAGGGCCCATTTGGCTTATTGAAAAAAAAAAAAAAATAAAAAGGGGGAATAAATGGTAATGATAAATAAAATAAAATAATAAAATAGAAGAGAATAAAAAATATAATAAAATAAAATTAAANCTCCTCTCATTCCATTCCCCGCCATGGGCAGGGTCACCTTCCCCCAGAGCAGGTTGTTCTCAGCCCCGTCCAGCCTGGCCCTGGCTGGATTTATCATGAGCACATCTTTTAGAGGGATGTCACCCCGGAGCAGCACCAGGCAGCTGTCAGTGGGAACAGACCCACAGTATAAGTTGGTACAAGCGAAGCTCAGAACTTCCCCGGGCCAAGGAGCAAATAAACAAGTGTGAATGGCACAATGAGGGCTGTGTCTGCTGGCACAATGCAGAATTGCTGTGTTATTATTTTTATGTTGCCAATAAATAATTGCCTTTATGTAGAACAAGAAAAGTCAAAACTATATTCAGTGCTGCTGGAGATGTAAAACTAATCCTTAAAAAGGCACTTAGGGCTGCAGGAGGCCTCTGTAACTCTGTCCTTACCTCCTCTCCCTTGCCAGCTGCTCTCAGCTTTCCCAGACGCTTTCTGGGATGACAATTGCAAAGCTCAGTCCCAACTCCAGTCAAATCTGACTATAAAGCAGTTTAAAAAAAAAAGATTGCAGCAATTGTGTGGTGGTTACATAAAGGTCTTTCAAAATGGGGAAGGGTTGTGCTCAGATGAGACAGAAATTACAGATAAAACTCACCTGGCTTTGACAAAACAATCTTTAAAATTTTGCATCTAAACTTACAGTCACCAGTACCACCCCCACCGTGCCAGTCTGGCAGGGCTGGCACCACAGCCACACACCCCGGGTGGCACTGCCACAGCTGTCCCTGGCCTGGGTGAGGGTCCTCAGCCCAGGGCTGGGGACTGCCACAGAGCGAGGAGGGAGGAGGAGGGGAAGGGGAGCCCAGTTTGGTCTGGCAGCCCCGTGGAGTCACTCTCCGGCCCAGGACAGGCAGGATGGCAGCACTGGTGAGCCCAGCAGTGCCCACAGTGGGGACAGGCAGGTGACACCACAGGGCACAGTGTCCTTCAGTCCCCCCCACACACCAGCAGCTCCCTGGGATGTCAATCCCTCTCCATCCCCACGGCACGGGGCACCATCAGCGTGGACACTCAGCAAACCAGAGTGCGGGGGTGCCAGGAGATGTCTCTTCCTGTCCCCTTGCCCTGGCCAGTGTCACCCAAAGCTGTGACAGCGTGGCTGGCAGCACAGGCCACGTGTATGCAGACAGCGCGGGGAGCCCCAGCCAGTTCGAGCCCTCCTGTAGTCCGACCATGGCTGTAAAGTTGCAGAGAAAATAAGAGGATAACCTTAAAATCAAATGGGTTTGTACTTAGCAAACTGATTATTTATTTTCCTGCACTATAGACGCCTCCGCCCCAGTCAAAGCCAAGATGTTAAATTTTCCCCGTGTATTATAAATCATGTACAAAAAGGAGAAAAGCAGTGACCTCGTGTTGTATGAAGAGACACATCTCGAGGGAACAAAACAGCCCCAAAGCCGGAGCGAAGGCTCGGTGCGTCGGGCAGCTCCCCCTCAGTTCATAAGTGCATCATGGATTCGAACTCGTCAATCCGCTGTTTGGTGTTTCCTTTCCGGATCCTCCGGTAGGAGATTGTGTTGTATCTGGAGTAGCTGTGTCTGGAGATGTCGTTCTTTTTGCCCAGGCTGGGCTGCTCCCCCGCTTTCTCCAGCGGGGAGTTGCAGCCGGGGCTGGCGGGGGGCGATGGCTCCTTGCCGCTCTCCGGCTGCTGCAGACGGGACACCTCGCTGTTCTCCTTCTTCATTTCGATCACCTGAACTTCATCCTCTTCCGTGTCCTCCGCATCCTCCTCCTCCTCCTCCTCGGCCGCGCTCCCTCTGGGGTCGGCGCTGGCTGCCGGGCTCTCCGCCGCCTCCCCGCCGGGGCTGGCCGCTGTCCCCGGGTCCCCAGAGCCCCCCGGCAGCCCCGCGGTGCCACCCGGCCCTGTGTGACACGGAGGGTGCGGGTGAGGAGGGGTCTGCCCCGTCCTGCGGGTTCCAGGGGTCACTCAGCAGCTCCTGCCCCCCCAGAGCCCGCAGCCCTGCTCTGCCAGGCTGGAGCCCTCTTTTGTAATGCCTCCCTCTGCTCTACCCCATTCCAGGGAAGGGAAGGGAAGGGAAGGGAAAGGAGCCGTTCTGCTCGCAGTGCCCAGCTGTGCCCACTGGGACATGTCCCTTCCTCGCTGGTGGCCATCTCCCATTTGTCCTGTTTGGCACGTCTCTGCGGGTAATGATGCTTTACTGTCGCAACAAATGGTCTATTCAACATTTTGCCTGTGGGGTCCAGAGTATTAATTAGGCTAAATTGGTTGGGTACTAAAAAGCTGCCTGCAATTTCGAGATAAAGTGCTTGTGGTTGGGGGGCAGGTGCGGGGGGGCCGTGTGAGATCCTTTAATAGGTTTTATTGTGCCCTCCTAAAGCAGCACAGCTGGAATACGGATGTCAGCTCTAGGTGGGAAAGCCTACACCGTGATTCACCTCCTCACAGCCCGGGCAGTTGCTATGAAATATTAATTTGCCCATGGCAAACATTCAGATATTTTTATTTTTCTTATTTGCGGGGCACAGCCTGTGCTTCTTTCAGAGCCGCCTTCAAAGCTCAGGGAGAGCATTGCTTGCAGTCCCCAGCCCAGAGCCCTTGTCCCACCACTGCCAAAGCAAAGGAGACGGGCAGGAGCCCACGGGTGGGAGACATGGAAGGGAATAATTCCTGGAGCCCCTCTCAGAGAGACGTGGCTTTCCTTCTTTAGTAACTCCCCATAAAATAGTCCTGCTTTACTAACACTCCATAAAGCACTCCTCCTTTTAGAGGAGTGGCTGCACAGTGTAATTAAATACATTCTTCTATGCGTATCATCTGTACATTTTAACTCGTGGCCAGGGCAGGCCCTGCAGCCCCCCCTTCACCACAGGAGGTGGCTGAGGGTCCAGCCTTGGCTCCCACTGATTTCTGCCGTTTTCATCCAGAGAGGAGCAGAGGGACACCCAGGAACAGGTGTTCAGGAGAGCAGTTTTCTGCGGATAACCTCGAGGGGATTCAACACCTGGTAAATAAGGCAGCAAAATAGTTTGGGTTTTGAGGCCCCTGGCAGCCTCCCTAAGTTCTCCTCTGAGCATGGAGCAGGAGATAGAGCATTTCCCAACCTCACGAGGCTGCTGGGGATCTCCTGGTCTAATACCCCACAGTGCTTTGACACCCCATGGTCACAGAGATAAGCAGAACCTCGGGAAGGGAGCTGCCTGCCGTGGTTTATACGTGCAGCAGCTCTACGGATGAGAAATGCAATAGAAGGGTCTGACCCAATTAAAAAAAAATTAATAACCGCCTGTATTCACTGACTTTGAAGGCCACTCATTGCTATGATCAGGACAACCCACAGCAGACAGTGTCTTCCATTACCTTCCCCTGCTCCCTGGCCATCGATCCCCGTGTCCTGGACATCCGCCGGTCCCTGCCGTAGTGTCCCATCGTTCTCCTCTTGCTTTGCTTTGGGAAACACAAAGAACAAGACATGGGCTGATGGAGCAATTAGTGCCAACAATCAGGGTTTCATAGCCCCTCATTTCCTTAGTTATGAACTTTTCATCGAGTCCCTCAAGTGTGTCCTGAGCTCTGAATTACTCCGAGTTGCAGTTACAGCTACCGTAGGTTAGGAATTTTGACTAACACACATAGTTATCCCGTTATCCATCAGGCTATAGAAAAACCAGAGCTTGTCCTCCCGACACTTAGAGCCAGGCAGTACTGTACCTTGGCATCGCTTCTCTCCAGCGCAATCTCCAGGAGTGATGTCCTCTGGCAGTGAATTTCTGGTTTCCTCCGGGTTTTCCTTTGCAGGTGGAGCATCAGGGCTCATTTCTGCCTTCCCAACAGACTTGGCTATTTCGTCGGTCACCCCGACGGGCTGAAGCGGCCCGTCCTCCGAGCGGACGCTCCCGTTGCACGACGGCCCGGAGGGTGCTGCGGGCACTTCTTCTGTCATGCTTGGGGCCGTGCCGTGCCGTGCCAACGCCTGGGGCCGAGCACCTGCCCCGGCGTGGGCACCGCTCCTCGTCGCCCCTTCGCCCCGGGTTTGTCCCCTGCTCGAGTGGCCCCGCCGAGTCTCCTGTGCCACCATCCGCCGTGCCCAGGGCTTGCCAGCCCAATCAGCACCTCCCCTGTCCCCGAGGCTCTGCCCGTTGCATAATTAAAAGCACCATTATAATTTACATAAACAAACAATCTGAAGCAAGGAATCTTTTGTGCTGGCGAGGGGAGCGGGGCTGCGGGCATGTCAGCCCCGCGGGAATAAACAGGAGCTTGTGCTGCGGGCACAATGGCCCTTTGTGTCCCCGCCGGTCACAGGGACGGCCATTGTCCCGACCCCTAATCCCCGGAGGGTGACCACCTTCCCCAGCGCCGCTGCCACCTAACCCGCTTAACATTCCCACCGGGTTTGTGCCGCTGAACGTCGCACAATGGCACCGTTCTGTCCTGCCGGGGACAGCCCGCACGGGCACATGCCCCGCACACGGAGCGAGGCCACGCTCTGCCCACGCCCGGCCACACGCCCTGGCCAGGCAGCGCTGCCCAGAGAAGCTGCGGCTGCCCCTGGATCCCTGGAAGTGTCCAAAGCCAGGCTGGAGCAGCCTGGGACAGTGGGAGATGTCCCTGCCCGTGGCAGGGGTGGAACGAGATGATCTTTAAGGTCCCTTCCCACATAAACCACTCCATGACTCCGTCAGGAACCATCACTCTGACCTTGGGCTGGCAGGAGCAAGAGGAGAGCTCTTTGCAGAGGGAAGCAGGAGGATCACCCAAGCAGCACTGAGGCATTTCTGACCGCAGCTGAACTCTGCTGTCCAAAGCCAGGTTTACATAAGAGTGTAATCTCCTGCTGTGAATGACATTCTGTGTTTGTACAATAAAACATTTCTGATATCTTTGAGCTTTAGGGCTTGGAAATCCTCTTGTTGGGTTCAGCCTTTGATTAGAAATGGACCCAAAGCATTTCCACCGGTTTTATCCATCTGTGAGTTTGCGTTTTTAAATCAACAACTTTTCATTATTGTTTTAAAATGAGTTTGGTGTAATTGATTTATAAAATCCATCCTTTGTTGGAAAAACTTGTCCGAGAAAAACAGATGGTGAAGTTTCAAAGTGAGTTGACAACGTGCGCCCAGGAGGAGAGGCTGGGCACACAGAAGGGTCTGGTGGCCGGAGAGGAGAAGGTTCCTTTCTCTTATCACAGAATTACTGAATCATCTGGGTTGGAAAAGCCCTCTCAGATCATCGAGTCCAACCCTTCCCCCAGCACTGTCCAGGCCACCACTAACCCATGTCCTCAAGTGCCACATCCACATGGCTTTTAAATCCCTCCACGGACGGAGACTCCACCACTGCCCTGACCAGCCTGTGCCAGGGATGGACAGGTTTGTCCATGAAGAAATTTTCCCTGATTTCCAACCTGAACCTCCCCTGGTACAACCCAAGGCTGTCTCCTCTCATCCTGTCACTTTTTCCCTGAAAGCAGAGTCCAACCCCCACATGGCTCCACCCTCCTGTCAGGGAGTTATAAAGATTGTGTACATATGTATAAAAATACATCTTTTAAATTATCAAGATATTTCCATATCCCTGACTTCTTGACTGCAGAAAGGTGTAAACATAATTTTAGGTATTTCCTGGTGCCATCTATTGAGGCACCGTTTGCATTAACCATACAAACCATCTTTCATGTCACCTTCACTGCAGGGAGTTGCTGTCCAAGCTGTCCTCTGCTAAAATCCCAGACACAGCACCTGGGATTCCGGAGGCTCTGGGGCACAGCAGGGATCTGACTGTCAGCAAGGAAAATCATAAGAGTAACTCCCAGAAACTCCCAGTCATTCCAGAAAGAGGAAGAGGCCACCATGGGCAGGGTGCCCATGGCAGGCGGGTTGCAACAATAGATCTTTAAGGTCCCTTCCACCCCGGATCATTCCAGGATTCTCTGTTTGCTGGCATGGTGTTGGCAGAGCTCTGCGGGCTGCTCTGTCATCAGCTCTCTGCTCAGCAGTCCCTGCTCCAGGCACAGGTTTCCAGGAGCAGCTCCTGCATGCACCGGGCACACCTGAGAGTCAAGGCAGGATGACGGGCACAGGGTCACTGGAGCCAAACATTCCAACTGTAGCACACAGCCAGCAGGGATTAAAGGATTACATTTCACTTGAACACTCAAGAGAAGCACTCCTGTGGGTCGTGTCAACAAGTAACATCTGAGCATCTGGCCTGGATGATCTTAGAAATCCTTTCCAACCTAAATGATTCTGTCACTCTGTGATTTTCTTTCTGTCAGCAAGATAAATACCTTATGTGTCAAAAAAAACAAAAAAAAAAACACTCCTTGGGATTTCTCTTCTGTAGAAAATGTCAGGATTTTAACTTTTCCCCGAGGGAGGAATGAGAGGAAAGCTGGAAACCCAGGCACCCCCCTGGCAGAGCAGCACTGGCCATGCTGGGCTCAGTGGGGAGCTGCAGGAGAGGCAGTGGGATTGCTCTGAAAGCCAGGAGCACCTGCCAGAGTGACGCTGCAAGGTCACACGGGCTGCAGGGCACAGGCACACAGGGGGTGACTCAGGATTTGACAGTGTCACAGCACCTGGCTGCCGGTTCACCCCGGGAAGTGCCACCGACAGGATCACTGCAGAGGAGAGGGAAAGGCAGCTCTGCCCTGCCCGTGTGAAGGCATTTCTCAGGAGGTTTGTCTTCCCCACACTACTCCCAAAAGCTATAGGGACATGCGTCAACCCCAGGTCATCCCAAGCACCAAGAGCCTGGAGCTGCTCGGATGCCACAGCATCACTGGCAGGATTGGAGAAGGAAAAAGCAGCTGCCGGTTCCTCCCACCGCAGGCAGCTGTTTGTAAACAGCTGGGCAAAGCCACCTCTCGAGGGCAGGGGAACACTCCTTTCACACAAACCTACGGGGGTGGATTTCTGCCTCTTCAAGCTTTTCTACAACAAAAACTTTTACTCTTTCATGTCTGGTGTGGCACAGCAGAGAGCAGTGACAGCCAGTCTGTGCCCAGACACAGCAACACCCTCCTGGCTCTGCCTGTGGGGAAACTGGGACTCCCCTTTGCCTTGCAGAGCTGGCAAACTGGGCTGCCCACAACAGCCACGTGTGTGATCTTCTGCTCAGAGCTGGGTACAGCCCAGCTGCTGCCACAGCATCACAATCCAGCTGCTGCCACAGCGTCACAATCCAGCTGCTGCCACACAGCAACACAGCCCAGCCACAGAGCAATACAGCCCAGCCCCTGACACAGAGCATCACAACCCAATCCCAGCCACACAGCATCACAGCCCAGCAGCTGCCTGGGAAAGGGCCAGGTGCAGCTGCAGCAACCAGTGGAGCAGGATGGCACATGGGAGGCAGGATTCACTGTCCCTGACCACGGAGCAGGATGGCACATGGAAGGCAGAGACCTAGTGGGAGCGTTTGGGCACTGGTAAAAGGTCAGGATCTGGAGCACTCAGCAAATTAATTAACATGTTTTGACTAAAAAGGATTTTTAGATTGTTAAGAGTAGATGCACTTCTCTCTACAGTAAACTCACACTGCCCCCTTTACCCTCAAGGGATAAGAAAAGGCAATCCCTTGGCTGTTGGAAATAAAAAGATGAAAGGTTCCCTTGGCTGATGAGAGCTCACCAAAACCTCCAATGCCCCCATGATCAGTGAGAATACCTGGAGCCCCAACCCCAAACGCTGGCATCACCTGTACACCCCTCCTCCTCCTGCCCCACTCCTGAGGGCGAGAGCAGGATCCTCCCAGAGCCCTCTCTTCAAGGGGAAATGTAACTTTGAAGAGCTGTTGCACTTGCTTGGCCTGTGAGCTGCTTCCTCCCCCGCAGGCTGGGGCACTGCACCCACATCCTGTTTGTGATCACACTGCCATCCCCCAGCACTCAAAGCCTGCTCCCACCACTGCGGGGAGAGCATGTCCAGGCTCATCCGACCTTTCCACACTCACAGCAAGCACAGGACTCCCAAGGTGTGGCAAATTAACCTTCCCTATCAAAGGAGTCATAGCCTCAGACAGTAAAGCTACAATATACCTTATGTAAGGTCCCCTTCTCGGTGCTGGAGCTGTTCGTTCTCTCTGGGCACTACAACAACCCTCATCAGATGTTCTGTCCCCAGTAGCTTTCAGACCCATCTGCATCCACCTTTAATTCATTTGCTGCGCCAAATAGAACCAACCTCAGCTTTTATTTTTCTGGCAGCAAAGAGTAGAACTCTTGAGACAAACCACAGACAAAACCCTTGGTGGCTAGGGATGAGCTCCAGAGCCCAGAGCAGCACATGAAATGCCACAGCCTGGGCTGGGGATCAGCTCCAGCTCCACACAAGTGTTGGAGCAGAGTCCAACTCTGGGCCCAGGGGCTGGGGCTGGATTCACAGAAGAGGGATTTCCAGGCTGAACTGCAGCAGTTCACTCCAGTGACACAGACAGGATATCACCCCATATGTACAAACCATTCCAGCTGCACTCCTGGTTGTTCTCTGGCTCCCCTGGCTGTCCTCCAGCTCCCCTGAGTGCCCTCCAGCTTTCCCAGTGACCTGCTGTATTTCCAGCTCCTCAATCCTTTCCAGAGAAATTGCCGAGGCCAGTGCTGACCCTGCTGGCTTAGCAACGTTCACACCTCAGGGAAGCGCTGAGAACAGGTTGTTTTTGTTTGGAGCTCATCTCGGAAGGAAGCGATTGGATTTAGCCTGTGGTTTCCAACAAGCCCGGGAAGCCCTGGCAAAGTGGCACCCGAGGGTACAACCGCACGGGCTGCCCGGGCAACAGGCGAATGAGTCACACGAGGTCTCTGAGCCGTATTTAAAACGCTTCCAGTTGTATTTGAAAAGTATCATTAGGCTGCTCAGGCTGAACAAGCAGCTCGTCTCTCTCTGTGTACTGAGACGGAGGGAAAATTTCTCTTTTTCCTCACATCTGTGCCCACAGTCATTAAATCACTTCCTACACACTCTCACACCATCCTTACTGCCTGCAGCCTCTGCCCCTGGAGAAATGCAGGCAGGTAATGATCCTCCTGCTGTGAGCGGCGGGAATATTGTTCCAAGGGGCAGCTCCTGCAGCCCCCAGGGTGCTGAGGGAGCAGGTCCCCAGCACAGCTCTCCAATCTGCCCCTGCGGCCAGCACAGAGCAATCCTGCCCATCCCTGCAGGACAATCCTCTGCCTTTGCTTGCCTTAAAGAGCTCGGATCTGCTGGGACACGCGGGGCTGGTCAGGGCAGCAGAACACAAACACCACCGGGGTCCCCTGCACTGGCTCTGCAGAGGAGCCTCCACTCCCGATCCCCTGGAATAAGGCAGCTCGGCAGGATGTGGAATATCAACAGCTGGCAGGGACTGCAGCTGTTCGTATCAAACTGAGGCACCAGGATACTGCAGGGTTTGTGTGACAGCTGCCAGGAGATGTGAGACCTGCTCCGGAACGTCAGTGCCCGGGGTCTGTGTGCCGTGTGCTCCAGGCTCCATCCTCTTCCCAACGGGACTCTGTCATTAGTTTTGGTAGAAGCACTTGCTTTATTAAAGACCTTTGGAAGACACTGACTCCGGTAACAGGAAATAAATAGCTATCAATTTTGCATTCAATTAAAAACTGTTATTAACACTAAAGTTCGCTGAGGAAGTTCTGCAAAGGTTCTTCACATTTTGGAGTCACTCATTTTTCACGTTAATGAAGAGGTCCGCGGCGTGCTCTGATTAAAAATGAAAATAATTAAACCGCCAGAGCTGTGTAAATCTCATCAGTGCTGGTGTGTGGAGGAGTGCCCCGCCGTGCCACCGCCCTCCACCCTCGGCGTGCCCCGGCTGAGCGGCTGCTTGAGCATGTCCCTTGAGCAGAGCCCGGACATGGAGGGTGACACAAAGTGACATCACACCCGACTTTCCTCCTCTTCCACTGCCCGGTGAAACCCCGGAATGAATTTCAACAGATGCTTCCGGACACTGGCTCTCCTGCTCTTGCGTGGGAGGGTGCCGAAGCTGCTGGAGTAGGCGCTGCTCTCCCAGAGCGGGGACATGGAGCCGCTGCTGGCCAGGCTGATGCTGCGGTTCCTGCGCAGGGAGCTCCTGCCGCCCGCGCCGTCCCCGTCCCTGCGGAACACGCAGTCGTCATCCACGCTGGACTGGCGGCTCAGGCTCTCGGCCGCCGACTCCTCGAAGGCGCTGCCCTGCGAGAAGCTGTCCTCGCTGCCCAGGGTCATGGAGCTGAGGCGGCTGCGGGAGCTGCTCTCGCTGGAGAAGCGGGGCTGGCTCGGGAAGGGCGGCCCGGGGGAGCCGCAGGGCTCCTCCAGCTCCAGCGCGCCCAGCGCGGCGTTGTCGTTCGCCTCCCCTGGGAGCAGGGGACAGAGGGAGCACAGTTAGTCCCCTAACTGACTAACAAGGGTCATTTCCGACCTCTTGGCACAGGGAGTGGCCCCTGTCCAAGAGGGAAGCTGTTCCAGGCTGCTCCCTGCATCCCACATGCAGCGTCAAACCTGCTGCCTGGGCAGCCCGTAAAAAACCCAACCAAACCTCAGCCCTGATAAATCCAAAATAAGAATGGAAAGAAAAAAAAAAAAAACCACTTTGCCACCCTCATAAACTCATTTCCTAGGGCTGATGCAGAGATACCTCTGTCTGCATCAGCCAAGCAGCGCCAAAGCTCGTTGCTGTCGGGACAGCAGCGGTCCCGGGGGCCGCCCCACGCCCTCCTCCTGGGCTGAAAAGGCCAGGCCAGGCTACAGCAGTGCTGTGCCCCGGGCAGGACGTACCGTGCAGCAGGAGCCGCTCCCGGGCCAGCAGCGCCCGCAGCTCCCCCCACCGCTGGTGCAGCGACTGCTGTGGGGAGGGAAGGAAGAGGCTCCGTCACTTCGCGGAAGCACCAAGCACTTTTCAAGAAAACAGCATCTCTGAAAGGTTCAGGTCATACACAGGAAACACTTGCTCGTCCTGCTTTTACTGAGACGATTTCCCCGGAGTTTTAGCACATTTCATTCAGAAAACATGAGTGGGCTCCTGCCCCAGCCTAGGCACTGGCCACGTCTGATTTGGAAAGGAGCAGCTTGAAAGCTGGAGAGGGTGCAGCCCAGAGAAAATGCAGCCCACCTTCAGACAGGCCTGGCAATGCCAGCACTGCTCCACAGCCCCCATCCAGAATGGAACCCTCCTCCGTGGGTCCCACAGGATGGCACAGGGACAGCCCTGGGTTGGGAACACACCACCCAGGGCATCCCTCCAGCCTCCCAGTGCCACCAGCCATCCAACACCCACCAGTGCTTCTCTTCCCTGTTGTGGCAGGTCAGCTCTTAGCAGAGTTGGTTAAAAACACCCACCAAATAGGTGGGGCTGCGGCTGGGGACAGTCACAAGAGGCCCCTCCCCAGCAGCCCGATGAATCCCGTCTATTTGGACATTTCTACACCCAAACTGGCCCGTCCAAGTTCACCTGGGATTCAGTCACAGTCCTTCTTTCAACATTCTGGAAAGATTACACCCCAGGGACCAGGGCTGGGGGTGCTGGGGGTGCTGACAGCAAGGGACCCATGGGTCAGCCCCTACCAGGACCCCCAGTCCCATGGACACCTGGTAGCAGTGAACCCACAACAGCCCTCTGCGTTCAACACTGGAATAACGAATGAATCATTACCTTGAGTGCCTGCAGCTTGGTCTCCAGCTCCATTTTCCGCAGGAACAAGGCCCCATTGACTGTCTCTAACCTGTGGAGAACAGGTGATGCTGGTCCCAAAGTGCAGAGGCTCTCTCAGCCCTCAGGGATGTCAGCACAGGGCTGGGGGGCAGCACGAGGAGCTCTCCTGGCCTCAGCCAGAGAGGATACTGAGCCAAACCCCATCTGAAGGAGGGACACCCACCTCAAGTAGTTCCCTGAAGACTTTATCAAGTCCACTATCTGCTTGTGCTGAAAGCCCTCGGTGTTCACGCCGTTGATGCTGACGAGGATGTTGCCTGTCGGAGAGACACAGGGGCCAAAATGAGCCCGTGCTCACCTTCCGCCTGCTCCACAGCAACAGCAACGGGGAGAGAGGAGGGTAAGGACTACCACTGCAGGAAATCCTATGGATAGTTACCGCTCTGAAGGCCAGAGAGATGGGCAGGACTTTCCTCCTGAATTTTGCAGATGCAAGTGCACACCTCCAGGGAGAAACCATTATGGTGTGGAAACCTAATAGTCTGCCAAAGCCAAAGGGACAGAGTTACCATTACTGGAAATGTGAAACCCATTTAAATTCAATAGTCTTTTGCATGTGAGGAGCCTTCCTCTTTACTCACTTCCCACTTTACTTACATGCAAGTGGGAGCCCCAGATGTTATAACCCAACAATTGGAAATACATTTGTACAGCAGAGAACAGCAGACACCTGGCAAGTGCCTGTACACTGTTTGCAAAATAAATAAAACCAAAGAAACCCCACTGGTTTTAAAGCAAGCTGGTTAATCGATATTAAAAACTCAGTAACTTCAGCCCAGAATATCTGTCAGCACGGGTGGGGATGGTTTTCTGGAAGGATGTCTGGTGTTCCCAGCCATGAAAAGTGGCAGGATGGGACTGGGGCTTTTCAAAGGATTAACTGCTCCTCGTGCTGTGTGGAGTCAGCTGCAGCCGCCAGAGAACTCGGTTCTCAATGGGAACAAAAAAGCAAAAAGTGTTGAACCTATTTTTGTTCTTCTGGCCTCCGAAACTCATCATCCACACACATACCCACACTCCTCAAAAGTGCTTTTTGTTCTCGACTTACACATTTAAATATACCTTAAGTAACTCTAAGTATGAATCCCTCGTGTGGTTTTTGGTGCTGACATGAATTCAGAGATGCAGAAGTCGGCGCCGCAGCCCCCCTGGATCTTGCGGCGGCAGGAAACGTCCTCTGATGACATGCAAATACCTCAGCACTTCTGCCGTCCTCCCCGAGCACCGCGCCTGAGCTTCCTCAAAACCTGCCGCCTCTCACCCACACCCAGCTCCTCCCGCTGCATTCCCAGTTTCCCAGTTTGGAGATCAAGCGAGTTCAGAGCTCATCTGGCCAAATCCCCCAGCGATTCCAGCCCTGGGACCCGCAGCAAAACTCCTGGTTAAACCGAGAGCGGAGCCTGAGCTCCCTGCAGGTGTGGAACTGAAGTTTCACATCGTCTTGTACTGCTTTGCCTAAATTTAACCCACAGCAACAAACCTACAGCTTCTGAACAATGGTTGTCTCAGTTTGAGAAGCTGCCTTTGCACAGCCTGGACTTTCTATGAAGAGCTCACGCTGAATGTGTGTTCAGGAAGAAAATGTGCCAAGAATAATTATTTTTAATCGGAATGTCACATATAATGAAAATCTGCCCTGACAATTTACACAAAAGCCCAATAATCGACTCAATTATCCTCCCTTCTGAAAGCTCTCTTCTGTTCCCCAGCCGAGGGCTGACCTGCTCATTAGTCACAGACCCAAACTGGGCAAAGTTAAGCTTTTCCTAATGCACTCATTTTGTTGAAAACGCTTTCTCTCTTTGTGAGAGCACTTTGAAGGTGCCCTGCTGCTGGCAGGAACATCCCACTGCTCCCAGACTACATTCCTTTATTCCTGGGATCCTTTTTTAGCTATAGCCAGGATTTTCAGGAGCTGATCTAGGAAGTTGCCTTTCTCACAAAAACCCAGGGGAAAAAGAACCTCCCACTAGCTGTGCTCCTGATAAAATTCTAGTTTTCCTACCTGATGATTTACTGACTTCTACATTGCACTGAATCTCTTCCTATATGATTTAGCCCCTCCAAAAATATGGTTAGCAGCTATTTATTGCAAAATATACTAGTATTTAACATCTTCAAAATACGTACCTCTCTGTGTTAACAAAAAGCCAGTATAAGGTATTTTTTGAAGGGAGTTTTTTTTCCTCTCTCATTTTATATGAAAATATTATCATATAAAGTTCTAAAAAAAACCCATTCACTTACAGAGGTAAGAAGGCACTGCCACCACCTCTTATGTACTTGGATTTCAATGGGATTTCTCTTACATTCAACGCTCTGACTTGTGAAAAGGCCAGGAATTCTCATCTGTGACCTTTGCTATGAAAAACCCCCTTGGAAAAACATCCCAACTCTGCATCAGTGCTGTAAGCTCTTCAAATTCCACAAGACTTGACAGACACCTTCCTCTGCTCATGCGACACTTTAGACTCTGCACCACATTTTGTTTTTTAATTAGTCAACTTGTCATTTAAGTCTCACCTGGATTTCAAACCCAAATGTCTCTTTATCTTCCTTCAATATAGCGACGAGGTGTCTGTAGGAAGAACAGACAGAATTCCATGTGAACACGGGGTGCTGTGATTCGTGCACCTGCATTTCCACCAAAACCCATCGTGTCCCCCCCATCCCCCCTCCCTGTGCCTGCAGGGTGTCCCCACACCGTCCCTCTGGTTGTGCAAGGGTGGTGCTGCCTCTTCCCTTACCCAAAATGAAGGTTACAATTGCACCTGCACGTCCCAGGTGCTGGGCACCACTCTGTGCCTCACACCCAGCTCGCTCATGGGCTGGGGAGACTCCTGGGGCACGTTTTGTGCTGGATAAGCCAATAACTGTGGCTGTAGAATCACAGAGTCGTACAATCATACCTTTGAGGCTTGGAGAAGTCTCCCGAGGAGCTGGATCTCACTAAAGCAAGCTGTGACCAGAAATGAGACAGGGGTCAGTAGGTCTGTGGCTCTTGGAGGCACACAGCCAAAATCAGCAGTTCAGAGACAAACTAAAACCAGCTGGTGGCATCCCACCCGCACCTTGCACCAACACAGCCTCTGCCTCATCCCAACCAGAGCTTGAACTTCCCAGCCAGGAGGAAAAGAACCTGGAGGGCAAAGCCACCTGTCAGATGCTGGCATGGAGCTGAGCACCCAAATCACATCTCTGCTATGCCAGGAGCTCCCCTCGGTTTTGCATCTTCCCTCTAAAAACCTCTGGGCATTTGTAAACTGGGCACCCGCTGGGAGAGCCACAAAACACCCACAGACACAGGTGAGTGGAGACTGTCAACTCTGCAGGGTCTTGTGGTGGCTGCGCAGCACTCAGGATCACTGCTCCAGGCTGGGGAGACATGGACGGGTCCCTGGGCAATGCCAGGGTCAGTGTCAAACATTGCTCCTTCCCACAGAAGTGACCCATGCACAAGGAATTACATTAGTCACACCGAGGGCAGCTCTGCCACAGCCACAGGAGCTGGTGCCACCCAGCAGCAGCATCCCCAGGGCTTCTCTGACTCTGGCTTCCCCTCATCTCCCCATGTTTGTAACCAAGAAAAGGATTCAGTGCAATCCTGTGGCTGAACAGAGCGAAGCCTTAAGTACACAGATATTCCACACCATTTTCCTGATGATGCTTTCAGACTATAATGTGTATCAAACCCTCTCTATTCAGGCTTCTTCAGGTCAAACAAACAGTCCGGAGCTGGGAGTGCTCGGCTGGCCATTTACAGCCTCAGCAGGAGGGTTCTGTGGGGATCCTATGGCCAGCAGCAGCGATGTGGTGCTGCTCTGTGCTGTTCTGTGCTGCTCTGTGCTCCTCTGGGGGAAAAGCCCAGTGAGAGACACGATTCCAGCGGCCCCAGCAGCTGCACAGCCCGTGGTGGGTGCTCTGTGTCAGCGATGCAGAGCACAGGGAGGCAGCCAGGCTGCCACACCGAGGGGAAGGCATGTTTAAAGGAGCACCCGGACAGCAAGAGCCCCTCTGGCTCTCAGCACGGCTGGAAATGGAGAAGGAGCTGGATCTCAGCTGCTGCCACCCTTCACATCCCAAGCCCTGCCGGCAGAACACTCCTCCCGGGGTTCCCACGCTGCCAGTGCTGCAAAGATCCCACCGCCATCCCCAAAACTGTCCCAGCTAACGGCACCAGCCGCTCATCCTTCCATCCCCCAAACCCGGGGGCCCTCCTGGGTGCCGGGGCACACAGGGGTGCTGGGCAGCTCTCCGGGCAGGAGGAGCCCCGGTGTCCCACGGGCAGCCCGTACCTGTTTGCGCCCACGGGGCAGCGTCCCCACCGTGCTGGCCAAGTGCTGGATCCTCCTGCCGTCCATGGGCAGCGCCGGCTCCCCGTCGGAGCCCGTGGGGTTGGCGTTGTGGTTCTGCAGCAGGAGCCGCCTCAGGGCCATGGCCAGGGGGCTCAGAGCTGCTCTGCCAAGCACGGTGCCATGGCCAGGGAACTGCACCCGCTGCCACCCAGAAGTGCGAGAGCGGAAAGGCCTCCACGTGACCTGTGGTTTAGGTGCACGTTACACAAATCCCTCCTAGCAGAGCCCCAGGCTCTTGGTGTGCCTTGTGCTCACAGGGGAGTTAAGAATTAGGCTTGGCAGTTACAGAAATCTGCTTAATTTTTCCATTCCTGCGCTCAACAGTTCTCACCAACAGCTGCTGCTCTGCCAGGGTTTGTCCTTCCAGCCCTGCCTGCCTCGGGCACTCAGCTGAATTCCACCTGCTCGTTCTCTGACTTGCCTGGCATTCCTGGCATCCCTCAAATCACCTTTTGGCAAAGATGGGGAAAACAACACTGCCTTTGGCAAAGGGTGTCAGCGCAGGACTTCCAGCTCTGGGGAGGGAAATACGAGCTCAAGGCCAAGGGAAGAGGTGACAGGGTGGCAGTGAGGGCAGAGCACTGCCCTCAGCACAGCACTGGGGACACAGTGGGGAGCACAGCAGGTCTGGGGACACAGAGCAAAGTCAGCTCGAGGTCTGCAGGAAGGAGCACAAGAGGCTGCCACAGCAGAGCCCAGGCAGCCACAGCGCCAGGGAAAGCCTTGGCCAGGTGCCATCCCTGCACCTTTCCCTGAGGGAGGTGAGGGTGTGAAGGGTGTGACAGGTGAGAGAACACTGTGCCTGGACAGGTGTCCACACTGAGCCCACCTAGCCAGGCAGGTGAAGGGGTCACACTCCCAGGTGCCCTCCAGACCTTCCCAAGGGTTGATCTGGCAGCAGCCAAGGAGCCACCAGGGAAACCAAGCCATTGTTCCGTCCCAGAGCAGAGCAATCCCAACCAGGGTCTCATCCCAGTCTGCACCATGGACTGTCAGCTGTTGCACTAAAATCAGGTTTTTCAGGGAGTTCCTCTCTGGCAAAGGATTTTGTCCCAGCAGCAAACATGTTTAGGAGGATTTATGACTCCGAGAACTTCTGTCCAGTTTGTTTTCCCTCTCCAGTTATAATCTGACCTGCTGTTGGTTCAGCAGGGCTTTGGATAAACTTCAGGTTTCATGTTCCTGGAATCCTGTGATGGAGAAGCACAGAAAGCAGCACTGGGCCCAGGTGGGACACAGGCGTGGATGCCAATCCCTGCTGTCCCCCTGTCACAGGACAGCAGCGCAGAAGGAGGACGGATGAGCCCCGAGCAGCACAGCTTGACAGTCCTGGCAGTCACCCCCAGAGCAGGGGACACCCCCAGCACATAGCCCTGCAGAGATGGACAGAGCCCTGTGTCCCAGCCACTGGCACTGCTGGTTGTCAGTGACGTGGAGCAGCCACTGGCACAGGCTGGACACCCCAACAGACTCGTCTGGAACACACCAGGCTGTTCTTTGAGACAGGTGGACAAACGGCAGGGACAGTAACTGCCCAAAGCAGCCAGAGGTGGCCCTGGCTGGGATGTGAACCTGCCCAGGGAAATGCAGGGCCATTGATATCAAATCAGACAAGGAATGAAAACATACACCAAACAGCATTTTTGTGAGGAGCTGATTTATACACCTTTACAATGTACTGCTACACATCCCTGGGACACCTGGCTCTGGGAGGAAAGGCAAGGGCACAGGGAGGGGAGGGGAGGCAGCCAGAACTGCCCTGCTGGGTTCTGTCTCTGCCAGCCATGTGGGACTTCAGTGCAGGCTGGCACATGGTGTGAGGACAGGTCAGGGCAGAGCTGCTCTGCACTGCTTTTGTAAGGGCTCTGCCTCTGCAAGGGCTGTGGAGAAGCAGGGATGGATGTCTGTGGAGGAGGGGACTGACATTTGCTGCTGCAGAGGAGCTCTCAGTGCCCGGAAGATGTTGGCATGGGGCTTCCCCAGCTCCAGGGGTTCTTCTCATTGTCCTGGACCACTGAAGTGTCAGTGCATCCCCATCCTAAACGTTCATCCCTCAAAAACTCTGCAAGAGAGAAACAGCCTCTTGGGAAACCTGTGGTCCACACACCTGGAGGAGAGTTCATGGCTGCCATGTGAGGAGTCTCTGTGGTCCCTGTGCCTCTCCTGGCAGACAGAAGGGGACAGGGAAGTGTGGCACACCACAGCAGCTCCGCAGCAATGGGTTTAGACGTCTGTCCTTCACCTCCAGGTTCCTTGGGGAACCTCTCTGGGTTAAGAGGTAGAAACTAGTGTTTAAAAAGAACTGCAGAAGATGGGAGAAGCTCTCTTCTTTTTCTTGACAGAAGTAGCTGTACCTCAAAGTGACATCTCCTCACTTACCAAAGAGCCCTGAGCAATGTGGGGAGTGGGTGACTCAAAGCCTCTTCCCCTTTTAGTGCTGACAGTCACCCCAGTGAGCGCTTTGGTAACAAACAAAGTGCATTTCAGTTCCTCTGGCAGCCCTCGCTGACGTTCCTGAAACCCGGTGACTCAGTGCAAACAAGCTGAGGGCAGAAACAAATGAAACCTCCTCCCCTCAGAGCACGGAGCAGGACTTTGGTGTGAGCACCCCCAGCAGCCCTGTGCCCCCTCCTCTGCCCTGCACCCCACACCAGCCACACACCCCACACTCCCAGCAAACACTTCACACCCCCTGCCACAGTCCCCACACCCCTGCCACACACCCCACACCCCTGACACACACCCTCACACCCCCAACCAGCACTCACCCCACACCCCCAGCACTCACCCTTCCCTCCCTCCCAGCCTCCCTGCTCCTCCCCAGCGGGGCTCAGAGCTGCACAGAGCCGAGCCAGGGGCAGAGGGGGACACGAGAGGGACCCTGCTGCCCACGGCAGTGGCCCGCACATGCCCAGGGAGATGACAGGGATGCCCTGCCCAGTCTTCCTCCCCAGCCCAGCTCTCGCTCTGTGTTGGGGCCGGAGTGATGGAACCCTCCACCAGACCAGGTTGCTCCAAGCCCTGTCCAGCCTGACCTTGAACTCTTCCAGGGGTGGAACACATCCCTCCAAGGTGGCAGTGCCTGCAGGTTTTCTGCCCACTCACCAGGAGAGAAGGAAGGGGCAGGACACAGACCCTCAGGGACTCGGAACTCCTCACCTTTGCCACCAGGAGTGCACCAGTGGCTCCTGGGGAGCTCGTTCACCTGACAACAACGAAATGAAGAATTGGCCCTTTGTCTTTCAGACTCCAGACCTCCAGCGAGTGGTTTCCCAGGAACACCCGTCCCCAGGGGACAGCCCGTGGTGTTGTGGCCACACACAGCACCCACATACAGGAGCACCCACATACAGGAGCACCCACATACAGAAGCACCCACCTGGACCCCAGGGGCAGCTGCTCCTCGCTCTGGATATGCTGGAAGAGGCCATCTCCGGGCAGCAGGAGTTTCTCTGGCCATCTCCGGGCAGCAGGGGTTTCTCTGGCCCCTGGCAGTGCAGCGCTGCTGACAGACTCCCACCCGACTCGATGGCCAGGGGGTGGCAGCCAGGGGCCACCAACGAGCCACCAGCGACAGCTTTTCCAGCCTGGCTACAGCCAGAGCCTGCACAGCCAGCACCAGGCCGATGTCACCTTCCTGCAGATGTGCGGGGGCCAAAGGGTTCACAAGTAATTGCTACAATACAATGGTCTTTTCAAGGAAAAAAAAAATAAAAATAAAAGCCCACCGTTTCCTGTGGGCATGAGAGATTTCATTTTGACAAACCTGAAATTCAAACAAAGCCTAAATTAAATCCCCGGATTATGGCTGTGTCAGGGGGATTTTCAAGCACACAGACTCCAGAACTGAGGTGCTTGGGGTAAGCAGGTCTGAAAACCCCAGGAAGAGGAGGATCCAGGGAATGTTGGATGCCAGGCAGCCCAGTTGGAGCTCACACTGGCGTGGGTGCAAGAGCCCCAGGACGTCCCTACAGGTACAAGCTGTGAGTCCCTTCCTTGGGAAAGCTGCTCACAGCCTGGGGGACCAGCTGCCATGTCCCAGAGAGGGGGGCAGGAGGGGACAGGGAACGCTCCAGCTGTTCCCGTCCTCACAAGGACAAGGGCCTGTGTCACCACGTCCGGCACACACCAGGACAAACGGGTGCAAGAGGGAGCAGAGGTGTTGTCCCAGCACTGCCCACCAGCACAGCAGCCTGGGCAGCGTGTTGGGTGCCCTCTGGGCAGGATGTACTCCTCATTTTGCCCTGCATCAGCTGGGAGCAGAGATGGGAAGCCAAGGAAGCAGTGGGCAGCAGGAACGTGCCCATCCCCAGTCCTTGCAGAGTCCTGGGAGCCCTGGGAAGTGTCATCCAGCCCGGACGGGACCTGGGGGCACACTCTGACAGAGGAGCTTTGGTTCTGTTTGAAACCTCCAGCACCTAAAAGTTACCTGGAACAGGCTCAACCCTTCCACCCCCATAAAATGAACATCAAACCAGTTTTACACTTTGCAGGAGCACAAGGGCAGAGTATGCTGAATTTATTAAAATTACCACGTCTTCCCCAAAGTGTGTGGGGTGAAAAAAACCCGCGTACAAAATACAACAGCCGAACTATTATTTACATCCAGGCAGCTGCAATGTCGAGCAATAACTTTAGCAATAGTTTTAAAAATAACTCTGCAGTACACGGATCAGGTATTTCACAACACGAGGGCTGAAGTTGAGCACTGCACCACTATAGTTAGTTCAGAAGTATTACAGTGTTCCAGATGAAACATTAATGCTTCTTTCAAAAACAGACGACTCAGGAAGTGGTTTGCAGATTTACAAAACATGACACGTTTCTCCTTAGGGACTGAGAACCACAGCAGGTTTAGACACAAATGTCATAGCTACATTCAAAACACATCCTGTCTGTTTATTCAAGAATACTTTCAGTGTAAGTTACAACTTATTGCACATTTCCTGTATTCTGTAGAAATATGTATATTGTACCTCCCTGTGCATTTATTCATTGTTCTGCCTGTTAAAGCAGAGCTTGGACCTCTTTCCCAGGAGCGAGGGTGACCTGGGGACAGCCTGGAGCACAGGGGGATGGAGAGAAGAACTTGCCCTTATCAAAGTTCAGAACTCTTGTAAGGACTGGACATATTTCTAAACAAATGTAGAGATAATTCCTGAATCTATTCCCGAGAAAAGAAGTGACATAGCAATGACTCAAATATTGTGGGATTCATTATAGGGTACATGAGGGAACGGCCTTGGTTAAGTGCAAATAATAAAAGTATTGAAGTGCAGAGGAGATTACAGCCTGAATTTCTCAAGGGGTGTCTGGGGACAGCAGTTCAGAGAACACAAAAAGTATGGGAGCTAGAGAAAACATTAATTAACCTTCCCTTTCAGCCCATCATCCCTGCAGGAAGCTTTAGGTTGTTACTAGAAGCAAACTATAAAATACTGGTAACTCCTCCCTGCTAGAAGCATCACTTCAGGGAGGCTGAATGTGGTAACAGGTTTTGAGCATCCTTGACTTTGAAAATTTTTGTGAGTTTAAGAACTTGTGCTTTAAGTGAGGATTGGCAGGAGCATTGTAACCTCTGAGGAAACCTAAACCTCCCTAAACTGCACAGAAGTGACTCAACCCGACCTCTGTGCTTAAATTAGAGCAGGACAAATCCACATGGAAGGGAAAGGCCACTAAAACAAGGGTTCTTTGGGGGTTTTAAAAGGAGTGTAGAGTTTACAAACATTTCAGAGGTCAATAAAACATCAGCCCTTTGCTCTGTTGTGTTCAACTCTAGTTCACCAAAACATACATTCACCTCTCAACAACAAAAGTAAAAAGGAAAAAAAAAAACCAACAACACAGTGCAAAAATACTGAGCCAGGTGAAAAGCCAGGGCAGACGGACCATAATGTCCATAGTGCCTGATGCCACCAGGAGATACGTGCAGGGAAAGAGTTAAAGCATTCCCGGGATTCCTGGAGCTGTGACCTGTACCTGGGGCAGCTGAGCCTGAGCATCGTCCCCCCACACTTCCCTCACCGGCACCAAAAGTGTCTTGTTCAAATTTTCAGAGGCTTCAGGAGGGAAACTGAAAAACTGAAACCCTTTCCCCATTTCGAAAAATAAATAAATTAGAAACAAAAATTTAAATCTTTGATTGCTCCTTTTTAAGAGAAGGAATTTTTTTCATGTTCTACAAGAATAAATGCTGGACCTCGGGTTTGCAATTTTTTTGATTCCCAAGTCAACGTCATGCTTTGGATCATGCTACGATTACCCCTCAAAAAACCTAGAAATTCATATCTGCTGAGCCCCAGAGGGTAGTTGAAGCACATGAAAATTACATTATAGAATCACAGGATGGTTTGGGTTGGAATGGACCTTAAAGTCCTGGACCAGGGTGCTCCAAGTCCCATCCAACCCGGCCTGAACCGCTGAGACAACTTCGATTACACACATCTCAGAATCCACCCCGCAATTTAAGAGAAATATTCCCCACTGCTCAGCTCCCGACCCCACAAGGACCTGCATTATTTACCACAAGCAGGACTGACTAAACTTTGTGCAAACAGGTAAATTGCATCAGAGCCTATTTACAGGCAATTAACAGCCATAAAGTACCCACCTCGTCCTGGAGATGTGCGGCGGGATGAAACCCGGAGTGCTGACACTGCTGACCACCCCACTCAGCAAACCATTAACCCGTGCTTGCCCACAACACCTTCAGTTCAAGAGGCTTTACCCCAAGCTTGATCAGCCAGCGGCTGACTGCCTGGGCCACACAGGTTTCTGCAGAGCTTTGCCATTCTGGGAACGGCCTTGGGCTTCATTGCCACGGACCAGCTGGATTTAGGAACATTTGAAAAACCACATCACTATGAAATGTATCATTTTGGCTATTAAATATATTAGAATACTACATTCAAGTATGTGGGTGGCGGAGTGGGGCAGAGTTCACAAAATGCCAGAACATCGGTGAATTTCGATACAACATCTCACTTTGATGGGTTTTGGTGTTACAGAAGCTTGACCAGAGATGTCAATACTTGTCACCAGCCTGGTGCTGCTACAGAATTCCACAAGAAACCTCTGAACAGGCTGTACTGACTTTTGTTAAAGCTTCCCCCTAACGCAGCAAAAGGCACTAAAAATGTTACCAGTGATCAGCAAGAAATTGTTAAAAAGAAATATTTTCTCAGTTTAGGAAGAATTTCTCCTATTCCATCCCCACAGAACTAATGGAAAAGTATTGTCCCTATTATTTTTCCTATTAACTGTTAAAAGGAAAAGTTGTCCCTTGGTGGATCTGCTCAATGAACAAACAAACCGGGTAAACCAACTCAAACCCTAAGCTATTGCATGTGAAAATGAGACAATAAAAATGAAAGTTATTAGAAAAGTGACTTGATCCTTTGTTCACAAGGTACACGTGTTGGAGTTTCCATCCTTTTTAATTGCTTAGCTAATAATAAATATGGTAATTCAAAATGCATTTACTGACAGCCCCTTTTCAGATTCCTGCATAACAGTAGTTATAAAGCTGGGTTAAATTTTGGTCTTTGACTTGGTTTGAGCACAGAGAACATGAGGCTTCTCTCTCACAAACAGGCTTTAACCAACAGCAGACATTTCCAGCACGTTTGTGGTCTGATGAGGTTGAAAAGCGCAACAGGAAAAGGTATTTTTACACTGTTGTGATGCTTAAAGCGATTCACCTGGTGTCTGATTTCCTCACAAACCCAAAGCAAGTCCCGGACTTGCTGCATTAAATGGGAACCCCGAGTCCCCAGCTGCCTCTTCCCATGGCCGACCAGGCCGCTCGAGGTCAGTGCTGTGCTTGGGGCACTGCCACGCCGAGCCACGCCAGCTGAGGTAGAGCAGAAACAGAGATGCTAGCACACGTGGAGAGATGAGCAGCACGATTGCTCCCGCGGGCAGGTCCCTCAGGCCTTGGAGTCGTGGTGCAGGCAGAGCTGGGAGATGGTTTTCTTGACGCGCAGGGCGGTGAGACGCGCGGCGCCGCTGGCGTGCCAGCACTCCCTCATCACCCGGCCCAGAACCCGCAGAGCCTGCGGGCCCACAGCAACAGGGTCAGCACCCCGACCCTGCACAGGATGATCCCCAAGAGTCACCCCATGGGCCCCAAAAGATCATCCCAACCCTCCCGGAGCTCTGACAGCCTTGGGAAGTGCCCATTCCCTGGGGAGCCTGGGCACTGCCCAACCACCCTCTGGGGGAAGAACCTTTCCCTGAGATCCCACCTAAACCTCCCCTGACCCAACCCCAGCCCTTCCCTGGGGTTCTGTCACTGAGATCAGGGCCTGCCGCTCCTCTCCCTCTCAAGAGGAAGTTGTAGAGACAAGAGCAAACAACAAGCTCGTGCCTTTCACTTTGTACCCTTTCACGTTGTACATGCCATACAGGAAGATAAAGTGCAGCTTTTTCAAACAGTGACGACAACAACAGCAATTTAGAGCCACATCAGAGAGTTGGACACTTGGTGCAAAGAGTTTTATCTGTATCGTGCAAAGAGATTTATCTGTATTGTGCAAAGAGTTTTCTCTGTGCTGACTTGAGGGCTGACAACAACTACACATCACATCTGAAACATCCAAATTCAGGAGAGGCTGGGCTCTCACATTCCTCTCACTGAAAAATTCTCTCTTAGTTTAAATTTGAAATCTAAACAACAAAACAAAGCTGGAAAAAATAAACTAGAAACTAAACCAAACTAAAATAATAATAACAACAATAAATAAACTAGCTAAACTAAATTAGATTAAACTAAACGAAATAAACTAGAAAAACTCGTTTTACCTCACAGCTTTGCCACTGGTTTGGAATATTTGGTCTGAGCTTCTGCTCACAGACAACCCTTCTCATGTCTTCTATCGAAGGATCCGAAGGCACAACATCATAGTAAGGCAACTGGTATTCCTCAGTGATTCCTAGGGAGGAGTTATTGTGGAGGCAACACAAAATACAGGATAAATCCCAGGATAAAATACAGGATAAACTCTAATGGGTTTTACAAGCAACGAGAGAGAACAGTGGAACTTCGGGGACCACCTTTAACACCAGGTCCATGACAACACCTGCCCTCATTTACTGCCACAGTGACTGAGAGTGTTTTCGTTTTACTGAACATAAAAGTGCTGCAGATCCCAAAATGAGCTACAGCCAGTGCCGGGACCCCAGCACAGAAGGACCTGGAGCTGCTGGAGTGAGGCCAAGGAGGCCACGGAGATGCTCCAGGGCTGGAGCCAGGCTGGGAGAGCTGGGAGTGTTCACCTGGAGAGGAAAAGGATCCAGGGAGAGCTTGGAGAACATTCCAGAGCCCAAAGGAGCTCCAGGAGAGCTGGAGAGGGACTGGGGACAAGGGCTGGAGGGACAGGACACACCGAATGGCTTCCCAGTGCCAGAGGGCAGGGAGAGATGGGAGATTGGGAAGAAATTCCTGGCTGGGAGGGGGGAGAGGCCCTGGCCCAGGTTGGGCAGAGAAGCTGTGGCTGCCCCTGGATCCCTGGAAGTGTCCAAGGGCAGGTTGGATCCACCTGGGATAGTGGGAGGTGTCCCTGCCCATGGCAGGGGGTGGAATGAGATGAATTTTAAGGTCCCTTCCAACCCAAACCAATCTGGGATTGTATGAAGAGGCCAAACCCTCACCTCCGACGGAGCACCTCCGGGCTATCTCCCAGTACACCAGCCCCAGGGAGTAAATGTCTGCGCGCTTGAAGGACTCGAAGATGTTGGTGTTCATGGCGTCGTCCAGGATCTCGGGAGCCATGTACCTGAGAGACCACAGGGGCAGCTGTGGGGCAGCTCCTACAAACGGCCAGGGCTGTGCTGCCAGGGCCAGGTCACCCCTCATGGCACCAGAGCTGTGCCCAGAGCACATGAGGTGACCAGCACGTGATGTCCGTGCCACAGCCACACTCATGTGGGGCAGCAGGTTCCATTCCACAGGAATGGCAACAGGGGGAACAGAGGGACAGGGTCTGTGGGATCCCCAGCAGACACCAGAAGCAGAGGGAAGGGCTGGGAGGAGCCATCCCCGTGGAGGTGGCACTGCCTCACCCACCTCCTGGTGCCCACGCGGGGGTTCTGGGGGATGTCGATGGTGTTCAGCACCGAGTCGTGCTTCACCGCCAGGCCCAGGTCGGCGATGGCGCAGGTCTCGTTCCTCTTCACCAGGATGTTCTTGGATTTCAGATCCCGGTGTGCGATCGCTGGCTTCCCTGCTCACAGCAAGAGAAACCACCTCCAAGTTTGATAACAACAGTGAGTATTTTAATACAATGAGCAAGGATGCAAAACCAGTTTTATCCAGTTTTGTTGCTAGGCCCTATAGAAACACTGAAGATTAGTTTGAATAAAGTGAAGCTTTGGTCAATCCTGTCAACCTCAAAAGAAAACTTTGAGGGTGTTTTTGTTTCAATATCTGCATTTCAGGAATCAAACACAAAAGAGAAACTGGAAATTCATCCTCCAAATTAAGTTAGAAGATTATAGAATCATGGAATAGTTTGGGTTGGGAAAACCCTCTCAGACCATCATATCCAACCATTCCCACACTATCCCACCATTCACAGAATTCCACACTGTCAAGGCCACCATTAACCCATGTCCCCAAGTGCCACATCCACATGGTTTTTAAATCCATCCAGGCTGACCCTACCTCTGCCTTGGGCAGCCTGTGCCAGGGGTAGACAAGGGAAGAATTTTTTCCTAATTTCTCCTTCATTAGTGCTCCCTCCCCTTTAGCACAGCTGCACCCGCAGGCATCCCCTTAACGCCAGGGATGAGGTGCAGACAATGGGAGTGGGAAGGTGACATCCCAGTTCCCCATCTATACTGCACCTCTCACACACTGCTCCTTTGGGTGTCAACAGTTTGGAAAACATTTCACAATAACACAGGAACCATAAACCTTTATGCAAACAACTCTAAAGCACCTTGAAATACTCGAAGGACAAATGGGAGGGAAGCACTTGCCTTGTGTGCCAACGATCTCCATGTGGAGGTGGGCCAGGCCACTGGCCACGGACAGCGCCAGCCTGACCATGCCCTCCACTGTCACCGTGCCCCTGTTCAGGTAGTCAAACAGGGAGCCCTGCTCGTGGTACTCGGAGACAAGCCACAGCTGAGTCCACGTCCCGTTATCTACCCAGACAGAGGAAGCAAGATTATTAAAAACACGAGCTGGGGAAAGCCTTCCCATTCTCAGAGACACAACCAAGCAGCTGTGCCAGCTGTCCCACTGGCAGGGAGCTCAGGACAGGACACAACCAAGCAGCTGTGCCAGGTGTCCCACCAGGAGGAAGCTCAGGACAGCACTGAGGTGGCATTTCAGATAGGGTGGGGGGGCATCCCTTGGGTTGGATGATTTAGCATCACTTGGGTCAGAAAGCCCCCCAGGATCATCAAGTCCAAATATAACCCAACGCTGCCAAGGTCACTGGGTAGAACCACAGGATGACTGGGGTTGGAGAAGGCCCCTGAGAGCCCCCGGCGCTGCGCAGGCCTCGCCACGTACCCTTGTTGTCGGCAGCGATGAAGCCCAGGATGTTCTCGTGCCTCAGCATAACCGTCTGGTAAATCTCTGCCTCCCGAAACCAGGACCGCTCATCTCTGGAGGAGAAGATTTTCACAGCTACGTCCTCTCCGCACCACTTCCCGTGCCAGACCTCGCCGAAGCGGCCTTTGCCCACGATCTCCTGTAGGACGATGGTCCTGGCGATGGTTCTCTGGACAAGCAGAGGCAAACCTAGTTAAAAAGAGAGATGGGCACTCGTGAAGGAGCTCAGCTGAGATATTCAGATCCCAGAGCAGAGCTGAACTCAGAGCTTTGCTTTCCCAGACCGCCAAGGGAAGATCCTCTCCACACCAATATCTCCTCAAATCAGCCTTTTTAATGATGCTACTTCCCAGTGTTCATACACTCAAAAAATGTAAAGAAACCCACCAATAAAAATGTAAAAAGCAGGTCTGAACTACTCCATTTGGTTTCACACAGACTGCAGCTGTCCTGCAGTCAATTAGTTTCTCTGCTCTAGATGAAAATTTAAAAAATAAAAATAAATTATCATAGCAGCCCCACTGTGCTTTGCCAGCTGTAACCCTTGCCTTGCTTGGTTTGATTCTGTGTTTGAGACTTAAACAAAGCTTTTTTTTTTTATAATCAAGACAACCTTGATTTTGGCTGAAATCAGACCAAATTGCCCCAGGAAACAGGGGCCTGGCTCAGCATAAATCCAGGGTTGTTCCTGGCTCAGGGATGGCTGGGATGAGTTAAAACTTCAGGGTAAATAAAGCCAAAGTCTGCTCCTTATAGCTGTGAAAAAAGTATTAATGAAGAACAACAACTTAATCCTCAGAGGTATTTCCATGTTAATTAAATTAGGCATCATTTCTGTATTTTTCATTATAAATAAAAGCAAGCACAGTTCACAAACTTTTCAATAAAAGCTGTTGTTAGGGAAAGTTGGGCTGTACACCCCAGATGTGCCACCACCTGGATGAGCTGCAATTTATGAATTCCTCCTCATTTTTTGTTTTCTTTGGTTTCACAAGTTCCCAATAGCAATGGAAGCATCACAATAGACAGGTTATCAGAAATTGAAAAAAATGTTTAAAAGGTGGGCATTCTGCTCAAAACGAGAATTTGGAGGAATATTTTGTTATAAAACACTATGAAAATGTCAGGAGCACCATCCTGACCCACTCAGGCGAGCTTAGTACCTTCCACTACCCGCTGTGCCCCATCAGCCAGCAGTACTGGGCTTCACCGTAGGATGTGGTTTGAGTTCACTTCCTTATCTCTCCCATTCGCCCAAAGAATGTCATTTTTGCACTCTGACAGCGCCAGAGCACACCTGTGGCACAGAACCCCCAGGGCAGGCAGGGCACCCCACGCACCGGAGCCGGAGCCGGACGTCGTCATGTCGTAGATGAGATCCTTCAGCGTCTTCCCAGAGCTCACCAGGTTGCCCTCGGACAGCGGCTCCTCCACATTGGGGGCCTTGGCCCCACGGCGGGCACGGCGCCGGCGGGACGTGCACAGCACCAGCACTGCCACCAGCACCAGGACACACAGCGGCACCGCCACCGTCACCGCCAGCACCACGGGCCTCGCGCTGGCTCTGCCGGGGGACTCGGACGCTGTCGGGACACACAAGAGCGGGGTCGGGAGAAAGGGCTGTGGAGTGACAATGTGTTATGGTCCAATGGTTTCCCACGGCCGTCCTGACTGAGGGACAGACCACAGTTGTCAAAGTGAGGGAGTCCTTCCACACACACTTTTTGTGCGGGAAGGTTGGCCTCAGGTCAGCACTGATGGCCACCAAACACCACTGCCTCACATCATCCCATGCCATCCCTCAGGGGAACCAGAGGAGAGCCTCAGGCAGCAGCACCACGGGAGATAAGGTGCCACCCAGAGCAACACCACCCCAAACGCTCCCAAAACACAGCAGGGACCCTACAGAGTACATGACTCAATCTGGTCATGTTGGCAAAGGGCAATTCCCCTGCAGCAAACTCTCCAACCCTGACCCCCTGCACCAGATGTCCCGCGGCCAGGACCAGCACCGTGCACACCCCTCAAGGGCCATGGGGCTCCCCACGGCTCAAACCACAAACACAGCACAAACACGCCTGGCACAGAGAGCCATCAAAGGCAGCGTGGTGACATCCACGGCAGCTGGGCAAGGTCAGGCTCCTGGGGAAATTAGACAATCCCAGCAAAACAACACTATTAATCACATTTTGCAACAGAGTTTCGAATGTTCTGTTCATTGACTGAGTGACCAAGAATAAAAGCTGACGCGTTGCCACGTGTGAACCAAAAGCAGCACATCTGGCAGTACTCAGCAGTTTCACAACGCGCTGCAGTTATGGTCCAAGATGTGTAAACAAAATAGTACTTGTGGGCAGCAGAGGAAAAGGAAGGATATTTCTTTCCCTGTAATGGAAAAGGCATTCTCACATACAGTGTTTGCTTTTGACATAGAATGGGCACTGTGAGGCTTCCAAAAGCCCTGAACTGTGTGTGTTTCAAGAAAATCTATTGCATTAATGGGAGGCTCCAGTCAGACCTACAGAATATTTTAAATCATTACAAAAATACACAGTTTGGACTAGTCTCTAAAATAAAGTCTCTCCAGCTTCCACTGTGACTACAGACCCCAGGTCACAGTGGTGTGGGGACAGAGATCTCAAATATGGCCTGAAAATCCTGGGAGACACAAGCCTGCCACTGGAAGAGCCTTCTAGAACTGGCCAGCAGCTGCTCAGAGCAGCCTGTTCCATGCTGAGGCCATGGAGGAGAGTTCTACAGAGGGAACAAGTGTGAGGGATGTACAAGGGGTGGTTTATCACAGCCGGGTCCCTCGAGGCAGCAGCACAGAGCATCTCCTGCAGCCCTGATGCAACATCCCACTCACAGGGGAGGCTCATGTCGAGTCACCTGCTGGGGCAGAAAGTATCCCAGCTAAACCAGTTGAAACCCAGAAAGGAACCCAGGGTAATACAGAAAAAAACCCAAACAAACAAATCAGAACCAAAAAAACAATTACTGCAAACTCATCTCACTCTTTGAAATTCCCACCTGCTAAGGCAAAGCACTGCAACAAAATCCCTGCCCACAAGAAGGAGGGTATAAAAAAGCAGAGGTCTGGGCTGAATCTGTCCTTAAGGATGGGAATTTTCAGACGTTGTAAAAAAACCAAACAAAACCCCCAAACAACGAAAAAAATGAAACCAGCCCAACTCCAAGGAAGAGCCCGAGGCACCG
Source organism: Pitta sordida (assembly GCA_013390025.1). Taxonomy (NCBI): domain Eukaryota; kingdom Metazoa; phylum Chordata; class Aves; order Passeriformes; family Pittidae; genus Pitta; species Pitta sordida. The sequence goes on from WEKX01021461.1 coordinate 77,738, forward strand.
ACCCTGAGCCCTGCACTGGCTGGGGCTGGCATTGCCACCTGCAGCTCCGCCACGGGAATTCAGGCACAGGCACCAAACCACCCTCACTGCCCTCAGACATCCCCACCCTGTGGGTCACCTCACCGTTGGCACCTTCACAACATAATCCTTTGGCAATTACACACGGTTGGGTTGGAAGGGACCTTAAAGCCCATCCAGTGCCACCCCTGCCATGGGCAGGGACACCTCTCACTGTCCCAGGCTGCTCCAAACCCTGTCCAACCTTCGAGCTGAAGCAGCTGAGCACAGAGAAGAGCTGAAGGATGGGTTGGTGTTCCCGGTGGGACACAAAAGTCCCGCCTCACCTGGCAGGGATGTGTCCCTCACAGCAATTTCTCGGGGCTTCTCCTCCTCCAGGAGCGTCACTCCTGTCTGAAGGAGGGAAGGTGAAGTTTTTCATGCCCACATGCTCCACTTTAAAACTGGAATCCTCATAGACAGGGCAGCAGGGAAGTGCATAAATACATAATATATGTAATATATAATATATATGTAGTATATATAATACATGCTTATATACATCAAAAGACAGATATAGATCGATAGAAGGGATCTGATATGGAAAAATAGAGATAGAAGGATAGAAACATATAAAGACAGACAGACAGAGATACAGAGATGATGGAGATATAGACACATCCAGGTGTCTGTGCCGTGACAGCTGCCAATTTAGGACAGCAGAGTGATGCCTGACCCCAGAGGTGCCTCAGGGAATTCTCCCCACAGCAGGAATGAGGCGAGGGAGGGCTGCTGGAAGGTCCAGCTCACACACCACGCTGGCCCTGTTACATTTCCCACTGACACCGGTGCCCCAAATGTTTAGAGCAAAGGGCTCAGGGCAAGGATTCAGTCTTGTTTTTGGGTACTGAAATATGTATCTAGAGGTTTGCAGCTGAGGGCTGGGATGACAGACGTGCCTCCACCACTCCTCTAGAAAGGGCAGCTGTGTCCCAAGATACCACCATGTCAGCTTGGAAAAAACACACCATGATGCTTCATTTCTAGAGCATGACCGCACTTGGTGTGTCCCTTCTGTGGTCAACTGAAAGAAAAACACTGCAATAATCCCTGCTCTTTATTCCTTAAATTCAAGTTATAATTGTAAATTATGTGTTAGTTTGCACGTTTTTACATGTAAGACCTCTCACTGGTGTAAGTACAAAAAGGTACCCACTGATAAAGTCGTGTATTTTACAGCTTTTTTTTTTTTTAAGCCTGGATTAAACACAAATCTTGGAACAAAGAGACAAAAAAATTAAACCTAAATAAAATAGCGTAATTATTTATTTTTAAAAAGCACTGAATCGACTTCATTACACAACTTTGAGCCTGGCAGACCAGCTGGGTGATACACAGAGCTCCTGGAAGTGCCAGCCTTTCTCCTCCCTCCCCATCAGGACCAGGAATCTCTCTTACCCGAGCCACAGACTCAGGCAGGTGTTTTCCATCCTGTGTGGAGATGGTGGAGGCTGGAAGGGCTCAGCCAGGGCAGGGGCTCTGTTTTTCCCTTGCAAGGCCCTGGATAACAGCTCTGGGCTCCTCACAATTGCTAATCCTCAGCTGCCAAGCACTGCTGATCTGTGCCCCACAGAGTCACCAGGGCTTCAGAGATCACCCACCCAACATCCAGCCTAGCGCCAGCTCAGAGCACAAACTCTCTTGAGATATTCCAGCCCATAAAACCTGTGCGGTTACAGGTCTGTTCTCCTCAGACACTTCATAGAATCACAGAATATCCTGGGTTGGAAGGGACCCACAAGGATCACTGAGCCCAACTGCTGACCCTGCACAGGACAGACCCAAGACCCCCACACACACATCTCCACATCCTCCTTTCAGCTCATGTTGAGCTCACGGGACCCAAAGGCATCTCTACAAGACGTGAGGGATTCCCTCTCCCCCAGAGCTGCAGTGTCGCTCTTCCTGCCTGACACAAGCTGGGACAAAACCAGCTGCTGTTTTACAGGCAGCCTCCAAAGCCCCCATCACTGTCCCCCACGTGTCCCCTGCACAGCATTTTGTCACCCCCGGATGTCCCAGCGCGTCACTCCCGGCTGGCACTTACCGAGGGGCAGGCGGAGGGTGATGTTGTTGCAGAAGTCGGTGTAGCAGCACTCGGTCTTGGTGACGTTCTTGGAGCTGTGGCAGAAGACCTGGGCATTGAGCTCGGGGAGGGAGACGCAGGATTTGACCACCTCCTCTCGCCCATTGGTCAGCATCACCGAGGCCCAGCAGGCGCCCTCCGTCTGGCACGTGAAGTTGGTGTGCTCACACAGCTGGCATACGCACTGCAGCCCTGCAGGACAGGGGACAGAGCTGGGACAGCAGCCTGGCACGGCTGGGCTGGCTGGCCATGGGCACCCCGGGCAGCTCCGGCACAGCACCGTGCCAGGATGGGTGCCAGGGAACAGGTCTGACCCAACAGCATAGGGCCCAGCACTCACAGGTGACAGGGGTGGAAATGCTGTTGTAGAGATCATCTGTCTTGTGTGATGGATGCCTGTGAAAGCTGCCTTTGGACGAGGTGAGGGGACAGAGGTTTGGCTCAGCTCAGCTCCCCCCACCCCAGACAACGCTCAGGACAAGGACACGAGCCCAGGCTTCCTTCTGAACTGTGCATTTAGACACAGCCATATTCACCACGTACCAAAATTCAAATGCTACCAATGGCTGCTGGCGAGGAAGCTGCTGCTGACCCCCAGAAACACTGCACCCCTTGCCCATCTCAGCCCCCTGCCCACGCCACCAACATTCCTGCTGTGCCAGAGCCAGTGAGGTCGAGCACTGAGCTGAAGGAGCACCTGGCACAGACAGACAGACAGGGGCAGAATGAAGGAGCCTTCCTCCCCATCCTCCTCAATGAGGCACTTTGCCCAGACACCCCTTCCCAGGCCAGCTGTGGCTCTGCCAGACAATCCTGCTCTGTTTCTCTGGAAATTCAGGGGGGAACTGTTTCTTTTATTTAAGGATAACAGAGTTGAAAGGTAAAATACGGGTAGTGGGGGGCTTGGCAGTGCTGGAGGAATGGTTGGGCTCGATGATCTTACAGGGCTTTTCCAACCCAAACCATTCCATGATTCCGTGACCTCAGAGCCCCTGGAGGAGCAGAGAACTCCTGACAGGCACCAGAGTGAATCTGATTTCTGTTTCTGTGACACTCTTTGTTTTCCTTACAACAGTCTCTGTCCTGTGCCACCCTTCTCAAATAACAGCTTGTGGTGTTTATCTTCAGCTGGGGCCCACAACAAACTTCCTTGGCACCATATGTCCGTATTTATCCTGGGGAGGCTGTGCCAGGAGCTGCCTTGGCTTTCCCTCAGCGTGGGGAGCAGCACCATCCGTCACCTGCAGCAGAACAGGTGAAGCTCTTCCTTAAAGACATTACACCGGTCCTAGAGGGGCTGCCAGCAGCAAGACTCGTCAGATCCAAAGAAATTAGAGATCGAGCAGAAGGAAATCAGACACATCATCACCAAAACTGCAAAATAAAAGCATTATTGAGGAGATGAGTCTGATATTGTTATATACAGCCTCAGGCGTGTCATTGCGCTGTTTTTCTCTCCTTCTCACAACTTAAAAATACAATGGGAAATTATCTTGATGATGTCACCCACAGTGGATAACTGACAGATTTATCCATGTCCTGTACTTTGCAGATTGCTCGAGAGCAGAGCTGATCAGGACTGTCCCTGCACGTCCTGAGCAGCTCCTCTGAGCATCACAAACATGAGAGGAAATGAGGACCCTCACCCTGGCCAAGCCCAGACAGCCACTGCCAGGATGGCAGGGGATGTGCACCACCAAACCCTGCCCTCACACAGGGAAAACAAACAGGGAAACTGAAAAACTAAATCTATTCAGAGACAAGACCAGAGATGGAGCTTTGGGAAAGACAAAATGCCTTTTTTCCCAGAAGTTTTACACAGACGACTTTAAATATACATAATCCTGTGAAAGCAGAAGCCACAGGTTCCCCAGACATCTGTCTGTGCTGCTGACTGACTTCTCATGTAGAAAAATGGGTAGAAATCCAAAGCCAGGCACAAATCCCTGGTGCTGTTTCCAGGAGCACTGGTGTCCATTCAGAACTCCCTTGTTATTAGAGCAGGAAGATGATCTTAGAGTATGAACTACGAAGGTACAGGTTTCTTGCACCTGTGCCCCTTTGGCTGACTCACCACCGTGAATCAGGAGAGAAGCCTGAACCCCTGTGAGCATCCCCTTGGGAAGATCCCTGCTTTCCCCCCTCCCTGCTCCTCTGAGCATCCCCTGGGAACATCCCCTTGGGAAGATCCCTGCGTTCCCCACTCCCTGCTCCTCTGAGCAAGTGGAGGTGACAAGCCCCACCAGCTCTTGCCCAGTGTCACATCCCTGCTGTGCCTCACACGTGGCTCCTCGCAGGCACCCGTGCAACGCTCCAGCTGTGCCCAGCCTGTATCCCCAGCCCCACCAGCACCCTCAGGGAACTTGGGCCTTATCCACACTGCTCCACCAGGAAAGCCTCAGTGCTGCTGTGGGTTATTCACGACAGCTTCCTCCACTGGAAAAAATCATCCGTCTCTCTTCTATAACCTGACCATCCACACCCACTGGCAGCATATGCCAAGCTTTCACATCACACACTGGGACTGTTCCTGCTCCAATTTGCCTGCACTGCTGTCCCAGGGGAGACAGCAAGACACTTCCCTCAGCTTATGGACCAGAGGGACAAAGGCACAGTGATGGAAGATCCTCCTCCCTCTGTTCAAGCCAACACCACCTTTGAACCACTTCCCCTCCCAAGACGCCGTTTTATGTCCTACAGGGAGTGGAAGAATTTGCAAATACTGACTGAAATGCTGCAGTCCCTACATGCAGGAAGAAATGTTTGTTTCCTCCCCAGGCCAGTCCTGGCCATGCCATCGGTCACAGGGGGAACGTTGGGACTCCCTCTGCCCTGGAAACCAGGGGCTGGAATAAGGTGACTTTGAAGGAGTTGAAGGAAAAGGATCAAAGGGGCAGGAGGAAAACGTGCTCCCAAAGTCTCAAACTAAGGCACTCTTTAATCTGGTAACGAGCACAACTCCTTTATTTACTCAAGCACAACAATTCCCTCAAAACATTCCATTCTCTGGTTGAGAAATTGGGAGAAAGTGAATGATTGAAACACGCCACAGCCACCCAGAGCTATGTCAGGCATCCAAACCTGGCCCCCAATCCCAGTTCTCTGAGCGTGGAATTCTCCAGCCAGCACTACTAAATTTCTCCTGGCCCTTCCCAAAGCCCAGCCAGCATCCCCAGCAGGACCACAGGCAGATTCTCCCACCAGGAGCAGCTGCAGAGGTGAGGCAGGGCCAGGGCTGAGCAGGAGAGGACACACCACGGGCTCCCTTCCCCAGGGACGCTGCAGGACAGAGGTGCCCAAGGCCACATCCTGCCCAAGGGCAGCTGGCACTGGGCAGGACCCCGTGGGCACCAGGAGGAACCAAGAGCCAGCAGGGGAGGGCTCACACATGAGCAGACACACCAGGAAAGCAGCTCTGGGACATAGAGACCCCAGGAACAGGTGTTCTCTGGGCTTGGCATTTTAAAGACTTAACCAGTTTTTACTGACTTTTTTTTTCTGCTGTTCCTGCCACAGGAGCTGAGACTACACACCAGATCCTTGGATGAGCTCACCATGAATCAAGGACAGGATGACTTTCTCTTCAGAACAGGAAAAAAACCTTTCCTGACTTACCTAAAAAGCAACATTTCCTGCCTTTTGGTTGTCAGTGTGACTGTCAGAAAACACTCAGGACAAAGAGACACGTCATGCAATGACCTCACAGAGCAGCAAGAGCAGAACCAGCACTTGATTCCCAACACACCAGCACTAAGGTGCCACCAGAAGATGGGTTCATGTGTTTCCAGCCCTCCCTTTTCCATCAAGTGTCGGCTTCTGATGATGAATCACTAGATAGCTAAAGAGCAAGAGTGATGCTACATGTGAGCAACAGGTGGAAGAATCAGAGTTTAAACACCAGCTTCATGAAAGCAGCAAACAATTGAAAGAGGTGGAGAGATAATTAAATGGGGAGAACTGAGTGTGCAGTTGGCACGAGGTGACCAACAGAACGAACTGAGAACTCCTGGGGAGCAAAGTCAGACCCATTTCAGCACAGACATTTCACTATGCAGCTGAACAGGGCATTAATCTTCCATTAACTCATAATCCAGCATTACTGACCATAGCTGGAGTAGAGCATTTCAAAATCAAATTGGAAAGCAAAAGTCTAAGTGGCCTTGCAGCAATTTATTTTCTCTCTGGACAGGGCTTGGAGCCACCTGATCCAGTGGAAGGTGTTTGTGCCCATGGCAGGGGGTTGGAACAAGGTGGGGTTTGAGCTCCCATCCAACCCAAACCAGTCTGTGATTCTGTAATGGGAGGAGGGTTTGAATATCCAGGACATTTCCATCCTTTCTGTACAGTCATTCTGTATTGTCCCCTTCCAGATACACTTTTATTTTATTCCCAAATAAGAGATTTGGGGCTCATGTCAGTGTGGGCTCTCCACACGGCCAGGGTGTCCTGCCTCAAGTGCAGGCCCCAGTGCCAGGGCACAGCTGCCTCCAGGACGTTCACTGCTGTACAGAGAGCCTCAAAGGAGACCCTAAAAACCACAGAGTGGGTGTTTCACATTGTCCAGCTTGTTCCTGGTGAAGGAGCCAGGACAAGGACTGGAGCAGACACCAGTGGAGGTGCCACAGGGTGGGTGCAGGTCTGACACAGCCCCTTGTTCTGGGCACTGGCCACAGTAAAGAGGCTCTGCCACCACCAGGCAGAGTCACCCTGATCCTCAGCAGCCTGTTCTTCTGGCAGCAGCTGAGCTACAAGGCAGAGGGAAACAGGAGCCTCTCAGTGTGAGGCTGTGGCACAGGAACGTGGGCTGAGCGCCTGGGAGAACTGGAGAGGGGAAGGAGCGGGAAAGCAAAAGAGGTTGCTGAAGATAGAAAAAGCGGGACTGACTTCAGAACATCGCAAAGAAATCTCACCACAGAATAATTCGGGTTGGAAAAGCCTCCAAGACCTTGGAGTCCAAGCATTTCCCCATCACTGCCAGTGCCACCACTGACCCGTGTCTCCAAGTGCCACATTCACGTGGCTTTGAAACCCCTCCAGGGATGGGGACTCCACCACTGCCCCATGCTGAGGGATCAAAAGCCAGAGGATAATAAAATCCTACAGGAGAACAAACAGCTTCAGCTGTGCACAGCAGCGACCGGTGCCCATCATCCCACCCCTCATCCCTCCAGGGCTGTGCTGGAGAACCCCTCAGCTCACAGAACGAGCACAATCAGGATTCGCCAGGACTAGATCCAGCCCCATTCTGCCCTTTGGGATCAGTTTCCCCCACCCACCCCAAAAAGGCCCAGGAGATGAAGAAAGAGCTGCAGGACACACAGCAAGGGGGACTGGGCATAAACTGAGAAGCTGGGCTCTCATGTCAAAGGCAATTCTGGGGAGGTGTGAAGGTTCTATAAAGATATAACAGATCATATTTAGAAGGTGAATGGGACCATCAGCTCATCCTTTCCCACTCACTCAAAAGCTCCTGGGCAGTACAGACATCACAGGCAGCACATTTACAAGGGGAGGAAGTTCTCCCCTTCCTCAGGCTGCCCACCCTCCCCAGCAGTGCACGTGCCACCTCTTGGGAGAAATCCTGAGCGCATCAAACACGTCCTGGACAATCCCACCTGTACGGACTAGAGGTTTCCAGAACCTGGCATGGGTTGTGATGGAAGCAACAACGTCCAACCAGGAGCCCCGAGCCACCAAATGCATCCCCCCCTCCTCCATCTGGCATCTGCCGGTGGCAGTGGTGGCTGGGGGTGCCAGGAACACCCCTCAGCCTCCCACATCCCCACTGCCACAGCACAGAGGGGTCTGTCTACAAGAGTCAGTCCCAGAAGCAAAATTATCCTGTTGTAACGCATTTCTTCAGAAGAGGAAAGCAGAAAAGTGGGCAATGACAGGTCTTAAAAAAAACCCCAGAGCTGCTTTTTGAACTACTATAAAAAATATGGAGAAGCTTCCTCTCTGGAGAGGGCTCTGAAATAAAATAGTAAGAGCAATAGCAGACCTAAAGCTCCCTGTATTAGCATGCTGCAAAAAGGGTTGGTACCAAATAAGATAAAAACCAGAAAGTTGAAGAGGAGAGAAGCAATTCTTGCAGAACTGATGAAAATGTCTTGGAATGAGGGGCATCACAGAGTTCCAGAACTTTCATTGCTTAAAAAAAACACCTAGGGATTGATTTTATTAACGTGTCCAAGTATCTTCATTTCAGAAGGCAGGTACTGGGTGCTCAGAATCCCTGTTCTGGAAAGGCTCAGCAGCCCTGGCAAAACCCAGCAGGCAGGAGCTGAGGCTGGGCATGGAAATTAATATTGACGGAGAAGGGAAAGGGTAACACCACCCAGGGAAATTACTTCTGTTGGAATAAGCTGCCCAAGCACATTTTTAGCTTTGAACAGGCAAGGTATCCTTGGAAAGGTTGTGCTTCACGAGACATGAGCAATGCAGGGTGTTTGTGCAATACAGCACATGCACAGAGCGAGGAACAGCCTGCTGGTCCCAGTCTGTGAGGGGCTGAGGGGACAAACTCCACGGGGAGCCAGATAAGACAGGGCTGAGGGCACTTACTGACTCCAGATCTGGGGTAGTTTGCGTAAGAGAGTCCCCAGCACTGAAAGCTCTTAGAGTCACATCGTTTGTCAAGGAATTTTCCATCCAGACAGTCACCCTGACTCTCCCCCCTGTTGCCACACATCAGCCTGACGGGGCTGTAACACCCCCACACCCGAGCCAGCCCCTGGAGCAGGGTAAGGAGAAGGGGACCCCGCACTGCACCTCTGGAGAGCAAAGCAGTGCCGGACCTGTATAAATACCAGTCAAAGGCAATGGGATTCATGAGTGCTCTGGACAATCTCCAGAGGGATAAGGTAACTGGCCATGCTCCGGTTCCATTCAAGCACACCCGGGGAAATCAAGGGCTGCCCGTTCCTGGGGTTCACTTCCAAACCTGGATCCAGAGAAACAAGGAGAGCAGCTTTGCTGGAGCAGGTTTTACATCCTGTGAAGGTACCAGGAATTCACCACATGTACAAGAATACACAGAAATCCTTCACATCCCACAGCTGAGCTTCGTTCCTCCTCCCTGCCCAGAAGCAGGGATTCTGTGAGCGCCTGGATGGGGCAGTGGGCGCAGTCCTTGCCTGCAGCTCGGGGCTGTGACCTCCCCTCTGCCAGGGTGTGATGAGCAGCACACCAGCAAACTGCTCCGGTGAGAGCACAGAGGGGAAATTAAATTGGAGCGAACCTACGGGAAAAATCGTAAAATATTCCGTGGTGCACTGAGTGCCTCGGTAACCGCTGCCGGGAGCGCGGCTCTGGGTGTCAAAGGGACGTCTCACAGCACCTGCGGTGCCAGAGGGAACCTGCGCCCCAGGGACCCGGGCTCCGCTCGTTCCCAATCCTGCCCGGGGTCCCCCGAAGGGCCGAGGGGCCTGTCCCGCCCGGGGACACGGGCACAGCACCACACAGGGGCCTCTCGCCGCTCAGCCCGAGGACCTGCCCGGGCCGGGCTGGCGTGGGAAGCCGCGGGGATCAGGGACCGCGCTGCGGGGCAGCTCCGATAAATCCCCGCTGACCCATTTCTCGGGACGCGCGGCCGCGATCAAACGTCCCGGGAGCCCGAACCCCCCCCCGGGCGGAGATGGGGCAGCGGGGTGTGCCCGGGGCACCCTTCCCGGCCACCGCGGGGCCCGATGCTCCCGGTGCCGCTCCCGGTGCCCCCAGTGCCCCTCCCGCTGCTCCCGGTGCCGCTCCTGGGGCTGCTCCCGGTGTTCCCGGTGCCCCTCCCGGTGTTCCCAGTGCCGCTCCCGGGGCTGCTCCTGGTGCTGCCGGTGTCCCTCCCGT
>WEKX01021462.1:10087-23121 GCA_013390025.1 Pitta sordida
GGCCATGCTGAAGATGGAGGATCATGCTGCGAAAGCTACAGATGTCTCAGAGCCCAGAAACATGGAGCTGGAGCTGAGAGCTCGGGAGAGATCCTTTGGACAGATGTTTTGTGACATAATTGCATTGTGGTAGGATCTGATCTCTGTACTTTGGGATGGGCTCATATATGAAGTAGTGAAGCCAGTGCTTGAAAGACTGCATCCTATGTTGTGACTCTCAGGCAACAGAGAATGGAGAAGCTGTTGTCTCTCGGTCTAGATCTCACTTGGGAAAGCATCATAAAAGAATTTTCCTCGCATGAGAGAGAGAGAGGACTTTATGAAATGGCAGAGAGATGGTTTCCTACCCTAAAACTGGTCAGAAATACCAACTTGCCTGGTTTTTCCCCTACTCCTGTTCCCCCTTTTTCTTCTGGAGGAAAAAAGGGAACATGAGATCTGTTGTAAGAAGAAGGAGGGGTGGGGAGGAAAAGGTTGCCTTTAAAATGATGCTTCTCACATTAAGCTCTGATCTTGTTAGTTAATAAATAAATCTTTTATATTCCTCACTTACAGCTTGCCTTGTTTTGCCTGTGATAAACCTCTTTCCCAGTTTTTTTTTCTCCGGGATAGGTTGTGGGATGAATCTCTGGCATCCAGCCAGGGTCAAACCACAACACACAGTCAGAATTTAATTAGTTTCAGTTGAAGCTGCATTTTTGCAAATGAAAACTTTGTTGTGACAAGATAAGCACTAAGAAAATGAGGAATCTCCTCCCTCTCAAAAGTTGTATTTAAGTGACTTCTGACATATGATGATACCAAACACATTTTCTAAGTTGACATTACACTACCTTAACTATAAGAATAAAGCCCATTGGAAAAAACACTGCTGCTTCAGTCTTTGTATAAAACTGAAATTATAAATTTGCATGATGAATTGCTGAGTGGCTTAGAACACAAGATTTCAACTACATCAAGGGGAAAAAAATTACTTTCTGAGTTTATTATCCAAGTCTTCCATAAAGGTAATGACCTTACAAGAAGTATTTTTTGTGAAATTGCACAATTTTTGTGCAAATCAATTCTACCAAATAATTTCTACTAGTTTGGTCTTTTAGCTCCCTTGAGTCCTCCAATTTTGAATTACATAGCTTTAAAAGGCAAGATGAAGGTCTTAGTCATTTTATGACTAGGTTGGTATCCACAACTGTTTTCAAGGCATTTGCCATCTTGTTCACTTTTTGAACATAAAAATTCAGGTTAAGATTGTATAATTAATGACTATATTATAATTCTTATAGGAAAGAATTCTGAGTTAACATTAAACAGACAGTTTTATTAATGGAATTTCCCAAGTCTGAGTCATGCTTTTTCAGCATTAAAATCTATTTTTTTTTTTATCCCTGTGAAAAAATAAAATAAATAAACTTATATTTAAATCTTAATTTTCTACTTAAATGTAGTGACAAATTCACAGGTTCACAGGTTATTCTGAGTCGGAAGGGACCCACAAGGATCATCTAATCCAACACCCAAGCAAATATTCACTCAGGGATCAAACCCACAATCCCAGAGCCATGGGCATCACGCTCCATCCATCCGAGCCTCCCATCGCCTAGACTATGTCCCTGAGTTCCTCATGCAGTCTTTTCTTGAACACCTCCAGGGATGGCAACTCCACCATCTCCCTGGGCACACCATTCCACTGGGGGATCACTCTTTCTGGGAATAAGCTCTTCTTAACATCCAGTCTAAACCTCCTCTAGTGTAGCCTAAGGCCATGTCCTCTTGTTCTGGTGGTGGCAGCCTGAGAGAAGAGATTTACGTCCACCCAACTTGGACTTGTTAAATCTCATACTATTAGAATCTGCCCATTTTTCTAGCCTATCAAGGTCCCTGTGAAGGGCCCTTCTACCCTCTGGTGGTTCAACATTTGCTCCCAGCTTGGTATCATCTGCAAACTTGTTAATGGTAGACTCAATTCCCTCATCCATATCATCAGTACAGATATTCAACAGTGCCAGGCCAGGTACTGATCCTTGTGGGACTCCATTAGTGACTGGTTGCCAGCTGGATGTGGCACCGTTTACCAATACCCTCTGAGCTCATCCATCCAGCCAATTGCTAACCCAACACAGAATGCTCTTATCCAACCCACGCTCTGAGAGTTTCTTCAGAAGCTTACTGTGGGAAACCATGTCAAAGGCTTTGCTAAGATCCAAGTACACAACATCCACAGCCTTTCTATCGTCAACCAGGTGAGTCACTGGTTCATTAAAGGTTGGTCAGGCAGGACCCAATAGTCATTAACACTCTAGACATGAGGGTCTGCTTTCTCATTTATCTCTGAAAGTAAAGAACTGATGACTAAAGAGGAGTTATTAGTAATATGGTAATATGTATAATTCTATGATACACGGAAATTACAGGATTTAATAATTATGCTTTAATGTTGTACAAATCATCGCAATATTAAACTAAGATACAATTTATAAACTCAGTAACAGTAATAGCTTAAAAAAATGTTAGAAGAAATGTATGGTAATTGTGCTGTTATTGATATATTGATACCATCGTGCCTCCGGATTTGCGAATTTTGGGTCTTGTGGTGGTCCCGTGGACTTTAAAACCGCAAATACAGGCTGGACATTAATATGGCAAATTATTAGCAGAACTATGGCAATTTGGAACACTGTGACATCCCCTGCTCCTTCTGGGTAGCCAGGAGTGTGGGAGTTTCAGGTTTTTTTACCTTGAACTCCACAAGGTAACAGGGGAAGGAGTGCTTTGCCTGAGACTATTCATATGCACATATGTAAGTATGCAGCTGGGCTTGTCTTCCAGCTGTTATCAGTATGGTCTCCCCTGCCTGCAGCCATGGAAGCAGTAACACAGACACACGCATACAGATACACAGACACACTGCCTCATGGTGTCAATAGACTATAAAGGCCATATTACTTCCCAAACACTCCTAAGGAAGCCTTCCCTGCCTTTCCCCAGTGAGAGGAACGGCCCGCCTGCCCCATGGGGAGTGGTGATGCTGCCCCTCCGCGAAGCAGAACCACTACACACGCATCGACCGGAAATATTTATGAATAATCAACAAATTAAATTTTCAGGTGAAGCGGTGAATAATTAAACACGGATAGTAGAGGTAAGACTGTATATCCTTACAAATGTCCTCCCAGTTCTCATTTGGATTAGATAATAAACATTGTGATAGACAGTAAGATATTATAATTAGCTACACTGTGATAGAGAAAAATTAACTGATTTCCAGCCACTGCTGCTGTACTACTACAAACTAGAAAGTAAGGATTTCATGGAAGACTGGAATTATCTCTGCTGCTAGCAATACAGTCATTCCTCGGAACTCACAGGCCATTGGGTCTGCCTGGATCCCTGCAAGTTCCAGAATCTGTGAAGATAGCAAACTCATGAGTATTCAATTAGGCCATGCCTGAAGTCATGTCCCCTCCACAATTAAGGTGTGGAGGGTGGTCCTGGGAGTACCGCTCATTCTGTAGCGCCTCATTAAAGTGCAGGAAGTGCCTTTTGCCACTTCCCAAATGTGGAATCATGGCTCCTGGACCAGAGAGGCGTTTCTGAGTACAGAAACCCCACAGCAGCTGGCAAAGCTGGAAGCCTTAAAGCTGGCACTTGCCCCCTCCACAGTCAAGGGCATGTGGAGGCTCCTGCCACTGTCCTTTCCCTGCTGTGTCTGTGTTGGGTTTTATTGAAGTTTCTGGTTGCTGGTGCATCTCTTTTGTTCAAACATGTCAGAGGCACTGTGCTGTTCCAGAGCAGGACCCTGGGGGAGGCTTGAGGAATGGGGTCACTGCTGGGCGGGGTGGTGCTGTGAGTACCCTGGTGCTCCATGATGGGAGCGACAGCTGCATGCGCTGGGGCAGTTGCCACTCACAAATGGGCAGCAGTGCACCCAACCAGCCCTCGGGAGAGGGCTGTGATGCAAGCAAGGCTGTGACACATGTGCTACTGCTATGTTTGGGGCAGGGGTTTTGTTTAGGTTTTCTTTTTCTGGGACTACGCCAGCCCCAAGTGAAGCTTTCAACTTTCTGGCAGGGGTGGCGGTGTGAGCAGCCAGAGCTGAGATGGGGTGCAGAGCCAGGGCATCTGCAGAGATTCACTCTTGGTTTGCTGCCTAGCAAAGGGATGGCCAGCTGTGTTCACAGATGAGAGGGCTACAGCTGACTTCATGACGGTTATGACCCTGGCACTGCTGGCAGCTTTGGCCTCCCATTTAACCTGTAACAGCAGAAGGGAGGTCAGAAAGGGAAACGGCTTGGCACAGGAGGGGTTTCTCCTTCAGTGCAACCCACTGCAATGGGAGTAGACCAGCAGCGTGGCAGTATCAAGACTTTCAGGATGGAAGCTGTATCTCTGCCCATCATGTCATAGGTTTTGTTAGCCCCCCCCAGTCAGCCCAAGTGGATAAACAGGCAGCGGGGACACTGCAGCTGAATCAGAGATGGAGCAGGCAGCCCATGCCAGGGACCATGATCATCGCTGAGTAAGCAGATGCCAGAACTTGGACTTATATGGATGCGTGCACCCAGTTGTCCGTCCCCACAGCGGACAGCCTGTCCTGGGCACGGTAACCATGGGAATCCCTCGCCGCCGGGCTCGTGCCTAAATTACATATCCATTAGTACTGTCACCAGGCATTGTCAAGCCACAAAGGGTTTTGGGTTCTGAGAAGCACAGTCCTAGGCTGCTCTCCCTGCCAGGTGAGGTGGTTTTGTGTGTGTGTGTGTGGAGGGGGTTGTGTTAGTTGATTTCCTTCCCCTCCCTCACCTCTCATCATGGTTGGGCCTGTGACAGCAGGCCCTCCATAGGCCATCTGTAGGGCAGGAACTGCATGCAGCCAGACCAACCCTGTGCGCCGAGGGAAGCTGACCATCACTGCTTCTCTTCAGCCTGCCAACCCCTGCTCCATCCATGGCAGGTGGTGGCCAGAGTCCGCCTCCTGCCGGAGCTGTCCTCAGGAATGCTGGCCAGTGGTGGCTGCGCAGGACAAAAAAGCTGGTGGCTCTCTGTGATGTTCTGCTGCTGCTCCTCAGAGATGCATGGGGTGAGGCCAGACTGGTGGAAGGAGCTGGTACAGCAGCACAGGACAGTACAGTAAAGGATAATGTGTATAATCTGGACCTCTCATATCCAGTATTGTTTATGTCAACTACATACTCTTCTAAAAATATAGAAGTACAAAAGATGTAATTAATCAGGTTAGGAAGAGATGTGGCTAAAGCTAGCTTATTACATAAATTAATAATTACTGATTAAGAACTAACTAATGGAAAATACAGGAACATGAGTGTTGCTGCTCAGGTTTTTTTCTCAAGACTTCAACAGCTTAAGCTATGTGCAAAGATAATTTCTATTTCTATAACTTCAGGCAAATTAAGCTCTTTAAAAAACATTCTCAGAGGAAAACCTAAACAATTCCATTGGCCTCCTGAACCACAGGATATGTTTTATAATCCTTATTATCCGCGTTTCTGTAATTTTCTAATGTAATTTACCATTTTCAGATAAAGACATGCAAAGTGATTTCTTTGCTGCTTTGGATATAGCATTGTTTCAGCTGTGTGTTTCCTCCTCGTATGTTTTCCAAAACTTATAACTAAGATTTTGGCTTCAACTTCAAAATTCCAACTTCGAAAGAAAGGGATGATGTCTAGTAAGTGGCTTTAATATGGCTTAACCATATTCAAAAGTCTTTCTTGAGTTATCTTAGCAACTTCTTGCTACTTAAAACCTCTGCAGGGCTTAATTCTCCTAGCCTTTCACTGTCATTTTATTTCTGTTATAAATCCCAGCACATCAGTGTAATTAATTATGCAAATGAATAATAACAATGTAGAGATGGTGGTCTCGGGCCAAAAGCACTGGCTGTATTTCATGCACCACCCAGAAGTGACTACCTACTACCACAAAGAGAATGCAAACTGAAATCCCCCATTTCCACTTCAAATGAGAGCTAGGGGTAAAGAAGAACTTTTTCCTTTACTCACACCCTTATTGAGGAATTCTGCCTTTTGCTTAGTTGGTTTAACATCTCCCTTTCTCAGAGCTTAATACCAACCAGGTGGTTATAAAAAAATTAAATCTAACTCATGACACAATTTTACTGACTTTATTCACCACCATGGATTTAGTTTATCATGTCATCTTTCTGGAAAAGATTTCCCTTGATATTTGAAGAATTACTATGTATATATATAACACATATTATATTATATTATATTATATTATATTATATTATATANCCCCAGTCCCCTTGCCCGGCCCCGGTGCACATGCTGGCCCCAGGGGCCCCACGTCACCCTGCACGTGCTTGCCCTCCCTCCATGGCTGGGAAGGGGTGTCCCTGAGCTCTGGTCAGCATTCTTGGAGCCTGGAAAACCTTAACTTTGCAACTTTGCAACATTGCGCTTATGGCAGGGCGGGGTCTTCGGTAGTGAAGTTTCTTTCCCTTTAACATCCACCAGTCCTGGTAGAGGCAGCATTGCCTGGGCTTTGACTGGGCTTTGAGTAACAAGGAATGACATGTCTTGTGGTGGTGCTGCGCTGGGTCTCAGCAGAGCACATAGGAGCTGGTCAGGGTGTCGCAGGGCTCTAAATGCCACTGCGAGCTGCAGTAAACTGCACGCTCGCCACCACTGCGTGCTCTAGAGGTCAGGTTGGTATGGAAGTTTCTTTTCCTTTAACATCCACCAGTCCCGTGAGATAGGGGCAGTGGGAGCAGAAGCCCCCTCCCAGCACACAGCTTGTCTCACTTTCATGAGGCAGTTTCCTCGTCCAGGGACAGGCACACAGTGCCGCTATTGCGAGACCCCTCCCCGCAGGGCGGGGTGAGTCCCACCCCACAGGCACCGCGGCACCGCCCCTCGACAGAGCAGAGCCAACTGCGCATGGCTCGGGTGGCTAGACTCGCAAACGACTGAATTATAATTAAGAAAAATTTGCTTCGCAAATGGGCAGGGTCATAATGGAGAAGTCGCGATGCAGTGGGGATTCACTGTATATGTATGGTCTTGCTGCACAGGGATGGATGTGCTTAAATATTAGCTGAAGTGTCCTGCTAAGCTGTTTATCTAAGAACTGGATCTCTTCCATGACCACATTTTTTAGGACATCTCTAGTGACTGGTTCTGGTATATCTTCTGTTTTGATGATCTGTGCATTATCTCTTAGGATAGCGAGGTCCATCAGATATGAAATCAAAATATTTTGATTTTGTGATACTTTGATTGTGTTCTTAGATTTGCATAAGGTAGACGATGTCTGATTCTCTCAGGAAACTAATATAGAAATCACCCTGGTCATAAGACTTCAGGAGAAAGTCTTAGAGCATGGACTTGATAGAAGCATTTAATTGAGTTAGGAATTGGTTGGACGGACGAGCTCAGAGGGTGGTGGTGAATGGTGCCACATCCAGCTGGCAGCCAGTCACTAGTGGAGTCCCACAGGTGTCACTGTTAGGCCTGGCACTGTTCAACATCATTATTGACAATATGGACAAGGGAATTGAGTCCATCATCAGCAAGTTTGCAGATGATACCAAGCTGGGGGCAAGTGTTGAAATGCCAGAGGGTAATAGGGCCCTTCAGAGGGACCTTGACAGGCACGGAATCCAATAATACAAGATTTAACAATAATATGACAATTAACAAGTCTACGTGCCAGGTTCTTCACTTTGGATATAACAACTCCATGCATCGTTATCGGCTGGGGAACGAGTGGGTGGAGAACGGTGAAATGGAGAGAGATTTAGGAGTAATGATTGACAGAAAACTCAATATGAGCCAGCAGTGTGCCCAGGTGGCTAAGAGGGCCAATGGCATCCTGGTCTGTATCAGAAACAGTGTGGTCAGTCGGACCAGGGAAGTTATCCTTTCCCCATACTTGGCACTGGTCAGACCACATCTTGAGTACTGTGTCCAGTTCAAGGCTCCCCAGTTTAAGAAGGATGTTGAGCTGCTTGAGAGGGTCCAGAGAAGTGCGACAAGGATGGTGAAAGGACTGGAGAACAAGCCCTATGGGGAGTCGCTCTGGGAAATGAGGTTGTTCAGCCCAAAGAGGAGACTCAGAGGTGACCTGATTGCTGTGTACAACTACCTGAGGGGAGGTTGTCACCGCGTGGGTGTGAATCTCTTCTCTCAGGCTGATGACACCAGAACAAGAGGACATGGCCTCAAACTACACCAGGGGAGGTTTAGGCTGGAAGTTAGGAAGAGTTTTTTCACAGAGAGAGTGATCTCTCATTGGAATGGACTGCCCAGGGAAGTGGTGGAGTCACCATCCCCGGAGGTGTTTAAGAGAAGACTCGATGAGGTGCTCAGTGACAAGATCTAGATGGTGGGAGGCTTGGATGTATGGAGCTTGTTGACCGCGGTTCCATGCTTGTAGGCCTGATCCCTGGGTGGGCTTTCTGTTGCGGGTTGGATTAGATGATCCTGTGGGTCCCTTTCAACTCAGAATACCCTGTGAACCTGTGAACTACTAAGGAGATTTATTTCTCCTTTTAAAATTCACTTCACCTATGAAACAATTGTGCCAACGGTATCAGCTTCAACAAATTCAAAATTGACCTGCACAGAGATATGTATGGAAACGGCACATTATTATAGTGTTTGACTTTTTTTTAGTATGTGTCAAGAACATTAAGGTTGGAATTACGATCATTGGTTAATACTAAAAAAAAAATTTTACTATGTAATCATTTTCTTCAACACTGATCAGGCTACAGCTGTCTCATGTACCTCTGCCAACCGTCTCAGATCTCTTGTCCGAGGGTACTTGAATGTGGATCTCTATTATTACAGCAGTGTTCATGGAAATTCATCCAATTTCGTGAATTTGAACTACATATAACAGTCACTCTTCTTTTTCGCATTAGTTCTTCTTACTGGCATACAGAAGAATCATGTTTTAGAAGATTCAATTGTCCAGTTGCCATGACATATGTACATTTGTTTCCAACCTCAGAATCTTTGAATATTGGGCTACGGGCAACATAAAGACATTAAATCCCCTTCTAGGGATCTTGACAAATTTTGGATGCCAGGTAGAAAAGAGTTAATTGTTAGACCCAGACGGATAACTGGAACTCATTAAGCAGCCAGGGAGAAAAAGGGACTAGTGAGTAGTGAAGGGAAGAAGCTGCCTTCATCTCAGGAGATGTAGCTGTCATGTAAACACCAAGTGTGTTGTGCCATCTGCTTAATCCCAGAAGTTGCTTTTGTATAACAGAATGGAAGTATCTTAATTTGAGGACTGTGCTTTCTAAAGAAGTAAATAAGGGGGGGGCAGCCTTCATTATTCTTGTAATCTGTGCTCTATGTCGCACCATATCATTTTTAAATTCCAAAGGAATGAGAAAAAATAAGAAAGACGTATAGATTCCGTATACAATATGGAGACTTAGAAGAACAGTATAGTAAAGATGAAAAATGACTTGGGGGCAAAAAGAAGTAGAAGCAATTCCTTGTACTCAGTGATTTCCAAAATTGCATAGAAACCTCCAGAAAGAATCAGGCTGCCCAAGCTTGATATCTGAGATGAGCAGAGGTTCGAGCCTGTGAGTGAAAGGCAGTGTTGTGGGCACTCTTAATGCAAGAGCTGAATTTGAATGAAAACTGCCTTTGCCCTCCTGCCAGAAGTTATTTCCTGCCAGGTTTTAAATGCCAGACTAGAATTCTGCTAGCTGCAAGCCTTGTTCTGCAAACTACGGAAGCATTTTCCCTTTGTGGGAAGGACTAATGCATAATTTCTTGTATTAGTGTAGTCAGCTGTAGGACAGATTTAAAATTCACCAGCTACTCTGAACTAGCTTTTTGTGTGCAGTCAGTGCTCTGCAAAGCTTTGCTCCAGCTGTCTCTGTGCCAGGTTTCCCAGGTTTCTGAAGTAAGAAAACCTGGAGAAGTAAGTGATTGTTCTTGTCAAATGCTGAAGAATTCAATATCTTTTAGAGACACTTCAGAGAGAATGATAAATCATCTCTGGAAAAATAAGAGAAAAAAAAGCAAAAAATGTTTACTGCTGTATATTAAAGCATAGTCATATTTAAATTTTGTATAGAAATCCAATTTAGAAAAACAGTCTCCTCAGTTTTCCTCTGGTATGTGAGGAAACTTCAGTAAATTTATTACCTCTTATTTAAAAGCAAACCTAAGAAGGTTTCAAATGCTGTATTAAATCTTTATTGATAAAAATTGTATGATATTGTCTCTGAAACTCACTGGGAAGCATTACTAATCCCTGCATTCAAGATATTGCATTTGATGGCCCTGAAATTTAAAGCTGGGCAGTCATTTTTGAAGGGATAGTGCTCTATCTTGTGCCATAACAAAGAATTTAGCTGAAGTGAAGGGGACAGCTATAATAGAATTATATGGATATAGCATCCAAAAGCTAGAATAGGAACTGTCAGTAAATAAAGTGTGATATTAAGACGTTTCTTTATTGCAAAAGCCACTTCAGAAAACTATTTGCTATCCCTGCAGTACCTCCATGTGTCATAGTACAATATTTAGTGAAACATAGACATATCAAATGCACTAGCATGGTTTTTAAACAAGCCCTATGGGGAGTAACTACGGGAANTACCAGTTTGTGTTTTGGTATAAAAATCTCTCTGTTAAAAGAAAATTGAGACCAGCTGAATAAACAAGTCTACATTTACAGGATACATGTGAAGGTGACTAAAAATTTGAAAGAATTTGCTGCTTTCTCAATTACATTTTTTGTGTTTATTTTTTCTCCTCCTGCTAGTATAATGAAACCTTCTTTTTTCACAGGCAGAGGCACCTGGCTAGAAATTTTACTGTGCCCTATCCTTTAGTTAATGTAGATAGGCTTTTTTAATTATGGTTGTTATCAACAGAAGAAAATGCAAGAGTGAGAGTGAGTAACACAGATACTGCTGTGTTGTGTCTGTTTTGGGGTATCTTATTTCTTGTGAATTGTAATCCACTTTCACACCATGGATTTTTAAAGCTAATGTAACTTCAGAGCTATTTGTATTTTTGCTCTAGTTTATATTCCTACTGTAACTGTTATTCCATAACTTATGTTTGAAAGCAATTGTTACTGTAAAGAAACCAATGATTTTTCTCTGTCCTGGTTAGAATTTTGGTATCAGTATCCTTAAGTGTTCAATTTTTTCATAAAGCCACCTAATGATTTTCCTTTGAAGGCTTGTGATGCCTTATTTTGAAGTAACTATACTTATATTTTATTACACAGCTTGGTTTGTTGGCAGATTTAGTCAAATGTTCTGAGTATACCTTTGATGGGTTGAACAGCATAAAAGTATTTCGTAGCTGTCTTTGTAGAGGATAAAGGGCAGAGGCTTGGTTTCATTTTTATTCATGAGGTTTCACTGACAAGAAATGAGGTTCTAATCCTGAAACTGGAGTGAGCAGAGGGAACACTTTTTCTTCTGGAGTTTTGCACTGAAATCTATGACCAGCTCAGAACAGTGTCAAAAAATGAACTTTCCCTCCCTGCTCCCCTGCTTCCCAATTTTCATTCTTTTGATGTTACAGGCAAACCCATAATGCCTCACATAATATAGTAACTGCTGACTTAGAGATAGGAAGCAAGCATTTTTAAAATATGGAATAAATGTTATTGAATAATAAAACCTGAAAAAAATCTGCAGAATGTACAGAGATATAAAGGAAAGTTTTGTCTGAGCTAAGTCTGTGCAGTTAGATTCCATATCCTGAAATTATTCCCTAATGAAAGTTAAGCAATTGTACAATGTTGAAAAGCTGTGCTGGTAAATTACTTCTTGAGTAAGAATTGCTCTACACTGGAAGTCTGAAAAATGGCAGCATTTAGTAGAAACAGCTTTTGCCTTGTAATCTTGTCTCAGTATTTCCTACCAGAAATGGAGAAGCGGGATGATATCCTGTGCATTCACAAGCAGGAAGAGTACATATGTAGTGTATTGCAGAGCTGCTCAAACTCAGCGGGTTCCAGCCAAATCTAAAGGGGGACACAGCTGTGCCTACTGGTGAAAGTCGTGGTGTTTCTGTGAAAATGCATTCAAGTACAACAAATAGCAAAGGGAAGATGAATCATTAAGGTGAAGAGTAATCTCTTTAAATTATTTTGATTTTGTTGGAGTATTTCAAAATATGTTCAGAAAAGCTGAAGGCCAATCCTCCAGTTTCTTGTCCAGCCACATTCCAGTGCTTGAAAGGACAAGGAAAAAGGTAATGAGAAGGCAAGTCCAGCTACTTGGAGCATATGCAGGCAGTGGATATACTCACCTCTGAAAAGGTATTTCCCTGAAGGAACTGAAACCTGTAGGTAAGCCCACAATGTAGCAGGTACATCTAGGGGTTGAAATAGAGCTGGAAAAAGAAAGAAGAAAGTTTTTTTCTGAAGTATGTTTCCTTTTCGTATTGCTATAACATTACCCATATCAGGAATGAAATATTTACTGTGACTTTCAATAAATGAATTTCTCCAAATTGAGTCTGTTTAGCCCATGAGAGTGATTGGTAAGTGATTTTCCTGTTTTTGTTAAGATAAGAACTTACTTGCTCCTGTTCACAGGTTCACAGGTTATTCTGAGTTGGAAGGGACCCACAGGATCATCAAGCACAACTCCCAAGCGAACGTCCACCAAGGGATCAGACCCACAAGTGTGGAATTACGGGCACCACGCTCCATCCATCCAAGGCTCTCAACATCTAAACCATGTCAATGAGCTCCTCATCAAGTCTTCTCTTAAACACCTCTAGGGATGGCGGCTCCACCACTTCCCTGGGCAGATAATTCCAGTGAGAGATCACTCTCTCTGTGAAAAAGCTCTTCCTAACATCCAGACCAAACCTCCCCTGGTGTAGTTTGAGGTAATGTCCTCTCACTCTGCTGTCATCAGCCTGAGAGAAGGCATCCACACCCACCTGGCAGCAGCCTCCCTTCAGGTAGTTGTACACAGCAATTAGGTCACCTCTGAACCTCCTCTTTGGGCTGAACAACCTCAGTTCCCGTAGCTGCTCCCCATA
>WEKX01021465.1:0-42067 GCA_013390025.1 Pitta sordida
TGCAACACTGCAACACCTCGTGCACTTGTGGCGGGGGAGCCCGCCACCACCGCACGCCGGGGGAGCCTGCCATCAGCACGCATCGGAGCCGCCTGCCACCGCGGGACTGCTGCCCTCCCAGCACACAGCTTGCCTCACTTTTGTGAGGCAGTCTCCCCATTCAGGGACGGGGGGCATGGTGCTGCCATTACGAGACCCACAGGCACCGCGGCACCGCCTCTTGGCAGAGGAGAGCCAAACTGCACATGCGTCAGGCAGCTGGGCTTGCGGACCGCTGAATCATATTTGCGAAAAAATTGCTTCGCAAATGGGCGAGGTTGTGTAGGAGAATCACAGAGTCACAGAATCAGTAAGGTTGGAAAAGACCATAGAGATCATCAAGTCCAACCTATCGTGATACAGAGAGGATTCAATGTATTTAGCTTTAGCACAAAGTGAACAAATACTGTTATTATTATAGTTGCCATTACTGTATTTAGATGGCATAATACTTACTTTAATCTCTGGAACTCAGCAAATGCTTCATCAAATGCTTTGTAAAGAAAAGAAAAAGCAGATTTAAAGATAAATTATCACAAGTTGAAATTTAAAATGCAGAAATAAAATTAAAATGTAGACATCATTAAAGAAATATTAATGGATGCATGCATATATATTGTATAAATCTTAAAATGCTGAGTGGTTCAACTAATAAAGGCCACCTGGTATATGGCAGCTATCCTATATACATATGAATGTATAAACACACTTTTTTTCTTCTAAAAGAAAATCTTTAAGATGAGGCAAGAGCAGGAAAGTAGTAAGCAGCAGTAATTTCACAAAATGGAGGAATAGATCACCTAAATGATAGATTATGGCAGTGACCTCCAAAAATTTTTTGATTATACACCCCACCTAAAATTTTTTTGAGCGTGCACTCCCAATATATGCATATTTATTTATAGATTATGTAGATGTACTAGTGAAGTTCCTGTGTTTTCTTCCTGCACCCTAGTGATGTGCACTGGGTCATCTTGCACATACCCCACTTCAGACACCACTGGTTTATGGAATACAAGAAATATGTTTTTTCCAAGTGCTTTTCACATCTGGTCTGAATCCCTACACTGATGGCCATGAGCAAATCAAGCAGCAAAATGTTGACTCCTTTGTAAATTCAGGTTAGCTGCCATCATGTGGGAGGTCAACCTCTCCTGCTTTGGAACGGTAAAAGAAATGTCTTTTCTCAGAAAGCGAGCTACAGAAGGAGCAGCATGGAGATGACTACGTATGAGGTTATTGCCCTTACACAGAGCTTGCAGACTAAAAGCGAAGATTTAGCGATGGAAACAGCTGGGAATATACACTCAGCAGTTTGGAAGGAGTTAATCTGTTCCCTAGAATCTGAGACTTCTCTCAGAGTAAAATCTTCCAACAGTCAATCCAAATAATTTTTAGCTGCTTCAATAAGAGTGCTTCATCGTGCTGATGAAAGGTCTTGGAATCTCTGAAGAATAAGTAGCTCTATTATATCCATAAAAACAAAAAAAAGTAGAAAAATCACAGAACAAACTTATCCCTCACTTCCTCTTCCAAATATTACTTGGAAGGGAAAGATACAGAAGGCATTCAGCGCTACAACTCATATTTAAAACTGCCAAGCAATGCTAGCAACACAAGGGGTTTTGTTAGATAGCTCTGAAACTGTACTGCTGTCTCAGTAGGCAAACTGTAAGTGGATATTTGGAATAGGGAAAAGGCGTTTGTAGTCTATGACCCAGGAGCACAGGTTGAGGAGAACAAATGGTACTGTTCCTACAAATGCTGCCAGACTGGTGGCTGCACACACAGATCCCATAGGATAAAAGGTCTCTAGCAGGATCCTGCCTTAAATGCTCCCTACCACAGTGTAGTGCCCCCACACAGGTGATGTTAGCAGAGGGAAGGTCCCACCTTGTCCAGAAAGATCCAGTGTCTTTTTGTGTGCTGTGCTGCCATCAAAGAGTTCCATTATGTATTTGCCTTTGTCCTGTGGAGTTGGCTCATTGATCTGCAACCAGATCTGCTCCCCGGTGACACCAGTCTTCACTCGGTCTGTGAACTTAATCTGGGTATCACTGAAAGTACAACATAACATTACTTTTTCATTTTACTGGAGTATATATGGGATTTGCTCATGTTGAGTCACTGAATACATCTGCGATACTAAATGGTTTCCAAGATGCTATGGTATGCCACCATATTTTGAAACTTCTGAAGTCAAATCCATCCTAAAGCCATGAGCCAACTGGGCAGAATTAGTATGAAAGTCTTTCCCCGTTCAAGGTCCATCTCTCCTCAAAGCTTACAGGAAGGTTATGCATCTTAGTCCATGACCTGAGCCGTAGAAGGACTGTACTAATTCGAAATCCACATCTCTGAGGGGTAATCCATGAATCCTCAAGTGTTCCTGTTCTCTTTTTAGCATAGGTTTATTTCTGCTTGGGCAAATCAAAAGTGTAGAGGACTCTATCTACAAAAACCCAGTTTTGTCACAAATTATGTTTGCCCAATTGGATTGTTTTCTGATGCTCTGCTATGTTTGGCACTTACAGTTAAACACACTTTGACATAAGTATAACTTCTCCCACACACACAAAAAAAATCAATTTCTCAGATTCCTAAGCAGTTAATTGCCATGGATGAGGCGGAAGATATTTGCCAAATAAGCTACTCATCTTCTTGTTATCTTTAAATTGATAACTTTGAATGTACTGGGGGGGGAAATAATTTTTTCTAGATTAATTTGACATGCTTCAAGATGAAACAAGTTTCTAAAAATTAAACAGAGAGAAAGAGAGGGGGGAAAGCCCAGAATACTTCATAGTCATTTACACTTATTTGAAATACTTAAGACACTTTGTGATTCCAGGTCAAAATGGATGCCAAGAAAGAGGAAGTCCTCAGAGTGCTTTCATTTCTCTGACAGGGTGCTTGTTAGCATCACTGGCAATAATTACAGCCAGACTCCTACAGCACATTCATATTCTGTGCCTCATTTACCTAAGTTTTTGTCCACCCAAAAAAGATTGACTTCTACCATGTCCACAGAATAGTAATATGTAACAGATTTAAGTGACCTAAATTTTTTCTTTCTCAGGGTTTTCCAATGCATGCTGCATGTGCTGCTTGAGAACTCAACATTAAATCATTTGGATGTGCAACTCCCATTTATTTTATGGGAAGCTGGACATTAAAATTCTTTAAACATCTCAGTTCTTCCCTCTGTCCTGATTAAATCTGTAGTGCTTCCAGGAGTGGCTTGTCTGGATTTTACTGCCCCAGGCATGGACTGGAATTTGCTTTGCCTTCTAAAAATGAAGCCATACATTAAAAGGACATGCCCACTTGACCCAGTTCCAGTGAATTGTGTCTTCTAGACAAGCAGACCTCCAGGGTAGTTATCTCAGGACAGTCTCTCAGGTTATATTTGCATCACTCCTTAAAACTGAGTCAAGGAAAGCTGCAGCTCCCATGTTTCAAGTGAGAAGTGCTCTGAAGCAACACAGTCCTGATAGCATCTGGTGGCATGGGACTGTCTCTTTCCACCGGAGAAAAGGCAGGAGGGCCCAGCACCACCAACATCCAACTCTTGTACTGCCTTCATGTGAATGTAATTGACTGAAACTAACTCACATAAGATAAGGACTCAAGAGAGACTAGCACAAGCCTGGGCCTCATCTTTCTCACATAACCAGGTTCTTTATGAATATATAAAACCAAAATTCCACTGAGTTTTGTTTACTTACTTGTGCACCCAGCCTACTCTCAAATCTTCCACATAATAAGTAACATAGGAGTAGAGTCTGATACCCTCAGCTGTGCTCTGGATTTTCAGGTCTGTTGCAGATAAAGCTGAAAGACAAGCACATGGTTTTATGCAGTCATGCAGCTATTCATTGAGTGTCACAATGAGGCATTCATTTTAAATTAAGTACTTACCAATCCTTCTGCATACTTCATTCATCAGATCTGCAAAAGCTGTAGAAATAAAATCCAGAGACTAAGACTCTGTGTCTGCAGTTCAAGCACAGTCAATAATAGGACAAGTACTGGCTCTGAAACGTGCTCCCTAGTAAGTTTGGAAAAGCAATCAGACCTACCTTTTAAAGCATATTAGAAATCTGAGTAATGCAGAAATGTAGTGTATTATTTCAGTTTCCAGACTTTATTTAAGTGCAGCCTTGATGAATACTGCTTCAGCTGAACAACAATTTTGTTTGTTTGTTTGGTTTGTAAATGACACAATTCAGCTGGAATTGTAACCCATCTATATACATTGTGATGGATAGGGGTTTTCTCCACTTGCTTGGGAACAAGTGAAATGTTAAAAATACAGTAAATGCAACAAATAGGTCCCTAAATAAATTGCAAAGCATGATAATGAAAGCTTTTAAAATTATAGTTCTGTAAATTTTTCTATACTTGTAGTCTTACTGATGGCCCCCTGAGGAAACCTGTTATTATTTTGCTTAGTGTCAGCCATCACATGCTTCCAAAATTATACAGAATCCAGATGCAATAAGCTGTATTCAAACATTATTTGGAGTGAAAAATCTCAGTTTTTCTAATTAGATGATCTTGTATACATGAGGAACAAAGCCACAGGAAGGCAACATGTGGAGTTGTCTATATTACCCCAAACCCGCTTCAGTCAGGCTGTCAGCTGGTGTGAATGACAGCATGCAGACTCTGACCTGTGTCCTTAAGCTTCAGCTCACTGTAGTCCTTTCCTCTGTCATCCTTCAATATGACTTCATAGGTGCCAGCATCTTTCTTAGAAAACTGCAATAGTGTAACAATAAAATCAGATTTGAGAACAGGTACTTCAGAAAAATCTAGATTTTACTGCTGAACCCAGCTGCCGTCCTGTCCCTGTTCCTGGAGAGGTATCTGATGCCTGGGGCTGGAGCTGCCCCAGTGCCCCCAAGCTGCTCTGCGCCTGGCTGGGATGGTGGGTTGGGCTTTGGCAGGGCAGTCCTGGCATGCAGGACCTTGTCCCTGCTGCAAGACTGGGTATGGACCAGACCCCTTTGGTGACTCGGAGAGGGTGGTCCTCTGAAAGCCTGAGTGACAAGCACTTTTCAAATACTATGGGGAAATGGAAATGTGGTCTCGATCTGTTGCTAAACTGACATACAGAGGAAGTGAGAAGCTTATTATCTCCTCTGTCATCATTTCCTGAAAACCCAAACAAGCAGTTACAGACAGACATTTGCTTTAGATAAAAACACAGACACTTCGTGAATTTTTCCATATTTAAAACTCACTTCCTTTTTCAATTGTTTTGCTGGAGTATCAGATTAGATCATATCATTCATCTGAGTTTGTAACACTCACTTCAGCTGAGGGCTAATGAGGACAGTCACTCACCTCTGATATCAGCAGAGTACATACACCATCCTTAAAGTCATGTTCTTCATCTACCATTATCTCCCTGTCATCTTTGTACCATACAATGTGTGTTTCCTTCTTAATATTAGCCACCTAGGATGAATAAAAACCACATCACAATTATTCTCCTAATTTGGGCAGGGGAACTCGATGTCACATGGATTAGTCTGTTCTGATCTCTCATAAAAGAACAGCAAGCTTTACAACTTGATTCCAGTGTATTGCAAGGGATGAAAAGGGAGACAAAAGGAAGCCAGGGAAAGAGTGGATCCTGCCTGGGGGATTTCTGCACATATAAACAGGCCAAAAATGAGAAAGTCACAGGAGTTATAGATTTGTTCCTATTCAGGTGCCCTTCCCTGAGTGAGTGGCTGACAGACCTGAAAAGTTCCAGCTATTTTCCGATGTATTTTGTTACGCACAGTGAGCTGTCACTTCAGCATGATTAACCTTCAGAGACTCTGTCACTATCCAATATGCAATTGGGAGTACAAAAACAAAGGGCATGTCTTTATGCCCCTTCCCACCCACACAATCTAAGTAGTGGTAGAGCAAAGTGCTTTGAACATTGTACTTAGTGTTTTCCTTGCCCCTTACCTTGCATTTCAACATCACATTACACTCATCAGTAACTTCCCATCCCAGTTTATCCACGAAATGAGGACCTGTTTAAAATTACAGACACATTTTTAAAGGTCACGTCAATAGTGTTCATGATATAAAACCAGACACATGTTTTACTTGGCAAGAATACTGTTATATTTTAATGTGGTTTTGTTTTTCTTATTTCTCCTCCAGAAGGTAACCATGTAACAGAACAAACCTCATCTATTTCAAATTAACATATATATATAAATATAAACAAACTTATAGCAGGTTTAACACATATGTGATTCTAATAAATAATGACATTATCACCTTGTTTCCTGTGCCACTCTTTTCTCTGGAACTCTGCTTCATCCTTTAGCTTCTTGAACACTAGGAATTAAAAGCAGTAAGAAATACAAGGTTAAGCTTCATGAGCCATTTGTAGATCACTGTACCAGTTAGGTGCAACTCTGTCTCGTGAATGTCAATGAGCATCCAGCCACAGGGTCAGATTTTTCACTGAACAATTCAGAGTGCCAGAAGCCAATTATGGCTAACCCAAGTTTCCCAGCTGCTTGCAGTCATCAGGAATTTAATGTGTCCTGTCTGATGGTGCACAATCACCAATCATACAGCTACTTTCCACTTCTGGTAGGAAGTAAAATGAGCGGCAGCAGAGTCAGCAGCCACTTGAGCTCTAACAGGTGCAGCTACTTGTTCCCAGCTGGATGGGGTTTTTTGCACAGGAAACTTTCATTCCACCCATAAAAAAGCAAACCATGACAGGCTGAAATATTTTACATTTCTGTAACAATTCCGTAACATCTCTGTAACTAAGAAATGAAAATTGTTACAGAAAATTTCATTTCACACACAGGCCCTGTCATGTATAAGGCAGGAAAAATATGACACAAAAATCCTGGAATGTCTACTGGTATTGAAACCAGTGGAAAGTGAAGATGACAACTGAGGTAACCTTGGTATGATTTTTCCACCCCACTTTGTAATACAGATTAGCCTACCATCACCAATGAGGACAAGGCTGGATTGATTGGTTGCTTTTCCGTCCTGCAGTTGGAAGGTGTAAGTGCCTTCGTCCTTGTCCTCAAGTTTATCCATAATCATTTCAACAAGGCCAGTCTTCTGATCCATCTTCATTTTGTATTTCTTCAGGGGTGGAAATTAAAACAATTAATGCATATCGCAGACAGAAAATCAACCATTAATGAATATCGGAGACGGAAAATATTTGTGAATATTTGTGTAACTTCAGGTGAAATTCTGTTGTCTTTATTCAGTTAATTGGTTCAGATTCCCACTATCTCTAGCCCCAGCTAAATAAACTGATGAGACATCCCTGTTGTATGGTGAGTGCTGTGTTCTTTTTCATTAGATAAGTTTAGATTTGCGTGTCTTCAAAATAACTCTTTCTTTGGGAATGGTTATATTTTACAAGGTTTTGTCCTGAATGCTCCATCTCTGCTTTCTATCCTATATCACTGTTGCAATGAAAGCATGCCATGTCATGTCTTTGGGAGTAACAAATTCTGATACTGGAAACAACCACTTGGGATTTTTTCCACAGTGTAATACATTCCTTCAAACAGCAAAGTGAGGTGAGAACCAAGCACAAGGGTGTTCTAGAGGCATAGATGAAGGAGATAGGATGGATCTGGGCTAGTGCAGTGCCTTCTGGAAGACCACAGTAGCTGCTTACCCAGGATTCCTGCCTTATTGCAGGAACAGCTATGGTCCCTGCTTGTTAACAGAACACATAGTGTTCAGAAAGGTGGAAGAAAGGCATTTAACATCCCTTTATAAACTGAATCCAGAAGAATTCATCTGGAGCTCTGAGCTATGGGCAAAATCTTTCTAATTATGCTTTCTATGACATATGTTATTTTTAATTGAAGTGCATAAGTGTCAAACAATAGGAGGTAGTATATTGGAGACAGATACTCATTGACACTCATAAAAATGCAAACACGTCTAAGCAATGAAAAGGCTTACCTCTCCATTGAAAATCTCCTTATCATTAAACACATAGTTCGCCTTTGCATTGCCCGACAGTTTTTCAGCTTGCAACCAGAATCTCACTTCTCCTTTTTCCAAAATTTCCACTGCCAACTCAGAGGTAAGTGGGACAGCTACAAAGAAGATAAGAAAAGAATGAGGCATATATTTTACCTGTGCCCCAACAACTATTTTCTTCTACAGTCAGAAAGCCCACTTACTCCTTTCATGCTCAGATATTGCATGAAAGGTAACTAGCTAATGACAGCTCTTCTTATAGACAGAATGCCTCTCCACCCACATACACATAGGATGACAGATGAAATTTAATCTTTTGATCCTTCAAAAGGCAAGGCCTGTACAAACTGAAAGTGTTCAGGATTTGAGTTATACTCCATTCTAATACAAGGCTATTTCAAAGGTAAATCGCAAGTATCTGTGCAGCATGATGTGAGTGTCTATGGTTCAGACTCATGTTTAATGAGTTGCCTAACAATATTGCTTTAAGACAGTGAAATGACTCAGAGGGTAAAAAACTCAGACAAACACAAAAAAACCCTAAAGCACAAAGCCAGAACAGAAAGTCAGCTGCTGTGTGGCAGCTTGGGTGATTTCTGTAAACAGTCCTCTGCTGAGTGAAATCTTCATTTCTAGAATTTAACCAAGTATCACAATGCACCCTCAGTCTTCCCAGTACATTTTGTTTTCCTATAAAGAATGGAAATCCACCACATATAAACCAATTCATTGTGTTAACAGTGAAAAAGATGTTATGTAAAAATCATGTACTATATCATAGGTAACATTAGTATCTTCTTTTTTTTTTTTTTTAGTATTTCCTTGTTCCTGTTAGTAACAGTCCTCAGTTTGCTTTCACTTTAGCTTTTCTGTAAGATACCATAATCACCAACAATAAGCATGAGCGTTTAGACTCTGATATTGGGGCATATTGCTCATTTCAATGACTTCCGTTGTTTTATCTTAGTGGATGCGTAAGTTCTCAACAAAAATCATTCTCTTGGGATTACGTGTGCTGTATGTGAACTCTCCCACAGTCTCTGCTTTCTCAGCAGTGTAAAGTCTGCAGGTCCAGGGTGTAGCACGGAACAGCTGAGGACAGTGTACAAACATGTTGCAAAACATGTGATGATACAGTTTGATGATAGTGTAAAGACACACCTCCTTCCCAGGGCAGGGTGGTTTCTTTAGCACCATGTATGCAAAGACTGAGCTACAGCAGGAGAGGATTTGGACCAATGTCATGTCTAATTTCTCTCATCTTTATATTTGCTCTGTCCTAAATGACTGGAGTGCCTTCTGGTTCACAGCTGCCATCCCACCCCAATGCCAAACAAACTTAGGGGGTGAGGACCCCTTGCCTCTTCCTTTCCCATGCTCACCCCTTCTCCCTCCTACACCTGCATGTGTGCTTTTTGTGCCTGAGTGGCACAGGGTCTGTCTCTGGCGGAAATAAGGCTTATGCGAGGTGAGGCAACAATCACAGGGAAACAAAGATAACTATGAAAAAGATACAGGCTTAGCCAGGGAGGGGAAAGCCTGGAGGGGCAGCACTGCCATCAGGGAACAGGGCAAACACAGCCCCACAGGAGTGTGACCCAGCTGTGTGAATGGTTTGTGTGAGCTTTCCTCATCCAGTTCATCACTGTGCGTATAAGAAACAGAAGGAATCTGAGGACTTGCATAATTTCTCAAAACAAAGCAACTGAAATGCTACAGGAAGCAAGTAGAAGTGTGAATAGACACCAGGCTGCACTGCTTTTGTCTCACTGTCAGCTCTACAGCAGTTTTAAACCCCCATTTGACTTGCCTGTAATTAACTAAGAATATCTTAGTCTAACATGGAAGAAAGGAAAGTATCTCAGAAGCTGTTAAATAAAGGGCTGAAAATATGCAACAGGATTCTTTTTTGTGGGAAAAGACTTTGCTACTCAGCCCCAAAGAACTGGACAAATCTGCATTACAGTTTGCCACGAGCAAAAATCTTATTTGAAAATATTTCCATAATATTTTTAACTGACAACTACTTTAGTCATTTTCCAGCCATCACACTTACAAGGTTTTTCATCCTATTTGCATAGCATTACAAATTACTGCCAGTGCTTCATGGGGAATCATTGGGCAGTTGCTCAACTGAAGAGTCAGAAGAATTTATTTTTACCTAGCACCAACACACTATTGCACTTACATGTAATTGTGTTCTATAAAGCTGTGTTATTCAAGCAATCCATTTTCCCATGGAGTTGGTGGTTGCAGGTGTTTCTAAGCAGAAGTTGCCATTAATTGCTGTTCAGAAGTACAAAAAAGTCAACATGCAAGAGCTCATGTTGAATTTGAAGTGCCTTGCAACTAATTTTGTTTTTTAAGGATTTGAGTAGTCCTCAAGCAGATTATCTGGAGATATGACTAAGATTTCATGTTGATCCGTAGAAGCTCATTATTATTTTTCTAACCTTACATGCATAGTCAAGTGAATCTCAACCACTATTTGTAGTATTTTTTTAAGTGTCTGTGAGGGGCTAAAGCAAGTAAGACAGTTTCTTCCTTAAGGATATTTTTTGCAGTGATCTTCTTTTTTGCCTGTGTCTTCTGGAAGCTCATGCACAACTAGGAGTGTGCTGTTACCTTAGCACAGTGCAAAAAAGATGACACTATCTGAGGAGCTTATTTTGCGACATTAGTTGTAAACACAAAGTCTCAAAGAGCCCTCAGAAGAGAAGGGACAAGGCAAGTCAGGTGACCAACTTTCAGTGTGAAAATATAATTAGGAGGAAATAATTGGGAGGTTCAGAAATAAACAAGGGGATGTTTAGGCTGCCAGAAAGCTGTCAAAAGGTGATACAGTATCTTGAGAAGAGCTGATATGAAAAAGATACAGAAGGAAAGGAGAAAGAGAGGTAATGTTGGCAAAAAGGCCATTTCTGCAGCCAAGTTTTGACTAGGCTGAGAGCTGGGTTGTGGACTGAGCTGGAGGAAGAGCCCACAGTGCATGCACTAAGACGAAGATGTTAAAACAAGGATTTCAGGGCCTTGAACAGAAAAGAAGAAAATGTAGTGGGAGATGAGATCATTGTGTGCAATAGGATTCATGATACAATCCTATATAATATTCCCATTTATTCAAGTTCCACTCCAATGAAAATAACTGAGTTTTACTACTATCAGGATACCATAAAGGTATGGGAGGTCTGTGAAGTTGACAAAAATACCATCCCAAGCAGCAGGAAGGGTGTTCATATTACTAAGTGCTACAGGGAAGTGGGAGGGAATAAATTTCAGCAGGAAATTCTGTATATATAGATCATTACAGCTGAATTTACTACACTTGCCTGATTTTTTAATCTTAAATTTAACTTGTGTTAACTTCAGTTGGAGAAAAGAAAGATAATTTTTCAAATTCTGGTTTTCAAATCAAATTAAGTATGCTGAGTGAGTATAAAAGCCTGTTCTGCAGAAGAAACAAAGCCACTGTGGTTATTTTCCAATTGTTATATAGACTTAATACATATGCCTACACCAGTAGCCTGAAACAGATTGGGAAGAACAACAGTAATACACAAATGTACTGAAAGAGAAAAAAATAAAGGAATCATTTCAATTCAAAAGCAGTTTCACTTGAAATTACTATAGTGACCTCTTTAACTGATGGTGGCAGGAGTTTTGTGATTGTAGAATTATAGATTGGTTTGGGTTGGAGGGGACCTCTAAAAGGTCATCTAGTCCAACCCCTCCTTGTGCAGGGACATCTTCAACTACATCACGTTTGTGATACCACACTGTATATAAAACCATCCCCAACAGATATGGGATGCACTTACTTGGGAATTGGCGTTCGTGGCTCAGAGCAAGCAGGCGTTTCATTTCTGCAAAAGACATAAAAGAAACAATTTAGGGTGTGCCTGCCTTATGGATCTGAGCAACACAGCAAATGGTAAAATAGATGTGAAAGCAAACTGGGCATGCATAATAGGCACTGTGTCTACCTTCCTCATCAATTGTGTGACTTGATGAAACTCCATCAGTGTCTGTAACAATACAAGAGTAAATTCCCAAATCATCTTCTCCAAGATCCTTAAAGGAAGCTTTTGACCTTTAGGGGGAAAAAATATATTTTGATCAAAAGGTTAGATCAGTCTGAACCAAACCCTTCCTTTGTATCTATAACACCAGATAAAAAATAGTCTTGTATTAGTTCTTTCTCTGACTGAACAGGCAAATGCATGGCTCTGGCCACAAACCAGGCACTGGCAATTATAAACCAGGGTAGGTCCCACCTTGTGTGGTACAAATGGAGATGACGTTAAAAAAAAGTATTTTGCAAGCAGCCAGATAATTTTATTATTTGGAGATTTAAAATATGTAATAGCAAAATAATAATAATAATCTGCCTTCATTGACAGATTATAAAATGACAGAGCACAGATTTCCTCTCCCCATGCCTAAATATAATTAAATTGCCTGAAGAGGAGGTCTGACTCGTTCTGTGTGATCTACAATTTCCAAATGGTCTGAGTATGGACTTGCTGGAGAACAGCATATTCAGGAAGTAGCCTTCAAGTAACAGAGGCAAGTTTAACACTTAGTGAGATCGTACATCAAAAGGATGGATTTCTGGGGCAGTCTAGATCTCTCAAACACAAGACTGGTGCTACTCCTGGGGGTTCTTACTTTCCGCCTTTGGTATCGATGTTCAGTCGAGAGTCATCCTCAATTGGTTCGTAATTCTTGGACCAAACAAACTTAGAGTCTGGAGACATCTGGTCACATTCAAACTTCAAGGAAATCACTCCATTGTCGTCTACGTCAACCACCATTTCCTTGGTTCCTTAAAGAGATGAACAAGACAATTCCAGTTCCTCAGAGAAGCCAGTAATATAGATATATCATTAATTAAGCAGATCCTCGCCATTTTCTCACTTGTCACAAAAATTGGTGCACTCCTTGATATTTTTGGTTCTTGATTAACAAGAACAGTTCTTTTTCTAATTCACAGATTAAAAAGCACCATAAATCAGCTGATACATTTGAGCTAGTCTAAGCATATAAGCCCACATGAGAGTTATGGTATTTGCTATGAAAAAAACTGAAGGGGGAAAAATACCCAAGTCTCTAAACGCATTAAATGTTTGAAATATTAAACAGAAATATTTTCCATGCTAGGGGGTAGTTAGAGCTTTCATTATGCAGTATGAATTTCCTATTATCTAATAACATGAGAGCTATAAAGGGAATAATGTGTGCAAATGTGGGCATTTGAAGAGGTGCAGGAGGCCCAAAAAGAAGTAGTTGAGTCGCCTCAGCACACTTGTGTGACTGAGGCACATTTTCAGTGTCACTGGCTTTTCTCCAGGAGGTTGGTTTAATTGCTGTACTTGGCATCCGGCCCTGCCGCCGTCTGCACCATTAATCCTGGGCTCACAAAGGGAGTGAATTTTTGCAATTAGCTGCTTAAGTCACCCACCCTGTTTTGCCAGTACCCACAGTGCTTGAGCTGAATACAGTGACCCAATTTGTCCTTTAAAAGGTCCTGGGGGTGAATCCCGTGTTAGAAACCTGAAGGCGCCTCTATTCTGCTCCCTTGCACTCCAGTGAAGCTGAAATTGCATCTGGGATTTGAGTGACTTGGCGAGCTCATCATCTGTGCCGTTAACGTTCATTTCAACAACTTGTCTGAGAATGTCAGGGAGAGCATGTGCACTGAGGGGTGCTGGAGAACATCCAGCCCCCTTTTCTGAACAACTCTGAGCTGGATCTCACATCTGAATAGGTAACTCATGCCCTATTATTTGGGCTAAGGAAATTCTGGGCTGCCCAGAATGCTAATGACACACTTTCTCCATGAAGTATTGTACCTTAAAGGCAAGAACCTTATTCCTGACATTGAGATTAAATGCTTTATTTTCAGCATAACTCTTAATGGCCCTCAAGCATACAAGATTTCTGTGTTTCATCATCGTAACACTGTATACATCTTTCCCAGCACTGTGAGCAGCTCCACTAATGACGATTTGTGTACATGCAGCTTTCTTAGTCTTTATAGTTTGCCATAAGCATTTAATGAAAAATGGGATTAGTATTCCCATTTTGGTACTGTTGTTTACCAGGTCTTGCATTAATGAAGCACATCAGGTACCAATATATGATAAATTAAGTCTAAAGTCTACAAATATTTTATTAGGCAGCAGCATATTTGCAATTTTTTTATAATTTAATTTATTACGTGCAAAATTCATCACTTGAAATTTCATTAGTGTTTAGTTTCCTGTAGATCATTAGCCATTAGCACACAAATCGTTTGATGGCATTTTCTGTGGCATGCACAGAATTACAGCCATAAGGTTCATTGAAAAACAGAATCTTTTATTTGTTTTAAAGTATTCTCATTATAATAACAACAATGCACAGCATTTATTTCCAGGGGTGATGATGGAATTTACCTCTAATATTTATATGAGTAAAAATAAAAAAATCTATCTAAATTACTAATCACATCTGGAAGCCTCTCTCCACCTATACCACAAAGTGTAGCTAAAGAAACTGCCATAGTACTAGCAGTCTTAATTTCCCTCCTCTAGGTAGCTTGGTAGTTTCAGCATATCATCCAGAGCTTCCCTTAAAGTCATAATAAGAACTGAAATGCTTAGTTGACGTATCAAATCTCCATTTATCTGAGTGCTTTATTGCATTGAGAGGAAAGAAATAACATGACCGTAAAGCAGACATCTTCAAAACACTAGATTTAATGGTATAATTTTGAATATGGCTAGTCATAAAAATTGAATGGGACAGGGTTTCATTAATTTCTGAGGTTCAAGCCCTTCTCAAGTGACTGATCCAGGATCAGGAACTAATTTTGCTTTGCACCAAAATACACAAGGATTAAGGGCAGCAATGGTGAAGAGTTGCAGTCTGTTCTTGGATTTCCCCTACGTCCTGTGAGATCCATTCACACCAAAATGTTTTTGTCAAAGACAAAGTTACAGCTCAAAAGTATCCTGGATTGATATTTGTTTATGTGTTTGGGTTTTCTTTTTAGTTTAATTTTAGAAGATAACTGTAAAAAGAAATGTGGTTTTCAAAGAAAGTAAGGCGGATGCAAAGTATCACATCATTACATTTACACATTTCATTAGATAAAGACAAGTGATACCAATTGTATGAAAGCAAGTACATATTTTCCTTCAGGGTACTGTGTCCTTATTCTTTGATTAGAAAGCTCAGTTGTCTTGCAATTTGACACATTTGCCAAAAATAACATTCAATCAAGAATTGTATGGAGAGACCCGAAAATGTTTTGTCTCCATCCAAGATGGCAATAAAGGCATCATTCACTGGGCAACACCAAAAGACTTGTGGTAATTAAAAAAAAAAAAAAAAAAAAAGAAAAGAAATGAATGTATGATTGTTCTTGAGATTTGTGTGGTTTGAGTGAGAAAGGTGGAAGCCTGCCCAAGTGACTATTTTCTGAAATAGTTGTTTTAATAAGCTTTTTGTCCTTTCTTAATACTTTTAAGAAGCTTAGTTTGGTGGGTGCTGTACCAGCAGATCTCAGCTCAAAATATGGGTCAAGTAGATTTGTACAAGTAAACAATTCTCAGCTTCCCTGAGATTTCACTGGGCCAAATACTGACTTTCTGGTGATCCCTCAGACATTACACCTATGAACACTCCTTCTCTAATGGTGAGGTCTATAAATGAAATATTCTGCTGAAGTTCATATTGCCAGGTGGACTTGCACCTTATCTGAATGAAAACAATGTACAAGGTTTCTTTGGTCATGATGGTTTTCTTGACAAGAGTTTATGTTCTATTTATTTTTTTTAATTGTAATGGCATGGCCAATCCTTTATTTAGTACATTTGAGGGTTGTTACACAACTTTTTGTCAATAGTATGACACACAGATATTAATCCTCAATGAGAATGGATTAGTAAAGCCAAAAGTTTAGTACTAATAGTGGTTTGATTCTCTGTTTAGAAGTGGTTGCTGTATATAAGCTGTTTTGAAGAACAAGTTTTTTGCCTTACTCCACTTGCAGGTGATGGAAATAGCTCTGGTGCTTCCGCAGGTTATAGATCTGAAATTATGACTGTATTTTACAGAGGTCCTGTTCCAAATCCTTCTTACTCACACACTTGCCCTTTTTTTGTCCTTGTATCCCAAATCACACATGGCTTCAACTGATCATCTACTCATTCCAGGACCTTCTTTCCGTTCCATTCCAGCCTTTCTAGCAGTCACCCCAGTCTCTCCACTCTGATTTTTCCAGTTCTTTTACACCTCAGCTTCAGGTTTCCTTTTTCAGACTTTTTCGACTTAACAGCCTTACTGAGCGGTAACTTAGCACTTATCAGAATTTTTGCTGCCATGGTCATATGGAACAGGCATCTAGGAAATCTGGGCTAATGCTGCTGTGAGGACAAGAGATGTGAAAATAGACCTGGGGTTCAGAAACAGGGAAAGGATTCCAGGGAA
The DNA here is from genome assembly GCA_013390025.1 of Pitta sordida. Taxonomy (NCBI): domain Eukaryota; kingdom Metazoa; phylum Chordata; class Aves; order Passeriformes; family Pittidae; genus Pitta; species Pitta sordida. The sequence goes on from WEKX01021465.1 coordinate 16,507, forward strand.
ATGCTCTCGAGGTATTGGGGTGGGAATAGGACCCAGTGATTGCTGGCAACGTCTGCTCAATGCTCCAAAATGCCTCACAGCCAATAGCATCCCAAATAGCCCCTGCCTATGTCTCTAGGAAGGAGCAGCTGCCAGACTTACTGTGTAGGCAGAGTGGGCAATGGTTTGCCCAGGCAGCCACTCCCTTTGCCTGTGCCCCTGTGCTGCTTCTTGTGCTCCTTGTGTCCAGCTGCCCCCAGCTTCCGTACTGTCCTGTCTGCTCACTGCCCACCATCCCAAGTGACATAAGATAGAGTCTGCAGGTATAGGAAGGGAACTTGTCAGAGGAAAAGGGTGTATAGTGGATCCAGGCTGGATTGTACCCCTGTACCTTCTTATATCATATTAACCTTACACTAGACTTGGTTAAAGTATCTGGGAATTTGGTTTTGGACTTTGCAGAGCCCTACATTCTAAAATGATCTATAGATGAGTAAGTCACAAGCCCATGCTCATGTTTTCTGTTAGGGACTTAGTGATAAAAAGGGGGTGTCTCTCATAAAAGTCACCCACGTTACGTGTATAGCAAAATATGTCCCAGGTATGGAGATTCTGCCTCTGCACTGATTCCTGTGTTTCTTCCTGGGATTACAGAGCCAGCCTTCAAGGATGGCTCTAGTCCACAACTGTACTTAAATTCCTACTGAATGTGGTCTCCAAAGTGACTTCACTGACGTTTTAAAACCTTTATTTTAAAACCAAGAGAAGAAAAGTAATTTCTTTTCCCCTTTCCTGAGGGACATAACATAAAAAAAGGGAGAATGATAAAGCATGAACAACTAGTTTAATATAGGAAGGGCAAAATTTACATCTGTGGTATTGTTTGGTTGAGCTGATCTTTGTGGGTCCTCTGCTAATGCATCTACCTATAGATACATAAATGCAAATCTTACCACTTTTTTGTATCTTTATATTCCTGGACCTGTAGTTATGGTAAGAAAATCTGTTCTGACCTTAAAATATACCAGACAAGAAACTCAGATAACACCCTCAACTCGTATCTTGCTTTATAAAAATGCTTGACTTGAGAGAGATCAGACTGTTGGCATATAGCCTGCAGGTAAACACATCACACAAACAGGAACCTGTGCAAATATGGTGAAAAAGAGGAAGTATTTCTAACAAACCTGGTAGTGTTTCAGCTATGACTGCATCCGTAACATCTGATGGTTTCCCAACACCAGCCTGGTTTGTTGCCCGCACACGAAACACGTAGCTCACGCCTTCCATTAGGCCACCAATCTAGAGGAAACAAATACACATACATGATGGGATGCAAGACAGATTCTAATTTCATGCTTATTAAGATCAATCTGGATACTTGACAATTATATTTCCTTTCTTGTTTTTTTTTTTCTTTTCCAGTTCTTTTTTTTTTTTTCAATCCCAGAGTGACTAATCTGTATGACTTGCTCCTTCTTTGTGTGCTTAGCTAACGTCCAGACAGCGTCATTATGGTCATTGATTTTTTTAGTTGTTTTTTTTTTTAAAGGAGGAATGTTTTTGGAACAGGATGTTTTTAACTCATGTAGATTAACCTCTGAAACATCATGGTCTTTTATTGCAGATAAAGGTTTGCTTTTAAAAATTATCAGGGTAATAAGTGCCAGCCACACCTATTTAGAAACAGGAGGACATAACTGTACATATTTAATTGTATTATACTGACATTATATCACCTGTGAATGCTCCTTCAAAACATATATGGAAGGATCATTCTTTAAAGTGAGTTGTCTTTCAAATATTCTGAAGAGCGTAAAAATAGCAAAACTACTTCAGATGCATCTCTAGAACTGAGATACTGCTGATCCCTTATCTAGAAGTCATTCTATAAAAGTATGTAGCATCATTGTGCAAAAACCTTGGTTTTAACTTGCTGGGAAATGTAAGGAGAGGGTATTTTTTATTAAAAAGAATCAATTGCCACATTACCAAAACATCTGGGTTTGTGCCATCTATTTTTGAATAGTGATATCCTTTGAACCAGAAAATGCTAGGGATGCCTCCTGTGTTACAAGAATTGTATATTTTGTTAGCATGTTTTCTTTTATTTTTAGGCTTGTCATACCAGTTTGTGTTCCGAGTTACTGTCTTGTCTGATTATACAGGTATTACATATATGTATCCTTGGTACAGCATAGCCTACAAAGTATGCCATTAAATGGAACCATGGCACAGGATGATGCTATCCAAGACTGATTTTCTCAATGTTATGCTGTTTCACCTATATTTGAATCTTCAGCAATTTACCTTCAAGTATTTCTTTTGAAGTGGTTTCTCATTGACACTTCTCCAATGTTCCTCCTTTGCTTCAGTTTCCTTCATATCAACATAATAACCAAATACAGGACTACGACCAGTATAAACTGGTTCCTTCCACAGTAAAACCAGAGAGTCCTTCCTAACTTCTGTGCATTTGACATCATGGGGTGGCCCTGAAAGGTAAAAGTTGGAGTTGTGGCATCAAAATAATTCCAAAAGGGGCTAAGGCATAGGGTTTCAGAGACCAAAACCAGACACCATGATGTACCAAGAACTGTCACAACATACAGCTCTGCTGTATCATATCTAGACCTGATGTAAACACAACCCATGCCAATTAAAAAGACTAGTCTAAAAACCAAACTAATTGGTTGAGACTAATATCTTGATCAAATGTTCATGAACTTATAAAATCGACAAATAATCTCCAAACTCTGGGAAATAAGTTAATTATTAAGCTAATGTCCTGCTTCAAGGCCTGCTCTAAAGTCCACTGAAGTCAGTGGAGGTCGTTTTAATTTCAATGAATATTAAAAAGACCAGGGATCTGGCCTTGAAGTGATACATTTAGACAAGGGTTACAAGGCCTCATTCTTCTTTGCCTTGTACCATAGGCAGGTATTTATGTCTACTATTTAAAATAGAAAACAAAGTGGCTGATACAGTAGAGGAACAAGAAGGGAAGATAAAAGAAACATAAACTGCTTGTAAATACTACTGATTAAATAGGGATTATGTAATGCATCATTGTAAAGGTACTAAATCAAAGTGACGGAGATTCAAGGCTGAACGTGAATTTCAGCGCCCCATTAACTCCCTTGGAAACTGCCTGCATTGATCACAAAGCACCCTTGGGCTGTGTCCCACTCAGGATCCTACCAGGTACAGCAATGGTCCACTCTTCACATTTGAAGGGTTTGCTGGGTAGGGAGGGCGTCCCAACCCCAGCCAGGTTAGCAGCAGCCACCTGGAACTGGTACACCATGTTTTCCTTCAGGTCTTGGATCTGCAGGATCAATATGATGGTACTTATTAACTCTGGATTAAGGCTTTAGAAGAAAGTCACAATGGTAACTATTCAACACATGATCATGCTTTTAAGTGAAGATGGAATTATTATTGACATATTAAGATGTAACTTATCTTGACTTTTCCTCTGATCAGTGATGGATCATATTTGCGTGGTCTTAGCACACCCAAATTGTAACCCCCTTTTCATATTGATAGGCATTTTGATAGTCAGGGAGGAAACAGGGTATTACTCAACAATCATCTTAGTCTATCTCGTGGTACAGAGCAAGTTCACTTAAGGCAAGAGTTGTCCTCACAATAGGGTGAAACTCAGTCCTGGCATTACTTTTCATTTCCAAAGCAGCTCAACAAGGTTGTAGCTAGCACTATCTCTAAATTGGGTCAAGAACTGATCACAAAAAGCAGCTGGCACAGAGCTGGTCCCAACACCAGCAAGCACTGGGATATGTTCACCAAGGACATGCCTTTTGTTATGAGGGTGAATTTACAGATGACAGTTAGTGTAAGACTAACAGGTAAATGTACAAACAATTTTGCAGGGAAGTTTAACAGAGATAAATAATCATCCTGGATTTAAAACCCTCTGAAGAGCTATCTGTACACTGAATCATAATTCAATCCAACCGGTCCTTGAGATTTATATTGGAAATACCATCTGCACCCTCAGCAATAACAGAAGTTAACCCCTTACCCTGTATGCTCTCTCAGTAACAGCCTTAATGTTGGCCTCCTTCCATTTCCCAGGAACTCCATCAACCACTTCACGGTAGTTCACATAGTAGCCAGTAATTTCAATTCCACCAGTGAACTTTGGTTGTTTCCATCCCAATACCATTGAGTCACGAACACTCTCCAGTACCACGATGTCATAAGGTGGAGATGGAGCAGCTGTTTCAACATGAATAATGCATAAGTAGGAAGTAATACTTCAATTGTCAAACTGGCTTTCACTTACCATATTCTGGTGGCTCTCATCCTGCATTTCCTAATTAGGACAATATTTATGTGCCCAAGGGCAGTTTCTGGAGTTGAAATAAGAAATGCAGAATAAAGGCTTCCACAGCCCAAATGCAGAAGTCTGAACTGCTTAGGAATTAGTTTTCAGGGTCCCCTGTTTTTGAAAAGCAAGCTGATACATAGTGAGAAAATGTGTTGCAATTGCAGCTCTGATGCAAGTGATCAGGACTCACTTTAATACTGTGAAAAACGAGGAACTAAACTACATTACAGGAAAAGTAAAAAAATCAGAGATGCAATGATTTGTTTTCTTTTGTAGAAAGCAGGCTTTTTTGCATATACAATATTTAATATAGTTCCCTTTTTGTTTTTTAATACTCTTCCATTCTTCCCTCACAATAATGAACTTTATCTGTTTCTTTTTTCTTTTAAATTTATACACTCTGCAAATTTTATCATTGCACCCATCACATGACCTTACCTTAATGGAAGGCAGCATGATCATAGGCACTGTAGACTGACCAGAAATTGAATATGTCTGTTATTGGAACTTACATTAAAAAGTGCATGGCATAATCCTCCTTCTTAGACTCTTTTTTTTTTTTTTTTAAGACAGACATCATTCATTTAATCCCAATCAAATTTCCTACATTTCTTCTGTATCTAGTAAGGAAATGCTTGCCTGCACCCAATATGTCACACAATGGAAAGCCCTACTTGTGATCCTGAAGTCCTACTTTGGATGTAGATAGAGATAGAGAAATCCCACTTTATATATGTTTCCTTTTGTCTTTTGTGTTTCATATCAGTGCCAGCTAGCTCCAGGTGTTTCTGCATTGTTTTCTGTTCAGCATTTTGCACAAGCCTTTTGAGTCTCATTTCAGAGGGCTGGGGAGAAGTTCAGTTCATTGGCCAGGTACCAGGACTTAAATGAAATTTACGCCCTACATTTCTTGGGAACAATGGATGCTGAAAGCATAAAATGTGATTTTGTGCATGTGCCTACAACTTGATAGGGTTTTCTCCTTATGTATTGCTATCAGTCTGGGATGGAACACAACATTCAGAGTGTGTCAGAGGATAATCACAGAATCAACAAGGCTGGAAAAGACCTTTGGGATCATCAAGTCCAACCTATTACTTATCACCATCCCATCATCTAAACCATATCACTCAGTGCCTCATCGAGCCTACTCTTAAACATCTCCAGGGACGGTGATTCCACCACCTCCTGTTCCGATGACAGAAAAGATAAGCTGGAAACCAGCGAACTGTTTGCCATGAGTGACAAGGTTGGCACCAGCTCAGCCAAGAATTCTCATGCCCATAGCTTCAGCGTTCGCTCGTCTCCTCCTGAGCAGGGTGAGTAAAATGGGAACAGTCCTGCCAAAACCCAGGATTGAACCAGGGACCTTTAGATCTTCAGTCTAACGCTCTCCCAACTGAGCTATTTCGGCTGCTGAAATAGCTTTAGCTAGGCATGAATCCACAAAGGATCTTCATATATCCTAACAGAATACAGATTTTCATGTTTACCATCATAATCAGATTTTGTTTTCTTCCCACATATGTAACCCAGAGACAAGGAAACCAGACTCCTAACAAATTACTGAAGTGATTTAGAAATAATATAGGATCTTGGATACATTAATCCGTAGTCAAACAAGCCATTAAACTACTAAACATATAAATATGTTTTGCTTTCAGTAACCACTAAGTTTGTAAAGTGGTCTCTAATACCATTATATACATAATGAGCTGAATGGAGAGTTGAGCACATAATTAATGGGTCTGATGGAGCATGGAACGCTGTAGAGCATGTCCACCTGAGGTACGGTTGAGCAGAGGTCACAGCAGTCTGAAGAGGATGCACCAAAGCAGTGAAATCAATTTATTTTATTAATTCTCACCTGTACCTTTCTTCTTTGTAGCTTTTTCCACTGCCAAAAGATCCCTGGGTTGACACTTACTTGCCTGCTTAGCAGCAACTTTTGGTGGTGCAGATGTGACAGTGTCCTTAACCATTTCTCTCTCGTTACTGTCTCCTGTACTCCCCAGTTTGTCACAACTACTGGGTAGTGTGTCTCTATTGCATTTAGCGTTGCATTTTAGCAAAGCATCTGTGTCAAAGACAGGCTGGGAGGCCTCATGCATGCCTTCCCAGCTGGTAGTGCGATCTGTTAGTCCACCAGCTTTACCACTCAGTTCAGGACACACACCATGAAGCAATCCTCCCCCTATAAATTCCAGAAAACAGCAAAGACATTTTGAATTAGAATACATTGTTTTTACTTCATTTAGTCAACAAAATTAAGAAATGCATACAGTGAACAACACAGCCAAAGTATGACAAATCACTGGGTTTACGCATAAAATGTTAAGTTTGAATTCACAGAAATTTGCAATGCATAGAATACCTCTCAGCCTGCTCACAAACAATGCTTTTATTAATAATGCTTAGTTTTCAGAGCAGAAAAAAGATGGAAAGTTAATAGTATTCTTAATTAGCTACAATTATTTTAGTATTAGATCTTCCAGGTCACATTTCTGATCCTCTCAAAATTGCCCTAGGCCACATCTCTGCTCTAAAGTTGAGAGGTATGAAGTTTTAATAAAAATGAGAGTGAGGATATTGCAGACATGCAATTTATTCTAGCCTAATGAGCTCATTAATCTTTATGGATTAGTTCAGGCAGTAGCAAACAGAAATAATCCATCGGCAAAGAAAGAACAAACACGGTTATAGGAGGTTTACAAAAGACACATTGAACTGATTAATAGGTTTAGATATGGAAACAAATTTCTTAGAAATTGACTGTGTATAGGATGGTGTGCATTAGGAGTGATATACCAGATCACAGCATCAGTATGACATTCCATTTTCCAGGACAACTATGAAGTGAACTTGGCAGTGCCCTCTCTAGTGGTTCACAAGAAACACCTGAAGACTGGACAGTGAAGGTGAACAGCCTATAAGAGTGCAATGACTGTGAAACTGTGAGTGTGAGACCATATGATCTATGGATAGATATTATTTGTGGACAATATTATAAAAACCTCAATTAATTAGTTACAAATAATTGCTGAAAACATCTTTACTTAATTAATTATAATTGAAAATAACAATGGAAAATAGCTTACCAATGGCTGCTTTCACCTCTATAGGCTCTGAATCCTGTGAAAATTCACTGAGCCCTGCTGCATTAACAGCTCTGACTCTGAAAATGTACTTCTTACCAGTGCTAAGCCCATGGCAAATGAATCTAAAACAAATCAGTGAAGGAATATTTAGAAAGTATTATAAAGAAAAAAAAATTAAGGGAAAACAGAAAACATTTCTTACATAAAAATATATTCTGTTTGCTGAAAACTGAGGATAAACCATGATTGCAGTCACTTATATGAAAGTTGGAGAAGGCAGAATGTATCTAAGCACCTCATTCACTCAACAAAAATAATGTCTAAGCCCATGTCTCTTTAGACAAACTGTTTAGCAACAGCCTTTGCTTCTTAACACTACTCGAGTTTTTGTGTTACGACAGGGTCTACCTTACATCTGATAGTATATAAAATCCATACTTCCTAATAGAAAAATGTGAAAATCTGCAGATGTAAAGTCTATATTTGTTTCTTGTGGGATATTTTCATGACATAAATAAAAGACACATGTAACACAAGCTCTCATAAATCACTTCCAATCATAAATGAAAAATTGCATTTAAAAAAATATTACAGGGCATTGTACAAGAGCTAAATGATTTTTTAATTTCAATTTCTTGCTGCTATACATGACACAACAGTCTAAGTCAGACAAATTCTGTTACAGTAATCACTCGCTACTTCGCGGTTCACCATTTGCGGCTTCAGTACATCACAGTATTTCTCCCCTGGCTTTACCAGCTTTGCCGTATTTACTGCTACTTTGTGGATTTTGCTTATCATGGCATCTTTCTGGAACTGACCCCTCACGATATTTGAGGGATTACTGTATTTGAATAGGGTTTTTTACCAGATTGCTTAATTGTCACATTAAAATAACCCTTATAAATTTTCTCTGTTGTCCACGCTGAAAACACAACATTTCCCATACAGGAATCATTTATTTAGGAATAGACTGTGGTTTTGAAATTTTAACTTTTTATTTAAAACAACATTTATTTTTCAATAGGTATTTTAAGTGTATTTTGTGGCATGTTACTTTTCTTTTGTTCTACTTTGTAATGTCATGTCTTCTACTACCAACACTGACATCATGCAATGGTGCATGAAGCAAATATAATGTGGAGAACAAAATCAGTTTTATTTTTTGGGAAAAAAACACAACCTGAATCAAAATTTTCCAAGCAGAATTTTCCCTACCTATTTTACTAGACTTTTCTAAATCATTCGCTTTCATCAGGATGCATGCAGAAAACAAATTTTAAAAGATCAAAATATGCTGCATAATGCAAATTGTGAACTACAGCTAATACTTTGAGATTGACTCAACCAAGAGTTAAGACAGCCTGTGCCTGACTAAAAACAGTGATAAAAATATATGCAGTGATAGCAACCTATGCACAGTAGGTAGGAACTCAGAACAATATTTTTATTTCTATGGTGAATAAAGATCATATTTCAAGTTTTAAAATTAGCAAACAGCATGAAACCTCACCAATACTTGATATAAGTGCAACAGAGTAATCCCTTGAATATCATGGGAGGTCGAAGCAAAGTACCAGTAAACAGGGTAAATATGGTTAAAACAGTAAATACAGTAAAGCCGGTAAAGCCGCAGAAAAAACCTCCGCGAGGTATTGAAGCCATGAATGGTGAACCACAAAGTAGCAAGAGATTACTGTAATAGAAGTCTATATGAAAGTATAGAATACTGACACATACAGCTGTTGCAATACAAATGCACAGAAGTATACTAAAGAGAAATTTTTGTGCTTGTGTTCAAGAAAGTGAAGATTTAGGTACTTTTCATATGCCGAGTATTTGCAATGTCCTTCTAAACAGCAAAGCTGTTCCAAGAGTATTTGGCAGAGCCTTACTTATTTTAGTAAGGTTTGTCATAGATAGCAATTACGAGTAAGCACAATCAGTCATAACAAGTAAGGTCTACTTCTGTATTGACATCAATCCACTTGAGATAAAGTTCTGCAATCATTCATTCAGACACTGAAGATTATATCCTTATTCAAACAACCCCAAATCTGATTTAGCTCATGATTTTTTTAATCCTGATTATCTTTTCTTTTACTAGAGACCAGGCTTCATATAAGTAAGAAATGTGAGTTTGTACCCAACATTTAAGAGTGCTCATTAATATCTTGACGATTGCGAGTGAAAAATCAGTTAGAAAGCAATATTTTAACTGTGATACAGTCCACATGCCCTCCTGACAGCCTAGATACACAGTCCAGAAATGTTTACAGCAGTCTCCCAAAACAAAGCATTTGGCTTCCAAACATTATGCAATTTAGTTTTCCACGTTTGTAACTTCAGTCTTGCTTCCTGTACTGTTTTTCATCAAACTGTACAATAGTTTAAACTAGTGAGCTGCATCTCTTTTCTTCATTAGCAATGTCCATTATTTTTCCCCTTGCCTAGTTGTTTCTAATATGAGGTTGATTATAATTTCTTTTTGGACAAGACTCACATTTTGAAATATGTTTTTATAACTTCATATGAACTTCACCTGCAAGAGTGATTCCAGAGAGATTAACTATAATACTACTACTAACTGGGAGGCACATATGCAGTACATCAGAAAATGATGACATTAAATTTCCATGCTTTAAAATTCATTACCTTGTGCCTTTCACTGGATTGTTGTTGCATGGTTCCCAATGACCAGATCCTTCTATGCTCGACTCAATGTAATATCCAACCAGCTCTTTGGCATCTGGGGGCTCTGTCCAGGTGACAACAACTGAGGTATCGGTATTCCTAGTTGGCATAATACGGCCAGGTGCTTTAGGAATATCTGTGGAAGAAAATCAGAAATAAATTAGTGACCAGCCAGTCATAATTTAAATAATGTTGAAGTTCTATTCTTGATTATACTAGCATGAGTAGTACAGATTTAACCTTCAAAAACTTCTTTAATATAAGGACAGGCCAGGATCAGTAGGCTCAAGCTTTTAGTGGTGAGATTCTTCACTTCTCCATTGCCCATGATTAGGGCATTTCCTTCAAATTATATTTAGTTTATTTATTTCTGCTGAATATCTGCACCAGAGATGTGATTTGGAGCCTTCTAGAAGGTAAAATGTGTTAGGTGCATATTGAAGACCTTGTGCAGCCCATAGCATAAGCCAGAAACTAATGACCCTGTTAAGCAGCAAAGTCCATCTACACTTTTTCAAGAAGAGTTGTTTTACTCTTCATAAAAAATGTAATTCACTTGCATTAAAAAGCTCTGAGAATTCAATATGAAGCAAACAGACCATCTGGGAATTGGATTGAAATCTGCATTACTGTTTGGAAAAAAATTGCTAATGTAGGTGTAGCTACTGATGCTTTTCTGTGTTGCATATCTTGGCTCCTCTTTCATAGAAAAAGAGTCTCTTCATTCATGTAAGTATTAAATTTTTCACTTTTGTTTAATTTGGCAAACAAGGAAGGTTAAGCTCCACTGATGTCTGGGCTTATTTTCAAGAAAGACTCTAAGTAAAACAAAACATTTTTGTACTTTCTTGAGTTTTTATTTTCTTTTGCTATTTGCAGTCTTTGCAGTGCTTGGCATCATTATTTGAAGCTTAATTTCCTTGGTTTGCATCTGTTATTTGACTGTACATTTAAGGTTGAACAACCCAAAATAAAATTATTCTTCCTGAAAGGAATAAATCATTCACTACCTTTCTTACTTGAATTAATTCTTGGGCAGCTATCTGCCTACATACAAAATAATTACATCATAAACTGAAAAGTGACCATGGAGGTAATTTAATATATATGACCACACACTTACCGAGTTTGTCATCCACTACAGTGGCTTCAGTTGCTTCTGAGGGTTCACCAATTCCAGCTGAATTGCAACAGCGAACTCGGAAGCAGTAGGATTTGCCTTCAGCCAAATCAAAAACTGCAAAGCGAGGAGACTTCACAGGGATCTCAGTGTTCACCCTTTGCCAGTCCTCTGTGCCAGCAATGCACTGCAGTCAAACCCAGAAACCAAGTATGGAACTAAAGTCTATGAAAGCTCAGTGTCTAACCCAGCAAGGCTTTCTACCCAGACCACCAAAGGCATGTCTATTGTGGAGAATAGGGAGACACGTCACTTTTTTTTGCCTGTCCACAGAATGAGAATATTTTAAAGCTTCAGAATCTGCCAGATGTCCATCTACTCCGGAAAACATGCATAAATGTTGACTGGTTTTTACATACCAACATTAAACTCCTCTCCACTACAAGGATGTGATGTTACGTATTAATAACTGCATCCATTCTGGATCACTTTCAAAATAAGTTCTGCAGACATTCAGCATTATGTAAATAGCAAATCTCTAACATTATCACATTGCTTCTAGATCTTCTTATGTGGCTCTTATGTTGTTGCTGTGGCTTCCAGAATAAGGAATCTGACCTTCATCAGGATCTGACCCTCGTTTTCTACAAAAACTTTTAACATGTGCAATTAATTAATTGTTTTTATTTCTGTGGCTAGAAACGCTAAGTACCATGATCACTGACACCACTAATAATAGTGATTAATTTTTCATTGTGATTTACAATTAGTATTATTTCAAGTAATGGTTCTGGTTTCTGAAGGATTCAAATTCTCAGAAGAATGTTATTTGACTACACGGCATTGGTGCTGAGTATTCATCATGCAATTGTTTACTAGAAAGCTTTCTTATATGGAAACTCAAAATTCATGTATTCACATATTCACCCTCTCTAAGGCTGTTGCTAAGCGAAACTCATTTATTTAGACCAGATTTTGTATGAGACATAAAAAACACATAATGGAAAGATATTTATGTCTTCCTTGATGACACCTCTAATCTGATGACATACAAGTAAAAAGGGCGATGGTGTAAAGAAAAAAGAAAGGAAAAAGAAAGCAGAACACTGAAATTAAAACTGATTCTGTTCTAGAAAATCAGAAAAGAAATTTTTGTCATCTTTGTTGAGTTGGTAAAGCAAATGGGAAGTTAATGTAGAAGATAAATATGAAAAGGGAGCTGGGAAAGAAAGTGCTGGTGCCAAGAAACTCTTGCAGAACACTTCCATCCAAAATGTTAACAATCTGTCTACCAGACAATCTTCATTTATATAAATTTTATGCATATTTTTATATATCACATATATGAGATACATATATATAAACATGTGACTTTGCTCTGTGCTTTCTCATTATATAGAGAGGTTGTCAGTCTGTTTTATCCAGGGTAGGAGAATAACACAATTCACAAAAGACTAATAAGTTTGTGACACATTCTGCATCTGGTTTCCTATTTCCCTTCTTTCTTCTGTTTTCAGTTTATCGTAATCTACAATTAAACAACTATCTTAATGAAGTTCTAGTCCTGGCCTTAGTTTGAAAGTCTCAGACAGAAATGAAAGTTAACTAGAAGTCCAGAAGAGATGGCAGAACAAACATAAAAGATTGCAACAGCAAAATTTTGATTTTGTCCAATTTTACCTTTTCCACAAAGTACATGATACCCTCATGGCCCCGCTGACCAGGAGGTTTCCAGCTAAGCACAACATAGTTCTTGGTGGCTTCAATAACTTGGAGATCTGTAGGGGGACCAGGAACAACACCCTCTAAAGAACAAGGGAGAAGAATAGGAAAGGGAATTAATATTCAATTCTTTCATATTTGTATCAGAATTGGTACCATAATTATAATATAGAAGTATTAATATACCTTGCCATCTGATGTTTTTTACAAGCATAGAGTTAGAGATTCCTTTCATTCTAAGCATGCTTTTTTGTGAGGTCCTGAATAATGAAACCTCACCTCAACAACCAAGTTGTGAGTTATTCAAGGTCAAGTGACTCTTAGAACAATGAACTTTGGGTGTATGCCAAAGTCCACTGAAATCACTTGGAGTTTTCCTCATTACTCAGCCAGCTTCACATTAGATGTTTGTAGGAAAAGGGGCTGTGTTTACCTGCAGGTTCCTCCTCAGTCACAATAATCTGTCCAGTCCAAGGAGCAGAAGGGTGACCTGAAACAAATGCCAGATGTGTCATGGAAATGGGAGACTTCAGGAACTTTTAAAACAATAAGAAAACTGACCCTTGTGTTTCAAAACTAGTATTTGCAAGAACCCTGTGAGCACTGGTTTTGGTTTATGCTGTGACTGTTGCTCAGGTAGCAAGCTATGCAACCCTTGATAGTTGTAAACTTACCAGCTTGAATATTGAGAGCAGCTCAGCAATCAACATAGCTAGAAAACCTAATCCACTGAAACATTTATTCCTTCCTGAAATGTCACTGAAGTCTCCTAGGTGATAAGCAGAGCTATTTAGCTCACTCAGCTCATCATTTTCAGAGAATTAATTTCAACTTTATTTTCTGTTCTCTATTCCTTTTGTTTAATGGCTCACTTATTAAAGGAACAGCCAAATTCCTGCAGTCTGCTTTTCGTCACTTTTTACCCACTTTCCTTTTAAATCATAGATCATAGTCACAAATAGAAACATCTCAGCCTGACTCAACATATCCACTTGATATAATTCGGGTGGCTCTCTCAGTACCTCTGTGTTATCATATTATTGCAGTTATGCATTCAGCTATCAACCAGGTCAATGCACTTTCAGAGATAATTTTTCAAACACTGTTCTCCACCTCCACATTATTCACCTTATGTTGGGCGAGTCGTTTTGGAGATGTGAGCAGAGACGGAGTAGGTGGGGAAAAAAAATCATAAGGGATGGGAAGAGGAGATATAATAGAAATAGGCCATCAAATCCAGACTACATCTCCTGAGAGAGCTTCTCTGCTGCCCATTGAGAAAAAGAGGCTTCTCCTAAACTTAAGATTTCACACATATGACTGAGTGCAATGTTTCCTGGCAGTGCCAAACCTCCTTCCTCTGACCTTTTGTTTTTATCTTGAATGGGAACCTATATTATCTGGCTGCAGTCTGTAGCTTGCAGCACAATAACTCGTACAAACTGGGACTATGGGGGCCTTGTAGCTTTGCCTACAACACCCCTTCACATTGGACCATTTTAAATATATATGTTCAAAAATATGTAGAAATAGATTTTGAATAGAGGTAGAAAGATGTTTTAGGCATATAATTGTGGCATATGAGTAGAGAGGTGGATTTGGAAGCAAAGTGCCTGAAGCATTGTCAGACCACAAAAGAAATATCCTTGACTTGTAAAATGCTAACTTTAAAGCAGAGAGCCTGGGTTCTGTTGGGCTGTCCTGGTATTGTGCTGATGTTACCTCAAGACTTTCATTTTAGAGCAGAATCAGGCAGCCTTCTCTGTGGCTCAGAGAGAGACTATTCAAGGATTTGTTCAGCTATTTTGTTGGCTGAACAGAAGTGAGTCTTTCTAGCTCTCCTGTGCCTGTTTCCCCCTGTTCTTGCAATTTTGGAGGATAGCACCACAGCCAGCCAAAGCCATTTCAGGAGACAGCACACTTTGTGCAAAGAGCACAGAGATGATTTCTTCTTGGCAAACCTGTCTCTGAAGAATATTTTGGTTTTGCATTGCTCCCTCTAGTGGGATGTAGAAGGTTTCTGAGTTGATAGTCATATTAAAAAACAAAAAACAAGAGAGTTGTGACTTCTTAAGCCTCCCAAGCAACCTGCAAAAAGCACATCTTACTTCTAAGCCTGGCTCTGTCTGCAGGATCCAGAGCAGCCACAGGCTCTGACACCCGGGACGGGAGGCTGACGCCAGCTTTGTTCACAGCTCGGACTCGGAAAATGTAGGAACGGCCTTCAATCAGACCAGTCACAGGAAAACGAGCAAACTTCACGGGATTCTCATTGCACTGGGTCCAGTGGGAGGTGCCAACCTCACACCTAAAAAATACAAACAGCAAGAACAGTGCTGGGAAAGGAAAAACCACAAACCTGGGGCACCCATGTGCCTTTGTAGCTTCACCATCTGTTTGTATTCACTGGCTGATCCATACAAGTCTCCTCAGCAACTTTATATACTGGTGAAATCAAAGCAGCTGCACCAAGGCATCAGGGCTGAAGTACCATCTGGGCAGGCACTACATGTAAATCCCTCTCAGCTGCACCCCTTCTTTCCTGAACTGAAGACGGACAGCAGCGGAACGCACTTCACCGCTTAAACCCTCCAAAGCATGCTTAGGGAGTGTCAGCCTAAGCATAACTGAAGGGATATGAAATATATCTCTCTTGCAGTTGCCAGAAGATGCCTAGTTCATATTTCCTGCACAGTGCTGCACTGTACATACCTTCAGTGTCATCAAATGCTAGAGAGCAGTAACACAGCCTTGAATTTAAGAGCAAATGCAGAATAAAAAAGGTGAACATGAGAGGAAAAGCAAAATGCTATTTTTCTTGCAGTTGGTCTCAGTGCTGACATCCCTCAATAACCTAGTTTCAAAATGAGATATGTATTATTGTTCAGAGTCTAGAGCTGTTTTTTGTTCAGGATTTTTCAATGTATACTAAAGAGCTTAAACCTAGCACAGCATAGATACAGCTGGGACTGACACTCAGAAGTTATCAAAACAGTAAAGTTATGTTTGAATGTTAGGTTTATTTCAAAATGCAAAGGCCTCTTTTTACAGATATAGAATCTAAGTATATACAATGGCATAATATAGTGGTATATTTTATATACATATAAAATATTTGGGTGTTTTTTACATGCCTCTGAATAAACCCACAGGAACTCTGTATTACTAATGATGTATTCTGTTACTGAAATTCGAACAAATATTACCAACACTGAAGATAATTGCAAATCTCAAAATATAGTCCAATACCATGGTACCACGGGCCTTGGTGTCCCCCCGCAAAGCCCTCCGTCCGCGTAGAGTGGCAGCTCATTAATATGCAAATTTACCCCGCACCCTCACACCGATCCCAAGTGCTCTGGTGCTGTTTTGGCACTGCCTTGCTGTGTCTTGGTGTTTATGTCAATGTTTCCCTGTGCCCGTGGCCACCCCATGCTGGGAAAAAACCCTTTTCTGCTCGGCTGTGGACACTGGTGTGGGGAGCCGCCCGCACTGCTGTCTCAGTGTCTCTCTGGGTGGGTAGACCTGGTCTCTCCATACTCGGGGTAGATGTCTACCTGGAGAAAGTCTGGGGCACCACGTCTAATGTGAGAGTGTGTAAATAACTGCACGAAGCCTCCTCACTCGGAGTGGGGTGGGCATGGCACCAGGGGGGATCTGGCACGGCTGGCTCCCTCTGAGCACTCCAAGGTCCCAAAGCCTCTCAAGCCTCAGAGGAAGCAATGAGGGCTGTGAAGCATCTCACAGAATCTTTACTATGCAATTAAATGAACAAGATGTGATTAGCTCCATTAAAGTTAGATTGGACCCCACTAATCTAAAACAAAAAAAGCAATTTTCTTCTGGTCAGCAACAAGAATGAAAATAACAAATGAGTATTTTATCTCATGTTTATCAATGTGCTTTTAGGTTTTTGGGTTAGAAGGAACAGCAACACAAATTCTCCAGTCCAGCATGCTCACTTACCTGTCAATGAAATATCCAAGGATGGGGTTTCCTCCATCAACAGCAGGTTGCTTCCAGGAGACAATGACATAATCTTTGTTGGCATCTAAGCACTGCACATCCAGTGGTGCACCAGGGGCTCCAGGAATTTCAGCATCAGCATCTATGATGATGGAGAAATACGTTTCCAAATGTGAACCACAGTCCTTTCACATTTATTACTCTTGAAGGACCAAACTGTGTTCTGACTGAGCCAAGAAAAACAAGTTCCACTACTGGCTTCAAAAAGTATTTGCTTTTATATTGCCAGTGTTTACCTAGGTTTTGATTTTCTCTTTGACACATTTACAAATGCTTAATATGTTGCAGCATAGGGTAAATTTAATTCACTTAGACATTTTAAATAAAATTACTATCACACATTCTAGTTAGGGAGCTGCCAGAGTCACAGCTGAACTAAGTAAGGCAGACTGTGCCTTACAGCCAGGCAATAGCTGAATCAAAAGTATTCAACCATTGGCTATAACAACACTCAATTAAATATCTCTACTCATAGTCCTTCACTGTTTGATTTTGGTTAGCTATAAACTGCAGTGGTATTGAAACCTTTTGAAGTTTAATTACATTACACATATATTATCACTGTGGAATATAAACTTCGTAAGGATGAGCATATTGTTCCTTTCAAATGCTTATTAGAAATCTGGGACTGCTGGTGTCAAAGGGCCTTGACTCCAGCTTTAGCTTCTGGACAATATCTTATCTAAAGCTTTAAAAACTAGAGCACAGTGCTGGGCACTGGGAAATTTTACTGCTTGCACAGAGTCTGATTTGTGAGATGGTGTAATTATCGTGTAGAGAAAAACAATGTTTGCAAGAAGATTGTGTGAAATACTTTCAGATCAGCGAAGTTGTTTCACTGCAGAACAATATCAATTTGTACAGTTACATGTAGCTATTTTCAAGCCCTGTTGTGAGCTACTTCAAAAGAAGACCTGACTAAGAAATACATGTATACCTGAATAAACAGTATTTTGCTAATAAATATTATTCATACATTCCCTCTAAACCCCAGACTTTTAAAAAATGTTTGATATTGCAAGGCATTACAGGACATTTTATTACAGCATACAGTAATTCCTATTTTTAATGCATTTGGCTTTGGGGGAAAAATGCCTTATAAGAGTATTTAATATGTTTCATTAAGTAAAACAGTAGTCGTCCTAAGGAAAACAAAAAGCCCCACTTTACACTGTGTCTTCTATAGGCAGAGTAGCATCACACAGATCTTTTGAAGCTGCACCACAGGTAACTCAATGCCTTTTTTAAAAATGATAATGTAGAGTAAATAATCCGGCTAACTTCACAAAATACTAAGAACATTAATAATAATATGTATTCAGTGGTCTCTTTACAAAAAGTTTTAATTGTCCGTATTTACCACTTTACAGAACATGAGACAACATAGTTTCTTTCCAAGACAGACTGGGAAATAGCTGGGACAACCAGCATTGCTGATCACTCTCTGGGAGGCTAGAATTTCATCCTTGATGGCTTGCTGACAAATGATGACCTATAGCCATGGCAGAAGAGTCACACATGCTCTCAAAGCTTGTCTGAATACCTAATGTTATGAGCCTGGTCAGTGCTTTGTTCCCTTCCATCGATACACAGGGATTTCTATGTATGACACAAAAAGACAACCGCTGGAGGTAACATACCATAGCTAGCCATTAAAGCAAGTTTGTCTACAATTTAGGACGAGCGGTGAGGAATATACTAGTCAACAAAGACTGTGGGGACTATTTAAATAGGAATGTAGAGTATAATTAATCTAATTGGGATTTGGCAAACATACACATTGGCTAGTAAGATACTCTGGTGAAAGGAGTAGTGGGTTCACATCTAGATCACACCTGCATTTCTAAATAATATAATAGGATTGAGGGTGATCATTTATTTATACGGCAGCAGAATGTAAAACAAATAAAGACAGACAAGTCCTGTTTCTTTTCACAGATGCTCATTTCAATGGACTCTTTCTTCAGGTGCTGAGAACACCTGCTTCAGACGTATTTTCTGAGCAGGCTGTTATCTCACACAGCTCTGCTGGACTTAGCAACACGGAGTCATTCTGGGCATGATCTCAGAGCCAAGAACTTCCAGAGCCTTTTGAATTAGCATTACACACTTCAGCTGCTTTATCCATGGGAACAGATATAGAATTAGTACACAACCTGATAGCAATGGCTCCTTTTATGGAAATAACTGTCAATAGAAATTCAGCTAAGTTTTTCATGATACAAGCAAACAACACAGAAAAACAACATTTTAATTCTACACTTGGTTGCATTACTTTGGAGAATTACAGAATGGTTAAGATTGGCAGACAACTTCAGAGATTGTCTAGTTCAGCCACTGGCTCAAAGTAGAGTCAGCTAGAGCTAGTTGCCTGGGGCCATGTCAGATCAGGGTTTGGGTATCCTCAAGGACTGATACTCCACAGCCTGTCTGGGTAATGTGGTCTAGTGTTCAACCATTCTCGTAGTAAAAAAAGAGAAAAAAAAGTGGGTTTTTCATATTTCATTGAGTTTCCCTTATTTACACTTGTGTCCATTACCTCTTGTCCTGGTTCTGGACACCACTGACTCTGTCTTCTCTACTCCCCTCCATGAGGTACTTATGCATGTGGACAAACTCCTCCTAAGACTTCTCCAGGCTGAACAGTCCCAGCTCTCTCAGGCTTTCCTCATATGAGACATGCTCCAAGCTCTAAATCACTTTCACTCCAGTGAGTCTTTTGTATTGGGGGTCCCAGAATGGGATCCATCATTCCAAATGAGTCTCACCATTGCTGAGTAGAGGGGAAAGACCACCCCCTCAGCCTGCTCGCAATGCTCTTCCCAATGCAGTTCAGGAGGCCACTAATGCCTTTGTGACAAGGGCGCATATTCACCTTGTAGTCATACTTCTGAAAAGCAGCTTTCCAGTGAGTTAGACTCCAGCCTATACTGTTGCATGAGATTATGCTTTCCCAGGCACAGATCTTTGTGTTTTCCTTCCACTGTACTATTTTTCCTGCACTATGCATTAGAGGCAATCTCTCAAATGGTGCATAAAATCTTGGGGAAAATAGTGTAGTTTAGCTAGAAGTGAGATGGTTACAAATATACATTTTTAATTATCATGTGGATTTTTCCTCCTTATGATNGCTCAACGTCCCTCTTAAACTGGGGAGCCCAGAACTGCACACAGTACTCAAGATGAGGTCTGACCAGCGCCGTGTACAGGGGAAGGACAACCTCCCTGGACCGACTAACCACACTGTTCCTGATGCAGGCCAGGATGCCATTGGCCTTCTTAGCCACCTGGGCACACTGCTGGCTCATATTGAGTTCCGGCCCATGATACTAAAGCATGAGATATGCATTGAATTTTTACCAGATATAACAACTGGAGCATAGAATCATACTGCTAGAATCTATTAACAGAAAATAACTATTCTTTTAATGAGAGGAGGAGAAAATAAAGCACTCAGATGTCAGAGACTGATTTTCCCATCATGTTTTCCTCAGTACTGTAGTGTATTTTGCTCATGAGACAGTAGCCTACCTCGAACAAAGACATAACCACTGTACTCTTCATAGTATTCTCCCATTACCACTCGTAGAGTGTAAAGACCTTCATCTTCCTTGTTTGCATGAGTCAGGGTTAAAGAAGCTCGCTCCCCGCTCCAGTGCATCTGGACCCATTTGGATGGTGTGATAAGAACACCTAGGAATTAGAGAATTTCATGATGAGAACTCGTTGGATCTACTGAGGAATAGCTTCTGAATAGGAGGGATGTATTTGGATAGATTGGAAATACATGAGACCATTCTTATTAGACAGATTTGTCTTTGAACACAATCACACATTTACAGCTAATTCTGCTCTCATGAAAATTTTGTCTTCAAATTTGTCTTCAATTTCGAAGTACAACTTCAGGAAGCAACAGGGCTTTTTACCAGCTGTTGCACAACATATTTGTGCAACTACTTAAGAAATGTCTTGGCATATAAACAAAGAGTAGAAGATGTTGGATCTTATTGAAATACTTCTAATTTGGGAGTTTTTAAGAAAGAAAAAATTCCTAGAAGTCATTTCCACAGTGCCGTATCAGATTTCTGTGGTTTCACATCAAAATACTAAATCTTGAAACAAATTTAGTTGAAAAATAGAAAATATTACTGTTGGAAAAAAAGGAGAAAATGATGATGGAATCATGACATCCACATATGCTGAAATAAGTAAAAAATTACATAACAGAAGTTTGTATTCTGTTGTTAAACATTCTCACCATTTCTGTACCATTCGATGTTTGGTTTGAAGCGCTTGATATCAGGATTGATGACAACTGTGCAGCCCAGACTCATTGTCTCCCCTTCTCTCCCAAAGGCTACATCAAACTTGTCAACAAAGCTGATCTCAAACCTGGAAGCATAGCCATGAGGGGTGACAGCAACTGTATAAGAGAAGAAAAAAATCTGGCTGTTTATTTTGTCTTTCCTTCTGAGACAAGAGTAGAAAGAAAAAGTACCCAGTGATTATGAATATAGTCTCAGCTAAAGTTAGAAAGAAGAACAATACACATATTAAATTATCATCTTCAGAGGTAATTGTAGTGTTAAATAATTCAAGACCTTTCTATTGCAAAGAATCCACTATTTCTTTATTCATACAACTCTGGTTCTTAAAGATAGTCCATCAGGGAGAGGTTCCTGCAGAATTACATTTCAGATTTTTTCAAAATTTCAGATCCAGTGTTTTATCATAAACAGTTTTTAGAAAATATATTTGTTTTATAATGTAAAAAGACTTCTATTTATTTGTTCAATTATTTATTTGTTCTAATTTATTTGTTCAAGACTTCAATTATTTGCTCAGGTCAAGTTGATCTTTGGCTTACATGGCTCTTCTCTTAACTTCTTGGTCTGTTTCAGAGCAGTCATGTGTCCACTCAGTCCTTGTTTTTATAAGCTAAATAAGCCTTTTGGGGGGCTATTAATATGAAATAAGCACTTCAATCCCCTGAGCATTCAGGCAGTCTGTTCTGTACTTGCTCCTGAATCTATTTTTTCTGTCCCAAGTCGTGCAGTTTTCCAGACAGAATATCCTAAGTGCCTTACACTTGTACTGCACATACATGGCACAGGAGCTTCCATGTTTCTTTTGAAAACAGTTCAGCTGATAAAACCTAAGGTCACATTTTCCTTTTACACAACTAGGCTACACTGGTAGCTCTCAGACTTCCTGAGATCTATAGATATATGCAAATTGTCATTTTCCTTTCCCATGACCAAATAATAGGTCCCAAATTATATTGGAAATATATGGCCTTATATTTTATAATGTGGTACGTAAACTTATTTCTATTATTTCAGAGCTTTGGTACATAAATGCCAGCTAGTATGCCTTTACTTTCATTGCAGCAGCACAAATAGAATCAGAACAATGCTGCAAAGTCCAGACGACTCATCTGTCAAGTCTTCCGTGGGGTCCCGAGGGCAGTTCATCCACATGTGGATGGATTGTCTTACCATCATGGAAGTATCTATGCAGTACTGTAAATCATGTCAAAATGTGAGTTTCTCAGGTTAAATTATCTACAATTTTTACCTGGATATGTCCAAAATAGTAAAATCGGGTTCTGGATATTCAGTCTTTTCTATGCATTTTCACAACTCATGGAACCACATAAGCAGCAGACAAGAACCACTAAGTCACCTACTCTGCTTAGGCATATGTTTTTTTCCCAGACTATGTTTTAGATATTGCAAAAGATGAAGTATCTCTCTTTGACATGTTTTATTTCACAGCAAAGTGCAATATTAACAGGATGTTTCTTGTGTGAGCCAATAGACCTAGAAGGCAATGTCATTCCCCTACTAGTGAGTCTGACACCATCTGAAACTGCAGAGCTCAGGACCTTAGTAAATCAGATCGGATTCCTTTTTAAATAACATTACTAAACATTCTGCTTAGTCATGTGTCATGATGTCACAACCATAAATGGAGTGTCAAACAAACATATTGTAACTTACATGGAGAGAGAGAAAGACTTCCAGCATGCAAAAGACTTGCATCAATTTCTCCTTTGTACCCTACATGGAGAAAGATAAATCCAGTCACTGTCACCAAGTGCTGAGCCACAAAACTAAAACTGGTAATGTGCATCTTAAAAAAAAAAAAAATGGAAGGAAACATGTTGCAACCTACTCTTTACCACGAGGGAAGCATAAACTGAAACTTCTCCTTTAACATTCATAGCAGAGGCCCTATACTGGGCAGTGTCGTCAAAGTCACATCTGAAATTATAGAAATTATTAGGCAGAGCACACATTTACTCCTTGGCATAACCTCTCATATGTTTTAGATTAAAGAAACTCTCAGAAATCTGGGTAAAATCTATAAAGTAAAAGCTTGGAAGACAGAGACACTGGATACTGGACTGGTTGTAGCCATTAAGTTTTTTCAGTGTTAAAATCCAGTGTATGAAATAAATGTCCCTCTTTAAGTATCACTTACATATTTGAAATTGAGAATACAACACAAGTTTGAAAATCCAATAATATTTATCTCTAATTTACTGTCTCCTGTGGAGAGATGCCTAACATGCAAGTTGTACAAATGCTAGACTTGATGAAAGATTCACAAAGGGCACCTGCCAGTATATAAATGGTCAAGCCTAGATTATTGTTGCTTAGGTCTCAAATTTTCAATGTTTTTAATACAAAATGATTGCAAAAAGGTCCCTTCTGGAGGATGAGTACTGTTAAAGATCTTTGTTGTATATAAGTGAGGACATCTCACTTCTGTTCCTCATTTTGGTAAGAATCATGAATTTTGCTGTATTTGAAAAACAGTTAAATCACATATTCTTACCCTGAACTAAATTTTTTTCTCATATTTTACTACTGATCAAGCAGACAAGTGAGAAAAGTAGTCACAAATGCCCCACAGGTTTCTGGCTCATCCATAATTAGCATATCCAGATTAATAATCCAGATTAATAACTCAGGTAAATTGCATATCTTCTAGTGAGGTAAACCAGAACTTCTTCAACATTTAGTAGGCAGTATTCACCTCAGCTGATATCTCTGATATCACCTTGCTTGATATCATCTTTTACATCCCCAAGAGATTTGTTCACATTTTGCAGGTCTCAGTCTAGAGCAACATTTTAGCTTAAGGTGTTAAATTGTCTAGTGTTCCCTTACGTGCTAATCTCCAGTGAGTGTAGTCCGTATCGACTTTCAATGATATATTTGCCAGGGTGAGTCTGTACATCAATGGGCACGTTGTTTTTGTACCTATGGAAAAACAAAGAAACAGTATGTCACAAAGAGAATTGTATAATTGTATACTTTCAAAGGCCAAGTACTTGATACTTGAAATAGAAGATCAGTTTCTGCATGTTTCTCCTAGATAAACTGTAGTCTAACTCCCTGGAAGACTCTACTTTGAAATAGTAACCTCTCTGTCTTTGACTTGCCCTAGGTAAATTTTATTTTTGAATTAAAAGGACAAAATAGCCTTGAGTGGGATGACAATCAGTGTATATCACTATGAACTTCATGTTACCACTTGTAAAGGAAAGCAGGAGTCATATGAGCAACATCTCAGAGATTTGTAAATTGCAAACAACAAAAATTCTGTAGCATCTCTACCTATTAGGGATCATATGCATTTTGTTTGCTTCACATAGTTGATCAACTTTTAAAGCCTTCATATTCACAAAAATGTCAGATAGAAAGTTAACATTTTTTTGCTTGCCTAGTTAACAGAAGTCCCAAAGAGATTAGACTGGTGTGCACTATGAGTGTTTTCTGGTACAGGAATATCTTCAGGTAGGAAAAGTTTACTGTTCAAAATTCCCAGTAAGCAATTTGAACGGATGAATGAACCAGTACTGATCAGCAGTGAGCTAATTTCAGAATTTATATAAACAGCTTGAGACTCCTTCTGTGAGAATTCAGTAGCTCATGGTAAAGTCTTCCTCACCAATTGTTGCATAAAACATTCCTCATTCTGGACAACACATGGTGTAATCAAGTAAATATTTGAGTGAATTCCATTTTAAGCAAACACCGCTAGTATGGTGTAAATTCACAATAGAAGTCTAATGAATTACACACAGAATTGTATTTAGTATGTTTGGGACTCATTTGAGGTCTGTTAGGAGAATGTTCCACTTTTGTTTAGCTTTTCGTGTTCTCCATAAGGTACATACGTAAAGCAAGTGAAATGATAAATGACGATAGATAAAAGTATCTTCATCTCTTATTTTAATGTAGCTGAAATAAACCTTTCTCCTCATAACACATAACCAGATAAGGCTTTGCTTTTCATCCTGATCTTCCTCTCAGCACTATGTCTATGAAAAAAGACTCGATGCAGGGCAATACTCTATTCTGGACACCAATTAGTTGCAGAGATGCCTGACCTCATTACAGACCTTCTGCTCTATTATCGAAGTTTAGACAAAGAATACATGGGTCCAGCAAGGGTAATCCATTTGCCAGCACTCTCCATCTCATCTGTGAGGTGGTTCTCTCCAGACTGATCTGCCTGGGAACACCCGGGCATCTTTATATTCCACCTAGTGTG
>WEKX01021465.1:42602-57766 GCA_013390025.1 Pitta sordida
GCTTCCAGCCAGGAAAGGGAAAGGTCTGGTGTCAGTGGCTTGCTCCACTTCACAAAAAAAAAATCAGTAATCAGCAGTTTTATCCTTCTAAGAATATTATTAGTTTCATATATCTGAGAATGAAGCTATATCTGCCATAAATCTGAAAATCGTCTTTCACTACTGTCAGTTATGAAATAAAGAATATTTCCCAGGCTACAAATATTTGGACAGAGTAATACACTGGGATTTTTCCAAGTGTCAAAGTCAGCAGGGATCATAAGCCCTAATGCTTTTCATCCTGATCTTCCTCTCAGCACTATGTCTATGAAAAAAGACTCGATGCAGGGCAATACTCTATTCTGGGCACCAATTAGTTGCAGAGATGCCTGACCTCATTACAGACCTTCTGCTCTATTATCGAAGTTTAGACAAAGAATACATGGGTCCAGCAAGGGTAATCCATTTGCCAGCACTCTCCATCTCATCTGTGAGGTGGTTCTCTCCAGACTGATCTGCCTGGGAACACCCGGGCATCTTTATATTCCACCTAGTGTGTCAAATAGTTTAGGAAATAGAATAATGGTATCAATTCCTAATACTTTTCAAGGAATATTAAATCCTGTGAAATAGCAATTGACTCCATAATCTCTTTAACTTTTCTCCAAAGGACTGGGCAACCCTTGGATCCTATGGGCAGCAAAGTCATATGATAGAATAGGATGCTGTGCAGAAATGAGCTTCAACTGAGTCATGCCAGTAGTAAGATGACTTTCCCTGTTTTTGTCTTCATTACCAGGTTAGTAAAAAATAGTTGATTCAATTTTCACTTATTTATATTAATCTATAATATGGAAAGTATAGGGTTCATGTGTTAGAAGGATCACTTGTTATTTCTGGAAATGGAAATTCCAGAACAGACAAGTCAGTAGCTAATGTTGGACTGCAACCTCCCAGTGTCATTAGGCGCCGATAGTTTATGCTTTCTGCTACTGGTTTCAAATGTCCTGGGTTTTCCATACACTTTTTTTAATTTTTTTTTTTCCCAAGGCAGTTACAACAGCTGCACAAGGCAGTAAAGCTTTCTTTATAGGACGTTTATGAAGCTTTATAATTTTTCAGGCACAGCATGAGAAGGTCTTCATTGCTTATACAAAGAATAACTGTTTGGAATACTCAACTGACATTTTCTTAGAAATGCTGAATGGAAGCTGATAGATTCAGGTCAGCACTGCTCTATATCTCAGAGCAAAGACACCTGCTGAAATGCATGTGAACTCTTTTTTCCATTAGTAGCCTGTGGCAAAGTGAAATCCCTTTGGAATTCAGCTGTACAGTAAAATGATGTATTAAGTTCCACCATCCACATTTAGCACTTAGATGAAAGGCTGATACACAGTAAAAGGGAAGGCAGACAGCTGAAGGTTTAACAAAGTCACATTTTGGGGGTAAGGTGGATCTCAGTCAAGGTGAAAATGACCAAGCTCTCGTGTTCTTGGGTAGGATTCAAATAACAGAACTGGATTACAGCCATAAATGCAGTGGAGCATTCTTGATATCCAGCTGAGACTAGATCTGAAGGTTTTGTCTGGAATCCTCTCCAGGAGGAATGTCAGCACAGGGCACTCACAACCCTTAGCAAGACGGGAAAAATGTGTCCATGCGGGACCTGACTATCAGTTGTCTCACTGCAAGGAGAGAGATCAAGTGACTTCATGGGCATCAACTCTGGCCTACTAATACACTTCTTAGTAGCATTTTTGTCAAGTCCTAAGATTAAGGTTTTTAAGACATAAATGAATGCAGAGGGACTAAACAGAAGCATTTTGAAAACATTATTAAAGATAGTATGATAGCTTAAACTGCTATTTTTCCCTCTCTATCAAATAAAAGAAAAATCTATGTCTAACAGCAGTAGGAGTAAAAAGTATTATTTTATCTTTTAATATTTTGCTCTTTTTGTACAAGGTGACTTGAAAGGTGTCTGGCAGTAGTTGATTTTATTTTTTTTTTTACTTATATTTTTTCAGAAGGATGACTATATTCACTGAGATTACTTCAGATATTGGTAATCTGATGATTATCAGTGACAAAGGCACAAACCTACCATGTAACACGGGGTGCTGGCCAGCCAGCCACAGAACAACGAAACACAACATTTTCCTTTTCCCAGATAGTGTGGGAACGAGGCTCGATGATAAACTCAGGAGGATGTAAGAGTTTATCTTGATTCAACTTTTTATGGAATGCTTGGGTCTCTTCTAGCTGGAAAAGAAACATTTTATTATAAACTTGACTATACAACTTGGTTATAACAGCAATTGTAAGTGCAAATTATTAATACACAAAAAACCCTGAAAAAACCCTGCAAATTTTATATAAAAAATCCAGACAAACATACTTCATGTATTTACCTTACATGGACACAGAAAACGAGCTTTTCATTTTCCAGAAGTTCTCCTTTCAAAATACGTAGTTTGGAAGATTTGATTTTATTGGGATTTTTTTCCTTAAAACTAAGTAAAATCATTTTCCACATTTAATTATTTATTATTTTAAATATAGAATGAAAGGTGAAATAGGCCTGAAACTCAGATGTGTTCTGTACTTTTGCTCTAATGTGAGGTTGTGTATGCTTAGATCATCTCCAACAGACTTGCTCTCAAACTTTTCCTACTGATGGAATCCTTCATGGTAACTGTTTCAACTGTTTGACTGTCCATAGAGCTGGAAAAAACTTACAGTATGCTATAAATCTTGCTTTCTGCAAACCAAACTGTTTATTTTCTGCCCTAACTTCCACGTATATGGAGAATTACAGACCCTTGTATTGAGGGTATCAAAAGAAGACATCTTTCATAATCCTCTCTGTCTTTTATAAATTGCTCAATACCAGTTTTCCTTACAATTGTTTCTCAATTCTGAATAGGTTCAATATCATCAAATTCATAAAATATTCATCAAACATTAACTACCCATTATCAAGGTCCAACAGACTTCAACATATTTAAATAACTATCTCTCGTGTGTTACTGATAATGCTCTAGAATGGGATTTGTTTTGACTGCCATTAAATCTCTGACATTTCATAACTCTCAGATCCTGAGGAACTTCTACTCAGCCAGACATTCCTGATTTACCTGATCTTTTCCTTCTGCATGTAGTAATATCCACTGGTTATTATGAAATTTCATGTTCACTGTTTATCAATTTTTGAGGTGACTTTGAATTTTATCTTGTCCTTCAAAGTGCTTACACCCTTTCCAGCCTTATGTCATGAAGATATTTTATAAGCATATCAACAATTCTTCTATTCAAAACAATAATAAATTTGCTAAATAAAACATATTTACACTCAATATGTTTTGCCAGTCTGGTCATAACTATGCTCTGAGTATTATTTTTAAGAAAAAGACAATAAGAGATTCACACAATTAGAGACTCAGTTGCAGATGTTCCTTCCTAATTTGCACCTATTTTACCCTAATTTTGTCCTAATTTACACTCTATGATTAAAACTCTAAAGTGAACACTTTGGACAAGCTTGTTCTCAGGTCATAAAAGTCCAGAAATTACCCATTCACCTACTTATGGGCTAGATACATATCTTGGCACCTTTATTCTCTGCCCTGCAACTGACTCATCATCCAGGTGGAACAGATGCTGTGCCATTTAACTAGGGCATGAGCAAAGAGTGTTCCCTTGTCCCCTCCTCTGCCCTTTCCTCCCAGCACAATAGAAGCATTTGTGGTACCTGCCTAAGGAACAGTGCCTTTTCCCTATCCATCTGCCACCTAGATAACAAGATTTTTAAGGAATTCAAAAGATTTCTATTGAAAATATTTTAGGGTTTTTACTACTAGTATTGCGATCGTCCATGGAGTAAATGAGGCCCTGTTGTGCCAGGCACTTTACAAATGCCAAACAAAAAAGTCCGCACTGTTTACAAGCCTAGGTGTTCATTTTCACTCTTTTACCGTTTTCTTCAGGGCCACATGTTCAGCAGACTCCCGGATTGCTACTTTCCTTGACTTTTTTTCATGATGCTCCTCTTCAGAAGTTGACTTGGCCACCTTGCTGACACTAACTCCTTCACCTGTGGCAAAAAGGTTCCTCTTGGCAACGTATGCAGCACTTTCTTTAATTCTCTCTTCTTCAGTGTCTGTGATCCCACTGATATTCACTTCCCTGGAAGAATTTTTGAAAAGCAGAATCCCATTGAAAAATGATGAAAATTTATTCCATTTATATTTTTTATTAAACTAGCCAGCTACAGTGGCCAACACTTTTTCCTAAGATACTTCTGCTACTACACTCTCATATGCATTTGAAGCAGAAACATGAAAGGGTTCTGCAGAAAGACAATTTCACTGTCTAAAGACACGGCCATTTTCAGCACCTCTCACTATAACAATGCCATACATACTTTCAGTTTACCCATTATCCTGCTGCAGTTTTATATGTCCCTCACTATAATGATTAGTGAAAGGCATACCCACAGATCTCCAGTTACTGACTTAGGGATGCAGCATTCATAACAACGCTACCAAAGAGGCAAGAGACAATTGTAGCTGTCATCACTTGTAATTTATACAAAATCTCACACTCCTGCATGTAACATAAAGCTCTCCATGTTCAAAGAAAATTCCACACTGTAATGCTTTCAAGAAGATGATTAGGAATTTTCTTGAAGCATCCTCTTCAGGCTTTCTACAGAGGTGAGACACAAAGAACAGTTACTCTCAATTGGTCCAGTTCTGGTAGCCCACTCACATGTGAATGTACCATTGCAACCATATTGTTTTGGCATTGTCAGGACATTGTAACTGCTATAGCAGTGCTTACACAATGAGAGTTCCTTAAGAGGAGGCATTAATATCCTTCTGCTGAATTTAGTTGCTTTAAGTTAACACTGAAAACAGGTTCTGTTTAAGTTCTCACGAAGTGCCACCTTGCAAGCACTATAGAAACAGTTTCCAGAACGCACTCAAGCACAGCCTCTCTGTTTTATCATAAGACACTTACTACTAATACAAAACAAAAATATTAGGTAGAATGATTTTTTCTGTTTTCTTTTAGATTGCCAATACTATGCATTTGATAGCACATCTCAATATCAAGAAAACTTGGATCTCAGCTCACAATTAACTTTCCAGGCTCTTTGCCTATGAAGTCAGTTTGGCGAGATGCAATACAGCCTAGCAGGGGAATGTACTGCAAACTTAATTACACTTAAAAATTGCTCAAAAATCTAAAAACCTTACCTAAGATCACCTAAGAGCTTTGACCTATGTTAAACTCAGAATTAGTGGAATGAGATTCCCTTCATTTAGGCACATCAGCTGCCCCCACAAATATCTGCAGGTATATGGTTGAGATTTTTAAAAACAATTTTTAAAAAACAGTTTAATGGATATGAAGATATATATAAATATAGCTATCTACATTCAGTTTAAATTAATCTATGTATTTTCCTTTAAAGGCAAACTGATATTTCCTCTTTAATTACAGTAGTTAAGATCTCAGCAACTCCACACTGAGTCCCTGGAGGCTGGTTCCTCCAGGCATTAAGCGTGTTCTGGGAGCTGGTGAATATCCTCAAACTAATATAGAACTCATCCTAGTCATCTGCAGTTGTAGTCCCCAGATGTTTTTGATCAACAGTATTAAATATTTAGATTTTCTAATAATTTCTTCCTGTTGCAATCTTCCCAGATCAAAGAGAAACATGTTCTCTGACAAGATGAATGCACTTAGCACACAGTACCATTTAAGAATTGATTTGGCTGTCAGTTCTCAGGGGTTTCAGTAGAAGACAATTTTCAATCAGACATGATGAGATAAAATCCCCATTTTGTGGGACAGGCAAACAGAATAGGTTTGGGGTTGTGTCATCTACAGTCCTTTGGCATAGGCTTATATTTGGTTGCAAATAATTCCACAAGCCACATTCAGTATCTTTAGCACCTATGGGATCAAACGAAGCTATGGGTGTTTTATTGTCTAGAATGCTGCCTGCCTGTCTATAATTTTATTTTGCAAGGATTATCCCAGGTGTTTAAGAGGAACAGTTGTAAAGTGAATAATCTGAGCAAAGGAGTTTTTTACAGAAGAACCTGAGAATTCTGAAAGAGAACTAGATAATGGAAATGGTGACACATCACTGAAGGTCATCCAGCAGCTTTGGCAACAGCTCCAATGAACCCATAGAGAGCGGATCTTTATAAATAACTTTTCCTTTTAACAGCTATCTGCCCATGGGAAACAACACATCAATTTCACAGGAGAATTTGGGAATGACATATAACATGCACATGGTTCAATGAGCTTCAGCTGTTATCTCTCAAACAAAAATAAATATCTGAAAGGAATGTGGCACACAACTTTCACAGTTTTGGCATGTGGTCATGAACACGATGCCAACAGAAAAAAAGCCTAAACCAGATATCATTTCATGCTGTGTTGAGTTGGGCACCTTAACAATCTCTTTTTAACTAGTTTGTTTTTGTTTTTTTTTAATTAACAAATGTTTGGGGCCATTTCAGTGACAAAAAAACCACACACAACTGTCTGAATTGCTGTGTGCAAAAAGTAAGATCGATACCAACAACAGGAAGAAGAATAGTAACAATGATGTAAGAATATGACAGTATCTTTTAATGCAGGATCCCAAAGTGCTACATAGACTTGTATAAATAAATGAAGTTACATGGCATTACGTCAAGTTAGATATTTATTACCATATGCATAAAAAATAAATAAAGTTATTTCTTAAGATTTGTTAAGATGTTAACATGTGCTAAGATCACAGGAAACTGTAAAAAAGCTAAGTATTAGTCATCAGTTATGTTTTTCAACTATTGCCCAACACTAGAATTTTACCTCTGTACACACAAGATACAATAAAAAGGGAGGATATTTGTGCCTGAGGGCATAGGAGACATGATGGTGAGCTGCAAATCCACTGCTACATAAGTATAAACACTGGGTGAGATAGAAAAGTAGTGAGAAACCTTGAGAATATGTTATTGTAAGTTTTGTGTGAGGCTATCATATAACTATTTACGTGTTGAAACTCCAAAGCAATTTTTTAAAAAGGCAGCAGTGTGTTTCTAAATGGTAGTTGGATCAAAGAGCAGTGAATCCAACACAGGAATGTACAAGGGGTGAGAAAAAAAATTACTCTGAGATAGTGGGAGGGAGTTGATAAAACCAAAACGGCTGGTCTCATCACAAAAGCATCATAAATACTCAGAGTAATATCGGAGCAATAATATCTTCCACTGGCAAGCTGGAGCTCAGTTTCACATGAAACCACAAGTTTGGATACAATGCAGAAGTGCCATTGAGTGTTGATTAAGAGGTAGACAGAAAAGCATTGGCTCCGAGAAAAAACCTCAAAGTGTCCCATGAAAAATGTTGTGCAGAGGAAAGACAAGTTATAAGGAGGTTTCTGTTCAACTGCAAGTGGGAAAGAAATTTTTCTCCTAGCCTCTAACCAGGAGCCAATTTTCCACAGTACACCCCAGTATGTATTAATCTGAACAAGTGACTGCGCTGGAGATTCCTACTAAAATCACTATGCCATACCCCAGAAACAGCAGGAGAGCCTCCTTGCTCGTGTTGTTTCTGGCTTCCACATAAAGTTCACATTCAGCTTTAATGAGAACACTGCTGCAGTAAGATGTATTACATCAGTAGTAACCGTGCAATGAATACCACCAACATATGGCATCAGTATGAATCATTACAATGGATTTGAGAAAGTGTTTGGTTTCTTTCCAGGTTTTCCTTGTGCCAGGACAAGGCATTAACACATTGTTTCATTGTTTCTGTGTTTAATGCTCAGTAAGCAACATTTGATTATA
Source organism: Pitta sordida (assembly GCA_013390025.1). NCBI lineage: Eukaryota > Metazoa > Chordata > Aves > Passeriformes > Pittidae > Pitta > Pitta sordida. Next base: position 50,450 of record WEKX01021465.1, read on the forward strand.
GAACAAGACTTCAAATCAAAATAATAAGGTAAATACTGTGGACAACATTAAGCAAGTTACCCAGTAAGCAAGGTTACAATTATATTTTCATTTCATAGAAAGTGGCCCTGACGATGTGCTCAAAACAAAGTCCAGACATATAGGTTCATTTGTTCTGGCTCCAGATGATCAACATCTGATTTTCTGCCAGTCAGTTGATTTTCTGCCATGTCAGATGCCACCTTTCCAGTTGCCCTTACAGAATAGGTTTGGGGTCCTGGAATTTGAGAGTCAGATTGATGATATTGATGAAAACAATTTGCCTGGGGAATCTCTCAGTTTTGCTCCATCTGTCAGATGGATCAGAACTTCTGGTACTAAAAAGAAAAGGAGGGTAGTTGTAGTAGGTGACTACCTTCTGAAGGGAACAGAGGGTCCTGTATGTAGGCCAAACCCATCCCATAGGGAAGTCTGCTGCCTCCCTAGAGCCTGGGTACAGGGTATCAGTAAGAGACTCTTGGAACTAATTCGGCCCTTAGAATATTATCCACTGCTGGTTGTCCTGGCTGGCAGAGGTGAACTAGGTAAGAGGGGCTTCAAGGTGATTAAAAACGAGTTTAAGGATCTGGGTCGGTTAATTGGTGGGGTAGGAGTGCAGGTGGTATTTTGCTCAGTTCCTGCAGTGGCAGACATGAGTACTGATAGGAACACGAGAACCCACACTATTAACAAATGTCTTAAGGGCTGGTGCCAACAGAGGAATTTTGGGGTTTATGATCATGGGGCAACCTTTACTGCACCTGGCCTTCTAGACTCAGATGGGTCCTACCTAAATAAAAAGAGTAAAAGTTTCTAGCCCACAAGTTGACAGGCCTCATTGAGAGGGCTTTAAACTAGGCCTGAAGGGAGAGGGGGATGAAAGCAGGCTCACCAGAGCTGTGACTGAAGAGGATGAGACATTATCAAGGGTGAAGGCAATAACCCAACTGAAGTGCATGTACACTAATGTATTCAGTATGGGTAATAAACAAGAAGAGCTGGAAGTCCTGGTCCAGCAAGAGAACTATGATATAGTTGCTATCACGGAAACATGGTGGGACGACTCTTATAACTGGAGTGCTGCCATGGAAGGCTACAAGCTCTTCAGGAGAGGTAGGTGTGGGAGCAGGGGTGGAGGAGTGGCCCTGTATATTGGGGAAGCTCCTGGCACCATGGAAGTTGAGATTGATGATGACCAGGTTGAGTACCTGTGGGTAAGAGTCAGAGGTCACAGATCACAGAATACTGATCACAGAATATTCTGAGTTGGAAGGGACCCACAAGGATCATCGAGTCCAACTCTTAACACTGTCTCCCTGGCGGGAATCGAACCCGGGTCTCCCACACGCCAGGTGGGGACACTTACCACTGTACTAAAGGTGTTATCGACAAGACTGATATCCTGGTTGGAGTCTGTTATAGATCCTCATAAGTCTATGGGACCAGATGGGATTCATCCTAGGGTGATGAGAGAGCTGGGAGACGAGCTCACTAAGATGCTCTCCATCATTTATCAACAGTCTTGGCTATGGTGGTGAATGGTGTCACATCTAGTTGGCGGTTGGTCACTAGTGGTGTCCCCCAGGTATCAGTGTTGGACCTGGTCCAGTTTAATATATTTATTGATGATCTGGACGAGGGGATTGAGTCCATCATAAGCAAGTTTGTAGATGATACCAAGGTGTCAATCTGCTAGAGGGTAGGAGTGCCCTACACAGGGACCTTGACAGACTGGAGAGGCGGGCAGGTTCCAACAGGATGAGACTTAACAAGTCCATGCAGAGCTATAGGCTGGGGACAGAGTGGCTGGAGAGTAGTCAGGCAGAAAGGGACTTGGGAGATAGGAAACTTAACATGAGCCAACAGTGTGCCCAGGTGACCAAGAAGGCCAGTGGCATCCTGGCCTGCATCAGGAATAGTGTGGTCAGCAGGACTAGGGAAGTTATCCTTCCCCTGTGCTTGGCACTGGTTAGGTGACAACTTAAGTACTGTGTCCAGTTCTGGGTTTCTCAATTTAAGAAAGATGTCAAGATGCTAGAATGTGTTCAGAGGAGGGCAAAGAGGGTGGTGAAGAGGCTGGAGTACAAGGCCTACGAGGAGCGACTGAGGGAGCTAGAGTTGTTTAGTCTGGAGAAGAGGAGGCTCAGGAGGGACCTTATTGCTGTCTATAACTACCTGAAAGGAGGTTGTAGTCAGGCAGGGGTCGGTCTCTTCTCTCAGGCAAACAGTGGCAGAACAAGGGGACACAGTCTCAAGCTCCATCAGGGGAGGTTTAAGGTGGATGTTAGGAACAAATTCTTCACTGAAAGGGTGCCATTGGAATGGGCTGCCCAGGGAGGCGGTGGAGTCTTTGTCCTTGGAGGTGTTTAAGAGTATGCTGGATGAGGCACTTAGTGCCATGATTTAGATGATGGTTTGGCCTTGGCTTATAGGTTGGTCTTGTTGATCTCAAAAGTCTTTTCCAACCTTGCAAATACTGTGATACTGTTATACTTCTCTTTGTCTTTTTGTCACTCATGTGAAGTGCAAACAATCCATGAGTGTAAAAATAGATTGAAGGATTTTTGTTTTATAATTTGTTTATAAAATGTCAGAAATAAGATACTAAACAAACCAAAAATGAACATACCGTCCTGTGAATATGGGCACCGAGTAGTCTATGGCTTCATTTTCTTTGTCCTCAGATACCCAGTTCTGTTTTGCTCTCTTTGCTTTGGGACTCATCTTGTAGGATTGATCTTCTATCATTAAATTGGAGTTTTTCATTCTGAAATAAAAATTATATCTTTAAATTCAGGAAAAAAGCTGTTAAGAAGCATTTCAAAATACAATTAAAGCACTAAAATGTATTGCTGTCTTGTTTCATAAGCAAGAATTCATAATTTTTATAGCCATAGCTTCTGACTTATTAAACACGTAACTAAATGTACTTTACACAAACTCTTCAATACAAACATACCACTAATGCCTCTTGATATTAAATTTAAATAGAGACAATAAACAATACACCTGATAGGAATGTACTTCTAATAGCACTTGGTTTGGGACTTGAATAGTTTGGCACTTGAATAGAACAGTGTTGCTGTACCCAGTGCTCTCCCATACCATTCCAATCCATTGGAAGCAAAGAGTGGAGTGAAGTAGCATTATTTAACATACCACAGATAGATGGAGAATAAGTGGAAGGGAGGAAGAGAAAACCAGAGGGAAGGCTGCCCCTCCTCACCAGCCTTGGAGGGATTCTAAAGAGTGTGAAGCGTATTTGAATCAATCGTTTTAGGTACATTTTTAACATGGTTACAACTTCTGTTAACAAAGCTCCAAATACTTCCATTCTCCTCTCCAAAAACAACATATCTCTAACTCCCAGTTCTATGGAATATGCTAATTAGTTGTCAGCCTTTTATAAATCACCAAAGTATCTATTAATTCCCATTGCAGCATCACCACAGGAAATCATGTGAGTCTGCTTCTGCTCTGGAGATTTGCCTACAGAGCCTGAGCTCACCGCTTATGTGCACAGATACAGGAGCAGAATTAACACACATGGTTTCTTAGCAAGGCTCATTAACCCAGACATGTACTACTATCAGGGATAACCTTCCTCCCATACCATAGATAGCTTGCACTGATCTCTCTAAGCAGAAAGCTGTACACATATAATCAAACCTCATGCTAGCCCTGGGCCCCTGAGAATGTTTCACAAGCATCATGTATTGTTACAGATGCTATATCCTTGGGCTAATGTTTTCCTTAGGCTGTATCCCTGCAAAGGTACCAAGCTTCAGAGGTGTCTCCAACACAAGAAGAGTGCTTAATTTCCAAAATATGTGGTAATACGTAATCTATCCTTTGAAACCATATGAGAGCACACTGATTTGTTTCATCTTCATGTCTTTCCTTCGTTTCTTTGTGCTCATCCCTTTTATCAGACTAACACCTACACAGCTCCTGTTAAATCAGTCTCCCATTCTCTAGTTCTCTTAATGTCTTTCATAATGTAATTTATTCTCCTTCTCCATCTAGTTTCATGCCTGAATACTACATCCCCTATCACATCTGTTTTCCAGCCCTCATCTTTTCGCCCTGCCACTTCCAGCAGCGTCAGGAAGAGATTACTTTCCTTTCTGTTAGTTCTCATCTCAGACTGAACTGTATTCAGCTCAGCTGGCATTGCAGTGAGGCAGCCCCTCTACTCTGGGAGAGGGGCCCCTCTCCTCATACCCCCGCATCTACTTTATAGCCACCATCACTGAGCCTACAGAATCACTGCCAAAAAATGCTTGATACAGGGGCTAAAAGAAACCATGCACTGATTCTCCTTCCTTCCTTCTTCCTCTGCTTGTATCTTGGTGTCCATGTAAAGCAAAGCACACCCAGTGAGGGCCTATGGCACACACTGAAGGACTGAGGCCAAGAGTTTTCATGTCATGCACCACAGGGTCAGCCAAGGCACAGATCATGTCTACAGGAGAGAGAGGCACTGGGGTCTGACACCAGTCACTGCCCAAGGCAGCCAGGGAGGGAGTCCAAGAGAGGTGGATCCAGCTCTAGAGACAGAAATCCAAGCAGAAAACACTTGGGAATAGTCCAGACAGAGTACAGGGAATAGTCCAGACAAAGTACAATAAAAAGGAAGAAATAACAGTAGCAGTGGCTTCACTCCTGGGTTAAACAATGATGTGGTATAATCACTACTGCAAACCACAAATGCACTGTGAGAACTCAGCATCAAATAAGTGATTTGAAACATCAAAGACAAACTACTCTCATTACTTTTCATAACTAAACTATAGCCTGTAAGGAGCTGCAGTTCTTTACTTAGCAGATGACTTTTATCCCTGTCTTATTTTAAAATGGGACAAATTTGGAATTTTAGCACTGACTACCATCAGATTTCCTCTGATGGTAGAGGGCTTTAGGCAGAATCTTTTAGGAGGCCACTTGATTTCTGGTTGTTTCTAGATCAAGAAGCACCACAGTACCATTTGAACTTCAGTTAAAGTGTCAGGAAGTTTCTATTTCCATAAAAGTTGAAATGCGGTGAAAATTTCAGCTCAGGCAATTACAGCACTGTTAAATCCAGACTAGAACTTTGTTTCTAAAGAAGAATTTGGCCTTGCTGTCTGTTTAGTTTTTGTTTAAGGTCCAGATTACACACTCATGTAGGGAATTAATAGGGAGTAGACACAGCAGTTCCCATCACTCCTTGCTAGACATTATGTTGATTTCTTTTTCCTACATGATAGGTGGGATTTCCTGTCTTTCACTTTTAATTGCCTAAAATGATTTGAAAAGGAAAGAATAAATTTCTATAGGTTCTGTTTGTTCAATGGCTGTTTTTTTATTCAAACACTCCAAGTGTCTGAAGTTGAATATCTCACCTTCATTTCTTTTGTCTTCACTAGCTCACTTTATGAAAATATTGCAAAGACAGTCAACTCATGAATATTCAATTAAGCCCCACCTGTCATCCCGCCCCCCTCAGGGATGGGACAACCTTGTGGCCAGACTTGGCTGGGTCATGCCACTCGCGGCTCCCTTCCAGGCTTATTGCCTTCCCTGAAGCAGGACGGGATGGGACCAGGACTAGGCCATGCCACACCACTTGTGGCTTCCTTCCTGGCTCCCTACCTTCGCCGATGCGGGATGATATGGGACAGGGTGGGACGGGAACAGGATGTCTCAACTATTAAACTGAGAATTTTCTCTCCCCCCCCCCCCCCCCTTTTGTTTTTTCTTGGCCCCCACACCTGCGTCATGGACAGAAGTGGAGGTGGCTGTCCCCTAACCCGCCAGCCTGCCCTGGGGGAATGGGGAGAAGGTGCCTCCCACTCCCGCTCTCACACACAGGCAGACAGAATGGCAGCCCCCTCTTGCAGCCCAACAGAGAACAATTCCAGCCATGTAAAAACACAGATTTATATTAAGTGCACCCCTGGCAGGACTGAGCTGGGCCAGGCCTCATGGCTTATGGATCCCTCCCCTTGCTGCACCTGGTGGCTCCTGGGTGGAGCTTATTTACATATTCATGAGCTGTATGCCTTTGTGGTGTTTTCTGCTCCTGTGTGCAGCACCGCCTTTCGCTGAAAAATGAACCGCAGATTATTGAAACAATAGAGATGTGGGCCACGGATAGGTGGGGGTCTTCTGTAAATCCTTTTGATTTCAAGTAATGACCTAGGAATATCCTGAGCCAGAGGTTGCCTCCTGGCTGTAACAGTGTGCTTACAATTTATTTATATATGAAAATGGCACTTTCTTCTGAACCTGTTTCAGTCTGCCACTTTATAATCTCTTCTGTGCGAAAAATTGTTCTTTCTTCACTGTCTGCACATCTATCCCTATTTTACACAATAACATTTCTTGCACACATTTGCCTCCTTCCCCAGGTAAGGCCCCCAGTGTCTTAACTTCTCATATCAGAAGATATTCCACACCTCCCATGACTCTCTTTGCAGATGTCTGACTGTTTTCTAGTTTCAGACTGCACATTTTCAGATGAGATGATCAGTACTGCACCTAGCATTTCAGCTACCAGCATACCTTGGATTAGCATCCTAACACAACATACCTTCTGTTTTGTTTTCACTTTCTTTCACAGCTGCTCCTAAATTTCTAATTGCTCCATGATCACACCAGAGCACCTGGCTGGTGTTTTCAGAGAGAGATCCAGGGTCATTCCAACACCTTCTTTAGAATTGCACTGCATAAGCCAAGAGCTGCGACGAATAATTTTGCAGCAACAGGAAATTTCTCCTTTACAAATCCTATAATTTGCTTATGTTCAGGCAGAGCTATATGAAGGCTAGTAGAAATGCATATTCAAATAGAGCCCTTTGGATGGGAAAACAAATTAAACATTATTTATTTCTATGTTTTCCTTTTGTGTTATTACTAGTTCTGCCTGTAGAACACAAAACCCAAACCCAAACATTATTTAGGTGGCCCAAAGGAGGACTCTGCTTTCTTGAACCAGGTTCTGAAATCTTGTCCTTTATTTTAAAATGTTCCAACCGTTTACCTGATATGTGGAACAGAATCTTCCCGGAGGAGAAGGAGAAGGGTATCAGTCTTCTCTAGTTTCACATGGAGGAGCAGTACCATGACCTTTTAACATCTTTCAGCCTCATTTGATATGCCCACCTAGTGTATGTATAATTTTTTCCAGGTCAGATACTATCTGTACTGCCTTATCAATGTTAGTCACCCAAGCCTCCTCTCCTCACTTCTTGGTGATTTTTAGCATGTGAAAATATCAATGCCAACATTTTTCTGGTTTCTCAGTAGAGTCATCAG
>WEKX01021465.1:57778-85421 GCA_013390025.1 Pitta sordida
AATTGACTGTGGAGATCCTCTAGCTCAGCAGAGGAACTAAAGACAGCTATGTGGGCCCTCTAAAACTCCCAGATATTTTGGTTTGAAATCTTTTACAGAAGTATAAAATATATTGGCACTGCCCTTATTTCTGTACTTGAACGNGTTGTAAATGCTAAAGCACAGGCATTGTTCTGTAGAGATCCTCTAGCTCAACATAGGAACTAAAGACAGCTATGTGGGGCCTCTGAAACTCCCAGATATTTTGGTTTGAAATCTTTTACAGAAGTATAAAATATATTGGCACTGCCCTTATTTCTGTACTTGAACGGAAAAGATTCCCACTCTGCACAAAGAGATGCTGAGCCCAGAGGATGTAGAAATGTGTTCCAGGAATCGACCATGACACGCTGTTCCTTGGTTATTTCACTCCTGCATGAAAAGGCACTTGTAAGCTATTTTACACCTCTACACAATCATGCATCTTGTCTTTTGCATGCTTTTGTTACATCCCTCTCTTACTGCATTCCGACAGCAGAAAGGGATGGTAGCATACACAATGTCTGCACCAGCTGTACCTGCTGGAGGAGGTCTATTAGCCAAGCAGCATTTTCCAGGCTCTTTTCTTGCAGATGTTTCTTTCCCAGCATGTGGTGTTTTAATTTACTCACTCTAAAGAGGACATAGTGGATTGGCAAACCCAGTTACAGGAAAGAAAAAAAGCAGGATTTTCAGAGAAGAGCTCTTTAAATCCAGTCTCTAAAAATAAGAGGTGCTCTCCTGTGACTGTATTCATTTAAATTGCTGACAGGTTGATCACAAGCCCAGGCAATATTGCTGGCAGTAATCATGCTGTTTCCTAACACAGCTTCCACAGCAACCTTATTTGAAAGGGAATTGTTTCCACACAGCAGGTCTCATTAAAACTATTTCCATGCTTGGCCATGACGTCTGGAAGCCGTGTTCTTGACCCTCACCTATAATAAACGAAAAGATGAGCAGTGCCAAGATCAAGGTCTTCTCATGTTTCTGCAAATGTATTATTTACTCAGCCCCGTAGAGATCCTAGTTACAGTATTGCTTAGAAGAACATTGACTCTCAAAGTCTGGCAATCTAATTAATTGCAAATTAGTATGACATCTCTGCCTGCTTGGTTTAACTGAATTACACCATGTGGTTTTTTGCTGCTTTGCTTGACCTGTAAAATTCACACCAATGTCTGAGCCACACCAATAACTTCTATTTTCCCACTAAGCAGGTGTCTGGCCCCTTTGGTGGCAGATAATCTGGCTGTGACACAATAGGATTATCTGATGCCACAAACCTACATAATTTGTACTTAAATATATATTTGATGTTAATATCCAGTGATAGGCAATAAGAAGTTGTTAACAGAAAAATTTTGTCTACATTTGAATTCATGTTTCCATTCTGGTTTCAAACAAACACCACTTGAGCTCATTTAGTCACAGCATTTCAATTCAAGGCCCTTTCTATTCTCTGAAAATTGAAAGAATTTGAAGACTTATTTCCTTTTTCTTTTTTTCCCCCCTACATCATTGCTTGCATACAGCTGAAAACATTAAACAAACTTTTAGATTTGCCAAATTTCTTTTAGTAACACCTTTTGTCTCTACATTACCCCGTGACGTGTTTTGGGCTATCTGGGGGATATGGTACAAACTTGGAAAGAATTACATACTCCAAATTGGCACTACTACATTTAACTGTGGAGTCACATTTTTGTTCCACTTAACCTCTTGCAAATTGCAGAAAAATGTGCTACAAAAAGAAAAAAAAAATACCAGAATAGAAGCCATATTAATCATGTTAAATATTGAGATTCTCATTCAGAAACATATTCTTTCATATGTTAATTACGTTTTGTGCAATAGAGATACGAATAGCATGACTAATCTCCAGAGTCCTTGTCTTACATAGCAGCAATCTGTTTCTTAAACGTCCAACACAATGGCAGGAACACAGGAAAAAAAAATACAGCTGAGACGTTATCTCTGATTATCAGGATAGCATTGGCAAGTACTACACAGTACTTACTATACATGCAAATATACTTTTTTAACCCAAAAGCTATTGTCTTGAACAAAACCTAAGGAAACCTGGAAATATTTTAAATTCACAGTTTCACAGGTTATTCTGAGTTGGAAGGGACCCATAGGATCACCTAGTCCAACTCCCAAGCAAACACCCTCTCAGTTAAGCAACTTCACTTCCTTTATTATGACTTTGCTGATTAGAGTCCTCCTTAGTGAGAATGTACAGGTTTCAGAAGAAACTCACATGACAACTGAGGCACTTGTATCTGGGACTCCGAGACAGCTTTTTTTTAACAATAATTTTTACAACTTCAAATAATGTTCCTATTTTTTATGGGAATCTTTTCTCTAAGAAGAAGGAGGCTTTGGCTTAGTCTCAGCAGCAGAGTGCAGGCACAGCTGTATCACTGCAGAAATTCAGGATATCTTCCCCTACTCAACTCTCTTTGGAAGCACAACCCTCAGTCCCAGCACCTACAGTTTTTTTCCCTTCACCAGTAGATTATGAGGTTCTCACTGCTTCACTAAGCGATTAACTACCTGCCCAAGATAAATTGTTTCAACAGCAAAGACTAGATACCTAGCATAAGGCACTCAGCTATAGAATCATAGGATCATTAAGACTTTTAAGATCATCAAGATCAATCATTAACTCAGCACTGCCAAACCCACCACTAAACCATGTCCCTAAGAGCCAGACCCACAAGTCTTTTGAGCATTTCCAGTGACGATGATTCTATCACTTCTCTGGGAATCATATTCCAAAGCCTGACCACACTTTCAGTGATGAAATGTTTCCCAGTATCCAATCTAAACCTCCCCTATTGCAATTTGAAGCCATTTTCTCTCATGTCATCTCTTGTTACCTGGGAGAAGAGATCAACTGCCACCTGGATACAACCTTCTTTCAGGTAGTTGTGGAGAGTGATAAGGACTCCCCTGAGACTCCTTTTCTCTAGGCTAAACAATCCCAGTTCCCTCAGCTGTTCCTCATAAGACTTGTGCTCCAGAACCTTCATCAGCTTCATTGCCCTTCTTTGGACACACTCCAGCAACTTGCTGCCTTTCTTGTAGTGAGGGGTCAGGTAAAGTGGGCTGTAACATCCTGAGGTTCAAACTCCTGAACAGAGTCTGGCAAATAGAGATTTCAATTTCCTGAAAGTCAAGTGAAGGCTGTAATCACAAGGTATTTTTTACTGTGGTACAGATAGTCTTTCGCTCAGTGGTTTTGGCAAAATTTCCACAATCCTTGGAGGATATTCAGTTTTCAAAATTTAAATTTTCTAGTGGACAAGTCTTCATCAGTTCTGTTAATGATACTCCAATTTTTTTATTGACATAACAGTAGGTGAATGTTTTGGGCTATAATTTGTTGATCATTTCCTCTATTGCTAACAGCTGCTCTAATCTTACTTTAATTCTCTCTTAATTTCTGTAAATCTCAGAGATATATGCATACAAATAATATGAGGCTGTTATATAACAAATATTCTGCTAATGTAATTACTTGGGCAATATTTATTATCTTAAATAAACAAAGAACCCATGGCAGTTAAGCATAGCTGCTCTTCTAGTGAAAGATGGACATTTCAAGGTATGCCTCAACCAATATATGGTGTGAAAATTTCAATTTCTTGAATCAGCATTAAAGTGAAATAATTAGTGCAAAGAACAATTAATGATATATGGACATGTCAACTCAAGCTTGTATGAACAGCTGTGAGTCCTTTTACTGCTCCAACCTGGCCAGAGAAGAGACAGGTTCAAACTAAAAGCTAGCTAAACTCTTAATACTAAATTCAGCTGTACTAATATGCCTAAACAATTTGGAAGGAGAGGTGGCTCATACCTAATCAGTTTGGAGTATGAATATGTCATCATTCAGCCACATCAGTATTTGCCAGTGTTCTTCTTATGCCAGTCCAACCATCACACATGAATTAGTCCAACATACTAAGCTGATAACAGTCCTTCCTATTGCCAAAGCCAAACACCAGGCCACAAAAATACATTAATATCGAGTTATAGAGACAATTTATGTGAGAGAGGAAAGTTTTGTGATTGATTTTAGTGGGAGGTGGTTGGACATTTTGGTACTGGAATGCTGTTTCAAAGATGGATCTACTTACCCTAACCTGTAGGTTTCTGATCCCAGCCTGTAGCCTGCAGCCAGCTTGTTGATGGATTCAGATCCATGGCTGTAGGCAGCTGAGCTCCTGCTGATAGATTCAGAGTCGAGACTGTAGGCAGCAGATCTTTTGCTTTGTGCAGCAGAGTGATCATAGGCTGTGGATCCATAGCTGTAGGCTGCCGACTCAAGGTCGTAGGCTGATGAGCCGTGACTATAAGCTGCTGAGGACTCGTGGCTGAAGCCTGCTGCAGATGCATGGCGATAGGCTGCAGAGCCCCTGGCATAAGCTGTAGATCCTTGAGCATAGACAGCAGATTTGCTCTTTGTTTCCTTTTGGTATTGGCTTACAGTGGAAGACAGAGCTTTATGGCGGTACGCACGGTCATAGTGCTCATGGTGCCTTTGGTAGAAAGGTAGAGACATCATGGGTGCCTCCTAATTTTGTTTTTCACTACACTGCTTCTGAGCGTAAATAAACAGGATGGTATCTGAAAAAGAACAGATCAAACATAAGGAGTATAGTCAAGAAAACTCCTGAGTTAGCATACAAATAATACATAACTTCATACAAACTAACACAGAACTTAAAAAAGAAAACATGATCTAGCTGGGGGGTGTAGGACTGGATGATCCTGTGGGTCCCTTCTGGCTCAAAGTGGCCTGTTAGCCTGTGAGGGAACTAGGTTTGTGTTTACTGATCTGGGATGTGCGTTCGGTCTCTGTACGGGTGTTAGATGGTGAGTTGGACTAGATGATCCTTATGGGTCCCTTCCAACTCATAATATTCTGTGAATCTGTGAAAAACTTGTAAGTGGTCTCTCAAAGGATATGTTCTTTGTATGATAAAAGAGTCGTAGGTCATTTGTTTGCAGAAAGTCAGTAAGTAGGAAACTCATTCAGAAGGTTTTATGTAAAAGGAACTGCTGATATCCTCACTTATTCTCACTGTCACTTCAAGGAGGCCAGTCTACACATTTCCTTTATTTTTACCTGAGGACTGGAGAGGAATGGGAAAGTGTCAGCTCATTGTTCTCCATGGTAAAAAAAATATGTTCTGTTTTATTCCCTTATTCCTCATGCTGGCTATTTCTTCATGTCAGTCTAAAAGAATGCAATTATTTTTTTCTAGTATCCTTATTTCTAATACCTGTCAATAGTTTGCGTTGTTATTTATTTCACTTTGTTGGCTGCCAGTAACATGTAATTTCTCTTAATTTCCCNCCCCACCCATTACTGCAAACTAATGAGACTTTATATCTCTGGCTACTTCAGAGACAGTGCAAATAATTTTGTTCAATTACAACAGAGATTTTAAAGTAATAAATTATTTTAAAAGACAGGAGCAATTCCAACAGGGTTACATAAGCTGAAGTAAAAAAATATATTAATATTTTAGTAATATTTTAATCCCATTGAATTTAATATTCCATTTAAGATTTTAACAGTGAATTAAAACATTAAGATGGAAAAGGACGAGTTTTTTCAGTAAACGTGCACTACACTGATTATTTTGTATGTGATACCAGTTTTCAGTTTAAAGGGTCTGATCATATTTTTACAGTTTAATCAAGGATACAGTCTGTATACAATGGGTCAAATAATATCACAGTCCTCAATCCAGATGACCCTTTTTTTTAACCTAGAATGTCAAGAAACTTCCTCCAGATGATAGCCCCTTCTAAGTTTCAGTTTGCACAATCATAAGTAGATTGTCTTGCAGTCATTTGCAGGAAATTTTATCAGATGAGAAGTAGTTCCTCTCTCAAAATGTGATGAGGAGTGAGTGGAGAAAGGACTTCCATTGTTTGTTTCATTTGTTTTTTTAAGCTGGCAATTCAGTGATTCTGCTTTTATTTTGCTGTTATTAGAACTGACTTTTTTCTTCTTTGACATGCAAGCTTGCCTCTACTAATCCATATGATAACTTTTCTTTCTCTTCTTTTTAGGCTTACAACATGGGTAAAAGTGTCCCTGAAAAGGCTTTTTCTTTAGTATTTGGTTTTGATAGCAAGTCAACAAATTGCAAACTAGTCCCTTTAGTAACTGCTCAGGTACTCTCCCCAGCCTTAGGAAACTAAGGCAAATTATGAGAAAACAAAAGCAAAAAACCCCAGCCAACCGACCAACCAACCAATGAATCAAAAAAACAACAATAAAAAGAAAAACTTGTAAGTGGTCTCTCAAAGGATATGTTCTTTGTATGATAAAAGAGTAGTAGGTCATTTGTTTGCAGAAAGTCAATAAGTAAGGAACTCATTCAGAAGGTTTTATGTAAAAGGAACTGCTGATATGAATGGTGCAACATCAGACTGGCGGCCAGTCACCAGTGGAGTCCCGCAGGGGTCAGTGTTGGGCCCAGTACTGTTCAACATCTTTATCGATGACATGGACGAGGGAATTCAATCCATCATCAGCAAGTTTGCAGATGATACTAAGCTGGGGGCAAATGTTGAACTGCCGGAGGGTAGGAAGGCCCTCCAGAGGGACCTTGACAGACTGGAGAGATGGGCAGGCTCCAACAGTATGAGGTTTAACAAAGCTAAGTGCCGGGTTCTTCACTTCGGCCATAACAACCCCATGCACCGCTACCGGCTGGGGGAGGANGTAGGGCTGGGTGACCCTGGGCCCCTTCCGGCTCGGAGTGGCCTGCTAGACTGTGAGGCATCTAGGCTCTGGGATGTGCTCTTGGTCACTGTACGGGTATTAGATGGTGAGTTGGACTAGATGATCCTTGTGGGTCCCTTCCAACTCATAATTTTCTGTGATTCTGTGATTCTGTGATATCCTCACTTATCCTCACTGTCACTTCAAGGAGGCCAGTCTACGCATTTCCTTTATTTTTACCTGAGGACTGGAGAGGAATGGGAAAGTGTCAGCTCATTGTTCTCCATGGTAAAAAAAAATTTATTCCCTTATTCCTCATGCTGGCTATTTCTTCATGTCAGTCTAAAAGAATGCAATTATTTTTTTCTAGTATCCTTATTTCTAATACCTGTCAATAGTTTGCGTTGTTATTTATTTCACTTTGTTGGCTGCCAGTAACATGTAATTTCTCTTAATTTCCCTAGTTTCCGAGGATTTTTTCTTTATTTTCTTTATTGCTTTCTCTCCCAGCTTTGCAGAGCTAGGTTAAGGATTTACAAGCTATTGTGAAATCTGCTGAGCAACATTAAGGCATCCAGACTAGTATTGTCTTTCAGTTCATGCTGAAAGGGAAGGAACATGAGAACATCCTGTTTTCCTTCTGCGGAGTACTACAGTTGTCTCTCTTTGTCTTCACCAGCTTTGTTTGCAGCATTAGGTACCTTCCTCATGCATACAACAGGCACAATACTAAAGCCATTTGGTCCTGTTGCTCCGGGATTCCCACAACCTTCCAGGCTTCAAAGTAAGGAAGGTGATCTAAAAGCATAAAGCACTGCATTTGTTGCCCATTAAGAAATTAAATGAAACATTTAATTTACATCTTATCAGAGCAAAAGAAGAAGCTCAAATGTACAAATAAAACCTTTTCCTTCCAAACTTAAAAGGTATTGGGCCTCACTGTCCTCAGGATTAAAAGTCTATGATAGGAGTAAGAACTGAGGCAGCAAGGCAGGAGCTGAGCACAAAGTCATCTCTCCTGGTTCGAATCAAAGGCCAACACTGACTCATATAATGTAAGAGGAAACTTCTTTTATAGATATTTTATCACATTATGAGTTATGTTTTATATTTCCTCTGAAACATCAAGGATTGCTCACAGGTCCGAATAAGTTAGTTACACTTATCTGATCAGAAATAGTAGTCTGGTGCTATCAGAGATAATAAAAAACTCAGAACCGTCAAATGATCTTGCTCCTATTTGAAGCACTATCTGATTATCAGATCGAATCCCAACTCCTAAGTTTTATAAAATCCATGCTATCTGCACCCACTTTGTCTGTGTCCATTAACCAGCCCCTTTCAGTGTGAGGGTAACACTCCCTCTCAAGATCTGGGTAGCATTTCATAACTGCAGAGCTTGGTCTAGAAATATTAATGGCCATAGATGAATATGCAGTTTTTGGAGGTATATGTTAGCAGCAGTTGAATTGAATTTTTAAAATGACTAGTGAGCAGGCAGACAGCTCTGTACTTGTCCATAGGTCATAGCTACACCTTAAAGGAAGTGACTTTACTGGCATTGCCTCTTGTGCTGTTTATCATTCTTTAAAGATTTACTCCATGAATCAATGAAAATAGTGAAATAGATTGGAAAAAAAAAAGAAACTCTTCTAAGTAGAAGAAAAAAAGATAACATTTTCTTCAGCTTATTAAATGGTTTTAAAAATCAGAAGACATCTTATGCTACTAGAAAATATTTAGGTTATTTACACATTCTCTAAGCCCAAAGGAAGTTACACGACAAATTCCTCCTGTATGTCAGCAGCCCATGTTTCATTTGAGAGTACTGTGACAATATGCAATAATAACTGAGTGATAATAAAAAAGCCCTTTGCACTATTTTGTTTTGTTTCACAGCTGAACTCTCAGATGTCTTCAGGTCATCTCCACAAGTCCCTTAAATAACAGCTGAGCTGAGAAGAATAAAGGAAGCTACTATCAACTCAGTGTTATAGATTCAGAATAAAAATAATTGAACACATAAAGCCGTCCAGCATAAAGAAACACTTACCAAGACACAAATGAATGGCAGCAAATGGAATAGCTCTCAAGTGGATGAATAGCACAAAAACACAGCAACAATGAAGCCAGCAAAGAAAGAGGTAGTTAGGACGAGGGGTAAGGACTGGACTTCAAGGTCCAGAACAAAAATAATGCCTGCAGTCAGTGGAATGTCAGAGCCCCAGTCCAGACCTTTTATGGCCAGGGGGATGCTATAAATATAGCATCGAAGAGGGAGAGAGACATAGACAGACACCGATACCCTGTACTATCTCTGTGCAAAGACACGATGACAGCAGTTTCAAACTGAGAGTTCTCCCTTTAAAGTATCTTCACTAAATTCCCTACAAAACCAGCATTCCAATTCAAAGTTATTTCTAGGATTTTTTTTTCCTTACTTAAAACAGATTTAGGAGAAGAAAAAAATAATTACTATGTCATGAACCAGAAACCAGGAAAGACAAGTCCCTGTATTGACCTTTGCCATGGTACAAGCATATGAATATTTTATGAGTTACTTTTTTTTAATGCCAAGCCACTCTACATGTAATTCAGATATTTCATCGTAATGACAAACCGTCTGGAAAATCTCTATAAAGCTATGCATGTTATAATGCAATAAAAATGTATTTTCTTTGTTCTGTGGACGAAGTGTTACTTTTTTATCATTTTCTTTGAGATAAAATGCTAAATTAAGAACAAAACCTCATGAGGCATTTAAATAGATACAAACAATGCAGCTCTAAGGTCCAACTTTTTCTTTCTAAATTAAACATTATTTCCTCTAGGAATAATTAAATGGTCTTATCGTCTTTCACAGAATCACAGAATGTGCTGAGTTGAAAGTGACCCACAAGGATCATCGAATCCAACACCCAACCGTGCACAGGGCCATTCCCAAGAGTCACACCATGTGCCCAAGGGCAGAAAAATTTGGAATCAGTGTGGCTGGGTATTACATTGAACAATTGCCACCATCCAACACCTAATAGGGTGAATGCACTGCGACTTCATTGTAAATACAGAGTTTGTTCTGCACTATAAATTTAACTGTCAATAAAAATGATTAGCCTATTTTATTTTGTGCATTTTCATTGACAGAAAAATTAACCTCTCAGTTCTGCTACAGCCACTTTCCCCTATATTCAGCATGCAACTGAGAACCTTCCAGATCATCCTCCTCTGCAGAGGCCATCCCTCTTAGGGATGTAATCACCAGAAGAAGGTCTGGACAAGTCCAGTGGGTCCCAGGATTTTCTCCACAATGGTTCAACAGTATGTTCTTCTTCACTTCACTGACTTGATTCTACCTTGAATCTCTTCATGTTCCCACTACCTACTTGTTCTCTGGGAAGATGCCACCTCATGCCTGATACTACACCACGGAGTAAATTCACCGTCCTTTTTATCTCCCACACTGGCAGATGCTACATTAAGCATATGGAGTTTTGGTCTTTGCACCCAAGGACAAAAGTATGGCCAGAAAGAAGTTGTACAGCCATAAAAACTGTATTGTGGCTCATGAAACAGGCCGAAACTGCAACAGGCAGAATGAAAAATGAGAACCCTAATAAAAGCTTTTCTTCCCCCAGAATACTGTGCCAAAGGCAGTGTCACTGAGCTATATGTTCTAGATATAATGGAAAAATTTAATCAGAGAAGACAGGGGCTTCTGTCAATGGACTCCTGGATTATTTTACAGACTCCTGTCCCACTCCTTCAACATGCCTCATTTGCACTGACATCTTAAAAGCCTTCATGACATGCAAATTGCTTTTTAAGAGTTCGGAAATATGTAGAGAAATGCAAACAAATAAACATCTTGTTTCTCTCTGTTCTCATTGCAATACAATCTGTGTAGCTCACAAGTGGAAGATAAAAATCTAAATATTTTCAGTGTTTTTATGAGAATAATAGCACTACCAAGACCAATACAGTTTTCAAATTCTATGCTGTCTCTGTTTATTATGTAAATAAAATGGAGAAAGAATGTGACAGTAAAGTCTTTTGTATTCTTTTATTATTTTGGCACTTAAACTTACACACTTTTATTTATCTTCAGTATGAGATAATATCTGCAGCTATTGAAACCCCTTAACTTCTATTTGAATATCAAAGTACATATTTCAAACCACTTGGAGCTTTGCAAGTCTCAGAATCTCTGCAGCAGTATTTAGTCATACTTGGTCTTGGGAGAGAGACTCATAGGAAATGTTAGTTCTGCCTTTTCCTGACCAGAATTACATACTGCCAAAAAACAATTTATTTTTCTGAATGGGAAAGCTGGAATATTAATTTAGAGCCTGACATGGAAGAAAAAAAATAACTTTATAGATTGTTTGTTCATTGAAGTTTTAAAAGCTACAGCATTCTATAACTGTGGGCATAAGCTGAATTCTGCAGCATCCCTGTCTCTCTCTTTTACTAGTGCAGAGTCCTAAATAAAACTAGTAAAGTACTTTTTGAAGGACAGAGGTTTTGAGCATGCATGTTGTCTTCCAGAATTTGTTTTCAAATTTGAGTCCAATTTTCTGAATGGATTCCCAAAGAATACATTTTTCTCAAAAAAAAAAAAAAAATCACTTCAGGAAGATATTCTCCATTATACCCCAACTAGCCACCTTCTTAACCCACTGAAGACAAGGGAGGTCTCTCTTCCCTTAGTTTTGCCCCTGAGGAGGTCATAATTTCCAGGATGACTGCACAGCTCCATCTGTGGCCCCAGCTTCCTCACTGCCAAATTATGCTTAGGAGAGACCAGTCTGCTCTCCCTCCTTCTTTCTGCTGACAGGCTATGATGGAAAATAATTTTTTCAGAAATTTAGCAAAGCCCACGTGTACATACTCCTGCCTGAAGTTATCTTTCTGCACCATGGGTGGCCTGAGCCACACACAATACTTGAGGGAAGGTTTCATTAAAGACCATTACCCTCATACTGTGACACATTTCTGTGTCTGCTGGAAAAAAATCCCTCAGATGATAACTTAGATAACTTAGAATTGCATCGACCTTTTTCACATGTTGGTTACATTAGCAGCTTACAGTCATCCTGGCTGATTAATGCCTTTAGATCTCTTTATTTCTCTGTCATTTCCAGCTGAGACAATCTAGTGACATTTTATATCTGACGACCTCAGACTTTATATGTATTACTAAATTGCACCTCTATTACTCTAAACCTTACTTCTATATTATATTCTAAAGCTTCTTTGCAAGGCAGGTGCCCCTTAATATTATACAGTCAGGAAATTACAGTAGCAATTTTCTATTTTCTTTTTTTAAATAAGCTCACCAGCAAAAACATTAACTATTACTCCCAAGTCTGCTGCTTTGCTACTGAAATCTCTCATGCAGTTTTTCTCTTCTCAACAAAACCTGATATTGCTCTTCTAGCCATTGGGCTCGCGTAGGGCTTGGCTGCCCTACACCTCTTGTATCAATTCTCCATTTTTCAGGTGGTAGGATATCAAAATCAGATGGACACAATCAGTTGCATTTCTGTTGTTTGGAAAATGATTCTTCATGTTATTGAAAAAAAAAAAAAGGTTACTTATCTGTTCTTCTTGATTTTGTTCTGATTGCACTAGATGGGTTACATGATTTATGCCTACTGAGCACATTCAATCCAGGTTTCCATTTCCCTCCTAATCTTTGATAACTTTTTCTTCAGAACCTGTTTTAAAGCAAAATGTTTCCAAAAGCCTTTCAAGCTCTTGACTTTCGGTGTCTAGATCAATTTTTCATAATATAGAAATATTTACTTTACCAACATTTATTCCTCGGTGTCTCTCTGGAACTTAAAGTGTCACATAACAAGTTTGTTGCTGACAGCATTTATTTTCCTTTGAAACATAAAAAAAATTTGTGTTCATAATAAAACATCACCCCTAGAGCCTGCAGCAGGCTCATATAGCTAATAAAAAAATCTTTTCCTTTCTCTAAGTGCCTTTGGCACTTACTTGTTTCTTCAATCCCTAGTGTCTCCTGTCATTTTAAATAACAGAACAGATGGTTGTTAAATGTTGTCTCATACTATATTAATATTTCCTAAACACCACAGATATTTCAGTGCCTTTATTCCAAAAATGATGAATATATATAAAGTTAATATTCTCTGCTCTTGTGAGAGCCCACCTGGAGTACTGCATATAGCTCGGGAGCCCCAAACATAAAAATGACATGGACCTGTTGAAGTGAGCCCAGAGCAAGTGATCACAAAGGTGATCAGAGGGCTGAAGAACATCTCCTATGAAGACAGGATGAGACAGTTGGGGTTGTTCAGCCTGGAGAAGAGAAGGCTCCAGGGTCTTCCAGTACCTAAAGGAGGCCTACAAGACAGCTGGAGAGGGACTTTTTAGCAGAGCATGTAGTGATAGCACAAGGCTTCAAACTGGAAGAGGATAGGGTTAGACTAGATATTAAGAAGAAATTCTTCCCCATGTGAGGGTGATGAGGCACTGGAAGAGACTGCCCAGAGAAGCTGTGGATGCGCCACCCCTGGAAGTGTTCAAGGACAGGTTGGATGGGGCTCTGAGCAACCTGATCTAGCGGAAGGAGTCCCCACCCATGACAGGGGAGTTGCAACTAGATGATCCCTAAGGTCTCCAAGGTCCCTTCTAACCCAAATTATTCTGTAAGTCTATTCCAGGACATCAGTTCCTGAAACCTTAAGCACGATCTTAAAAGGCTGACATATGACATAATAAGGCAGAAACAAGTTATATAAGGACCATTTTGTTGTGCAAAGGATAGGCTGTAGCACTGCTGAGTGCACAGCTCAGCCTGTTCTGTGTACTCATCTTCTCATTTACTGTATCATTCATTTAGTGCTTCAGACATTTGAAACGGATGCTGAAAACAAATCATTGTCCAGTTGAGCTAAAAATCCTTCTATTAAAAATCTTTGTACCTTTCACACCAGCTACTTTGAATCTCTTTCATGCTTTGTCACTACTCCATTTCTGCATGTAAAGTGCACAAATATTTTATATGTGCTTGTAAATGTGACAGGCGTATGTAACTCAAATTTATTCAGAATATGCAAATTGATAAGGGAAAAGATTCTCTTGCTCACTTTTTTTCCTTGCCTCTGATGATGATTACTGTTGCTTTGCATAAATCACAGCAGAACTGTGGGAGCTGGAGAGATACAAGATTCAAGCTTCCTGTCTGAAATAATTTGCCAAAAATCTTTCATATGCTGATGTGCTTTCAAAAGAATTAAGATATTGTATCTCATATCCTCCAGTTGTTTTATATTTTAAATATTACTTTGTTTAATTTTCATTTATAAGACTGGATTTTTCATCAGTTCTTTTTTTCTTGTGTCAAAACTTCTATGTAGTACTTCTCATGGACATCTCAGCTAAGCTGTATTTTGTTATGTATTTTAAGTTGGATCCCTTTCCATTTGGAAGAACAGTTGAAGGGGTTTATTTTTTATCCATATTATGAATGTTTAAATAAAAAAATTCTGAATGTTGCCCCATAAAGAATTCTTTTCTTACCATAATGAAAAAGAGCTAGGAGGATTGCAAGTAAAAATTAATTTATTTTAAATAAATACATATTCTTTTCTTCAGAGTCATCAAAGATCCATCTAGTAGACAAAAAATTTCATGTGGAATCTTAACAGAAACCCATCTGCAATACTATAATGGTTTGCAGAAGGAAAAACTGCTTTTTGCCATGATTGTGGGTCCTGTTCTTGCAGCCACTGGCTTTTCTGAAGTAGAAAATAAACATGAACTGGAGAAACCCTACTGGACACTCTCCTAGATGAGTAGTTGTCAAGCATTGGTAGTAGACTGAGACAAAAATATTCTCCAGATTAAAAAAAGAAATGAACCTTGAGATTGTGACTAATTTCCTGTTCTTTTCTGATTTTCAAGGAAAAAAATGTCACCCAATATCTGGGTCAAAACACCCCCATTTTGCTGGTCAGCTTGGTAATTTGGTAGTGCTCCCTTTGTGAAATCATAGGAATCTGGAAAATTTTCTCAGTCTGTAACCATCACAGCTGCACGGCATTCATGGCATAAGAATCAGAAAACTTTGGTTCATATTTCTTCTCTTCTAGACAACTTTTGTCTTGTTATTCTGTGTTCTTCCTTTCCTTTCTTCCCTTTCTTTGTGGTGAATATTTTGGTCTTCACAGGATCTTAATATTGCTTGACTACACAAAACATTTATTTCTACATTTTCCTTACACCAGAGGGAATTACCATATAAAACAATGCAACAACAGCAGAATTTCTAAATCTAGCTGTACGTCACTTGTGATTTATAGTCACTCTTCTCTCTAATGAGTCTGAATTGTGTGCAGCAGTATAAGACCAGCCTTTTAAGTTACTCTGGTTAACATGCCTGAAGTAAAAGAAAAGAGTGGTTATGTATTACTTTTATTGGATAGCATTTATGCACTTGGAACAATTTTCAGTTGCCAAGAAAATCATTACTGAGCTTAAGCAGAGAGAATTCCTCTTGGTAAAAAATAAGTCTATGTGTAAGTGAAAAACTTTAGAAATTGGTCATATATTTTCATAAGATGGGATTGCTGGTGACAGAGGATAAGTGTCCCATCACTTTACTGTCATCTCTCTATTTGCCATTTTTTCTGTCTAATAAGCCTTGTGTTTGTAGAATTTTGCATACTGTTGTACATCTCTGTTTAGGTGCTAGTACAGCTAATAATTTTTAGTAACTACTATCAACAGACAGTACAGCACATCTACAAGGCATTTTGGAACTAGAACGAGAATCACAAAAACCACAAAATAGTTCAGGTTGGAAAAGTGTTCTCTTGTTGAACTTCCAGCTCAAAGCAGAGTCCTTTCTGAGATTGTCAACAGCTTTGTTGAGCTGGGTCTTGAAAACCTCCAGCAGTGGAGACTGCACAACCTCCCTGAGCAATCTGTGCTAGCCCTTGACTATTTTAACAGCTGAGATACAGGAGTATCATAGATATAGGTCGTCACAAATTTGGGGGTTCTCCTCCAGAATCATAGTTTGGTTCTTTGTTTTCAATTTTAAAAAACAGTGGCATGTTTCTGGCTCTACATTGTGGTGCTTAAACTCCTCCAGATACCCCAATGCATGCAGGTTGTCAGTACTCTGAAAGATGTGGAACAGTAACAACAGACCATTTGAAGGTCTGATGACAGATTTGTTTTAAAAGTCTCTGCAGTCTAAACAGTGCTGTATTTTACTATTCTCATTACTGGTTCAGAACTGTTAACATCAAAGTCAGGGCCAGTGGTTTATCAGTGTTACAAAG
Source organism: Pitta sordida (assembly GCA_013390025.1). Classification (NCBI taxonomy): domain Eukaryota; kingdom Metazoa; phylum Chordata; class Aves; order Passeriformes; family Pittidae; genus Pitta; species Pitta sordida. Next base: position 73,871 of record WEKX01021465.1, read on the forward strand.
CAAAGCAATTTTGCTCCATTGCACAAGTTTCCAGTGTCTAACTGTGGTTGCAAAGCTTTCCTTCATTTCAAGGGCTGATTTTTGACAGTGACAGGCTCTAAAGAAGATTTAAAGGGTATTTTAACATTGTAACTCCCGCTCAATTTTCCATCTCCCATCCTATGTCTCTATGTCTTGCTTTCCAAACTTTGCCTTATCCTAGAAAAATCAGTGACAGAGCTCAAATCAGACTGGGAGCTGGAGAAAGTTTCTGAAGAGAACAGATTATCCTGCAGTCAGTTCGGTGCTGTCACCAGAGGTGAGGTTTTTCCTAAGAAGATAAACCTTGATATCTGAATGATCTCTGGGCATAGCTCAAGAAAGGATTAGTGCTGCATTATTGAAGGCTCACAGACATTTAACAATAGCAAGTGTCGTGGTTTGACCCTGGCTGGATGCCAGAGACTTACCCACAACCTCTCCTGGAGGAGAAAACACTGGAAAATAAAACTGGAAAACAAAATAAAGATGGTCACAGGCAAAAAAAGCAAGGCAACTACAAGTAAAGAACATAAAGGATTTATTTTCTAACTAACAAGCTCAGAACTGCAAGGGAAGCATCATTTAGAAGGCAACCTTTTCACCCCCACCCCTCCTTCTCTTACAACAGATGTAATATTCCCTTTTTCACCAGGAGACAAAGGGGGNACAGCAAGCATATGATGTCATGAAACATCAGTAGGTCTTCAGCTGCATGTTCAAATAAAGGATGTGGACCTGAGAAGAAGGAAATCATCTTTCCATAGGACATGAAAGACCTATATACGTATCCACCAAGGCTGAAGTGGTTTCAGAAGTTTAATGACCCACATGAAGGAAGATAACTTCTTCATGCTGTGCAATGGCATGGGAAAGCCACTCATGAGGGATCTAGGCTGGTGTTATGCCCTGCGATGTGCTCTCGGTCTCCCTACGGGTATTAGATGGTGAGTTGGACTAGATGATCCTTGTGGGTCCCTTCCAGCTCATAATATTCTGTGATTCTGTGATTCTGTGAGGTTTTCTCGGATGCCCCTTTTCTTTTTCAATGTAGTTGTCAATGTTAGAGACAAGCAATCTGTATGCGCCTTATTTAACACTGGCAGCTCTGAGCTGTACAGATACTATTGCAAGCTGTGAGAACATGGACCTGTGACAACAACAGGCATTTTAAAATTTGAATTGGCTCACTAAAATTGCTAAATAACATTAACTTTTCGAGCACTGAATCTCCAAATTATGTGTATAACTAATAGATCAGTATTCTGAATGTAAACTCAGTCTATCTAATCCACCGCGTGATTATTTGCATACATCAGTGAAAACTATTGAAAGCAATATTGATATTCACAATAACTAGCAAACATGGCAAAGCTTTATTTGGTTTTTTTAGTTTTTCTTTTCAAGTGTCAGACACAAGCATAATATCATTTCACTGAAAATAATTTTAAAGTAATGAGCAAACAGAAACCAGCTGCACAATTCACAAAGCTGTTTAGTTTCAGTCCCTTCTCAGCAGAATTTCTTAAAGCAAGTTTGTAATATCAAATTGAATTTGGAATTCAGATGATTTTACTTAAGAAAAGTGATTATCTGGAAAATGCACGTCTTGAGAATCCCAAAATACTTCAAGGAAGAAAGACTACACATTAGGGCATTACTATTCAAGATGCAGTAATCAGGCAGTTTGTGAACAGTACTCAATGGGTAAGCTGCACATACACTTAATTAACAGCCATCTTTTAATAGCAGTGGACTTAGAGTTCATGGGAAATTAAAGATTCATTCACCATTGTCCAAACTTGGGCAGGCAGATGGAGGGCTGACAAAACTGAACAGTCTCAGGAAATGACATTGGCACAAATCTGACCACAGTGAGGCTATATTTACCCTGCCTTTTTTGCACGGTGAACTCTGGCTTTTCAGTCTCTCCATGGAGGTGGAGCAACAAAGAAATATATATTATGGAAAAACCAAACGTGTGTGACTGACCAGAGAATATGGTGCTGGAAATGTGTTTCAAACTCCAATCCTCTAATTCAAATTTCCAAACATTAAAATCCTTCTGCACATTTGCCTTTGTATTTTCTTCTCCTTCCCCTGTGGCACAATTGAATGGGGATCTGTTTCCAAAGCACATTTGCAAACTATTTGATATTTAAAGCTTCTGAGTTGTGATCACTTTGTTGCTGCATCCCTATGTCTTATTCTGAAAATGGTTTCTCTCAGAGTTTTCTCAGTTGAACAGGTACCACCCCTACATAGCCCCAGCGTTGATTTTGCTGGCACAGGAAGATGTTGCAACATAATTATGTGCAATAACTGGAAAGCTGGTGATCTCCTTGCTTTGCCTGCATTTCTCCTGCTCACCTAGTAAAGGCGTTACAGGGGCAGCACAGCAGCCATTCGAAAACTATTTGGGATTTGGCCTTAATAATTCTGCACTTTTGTCACAGAATGTCTTTCGTTCTAGTGTCCTCAAATACAAATAATTACATGATTAACATTAGCTGCCCCATTTCAAGAAGAAGTGATACCAGCATCGTGAGTCTTATATTTCTGTGAGTCTCTAAATTGTTCCAATAAATGTATTATATAAATCTTTGTCAGCATATGCCCTTACTACCTGAGGTCTCTGTTCCTGTTTCTGGAGCAGAAAAGTCTCTTTCGCCTGTGTTTTCTGCATGTGAACTGCTTGCAATGGCGGTTACTCCAGCATTCATCCCCTATGTGTTAAACTGGGCTAGATCAGTTATCCAGCTAACTACACACAGAGGGCTGTACCCCTTCTGAATAGGCATACACAGTACATGATCCTAAAATGCCTACCATCATAATGGCAATACAATCTCTTTATTGCAAGAGGTGCTGCTCTGCATGGCCCATTGCCCTGCTAACCCCAATGGATGTGATTCCTAATCTTTCCCAAGTCAAAACAGTGCAAGAGAGATAGCCTCTAGAATTATCATCTCTATAGACACACACTCGTTGGATTAATTAGAAACATTTCTATAGATAACAGCATAATCTTTGTAAGAATAATTAGAACAGTGATATGGACCCATAACACTCAAAATTATTAGATAAAGTTAAAAGCATGTGGTTCCTGGGGTTCATGTGATTCACTGTCTTATAAAGCTGATACCACCTCAAGGACTAAAAGTGCAAGGCAGAAAATATGAGGTGCATTTTTGTTCACTATTTATAGTCACATGCAAAACCAGAGGAGAAGCATTTGTCAACTAAATGGGGCTTATTTCCTATGAGATAGCCCAAATTTGAGCCAATCTGATGGCCATTTATCACCTCCTGGCAGTTCTTTGAAGTTTAGCCACATTTGTTTTGCAAAAAAAAATTTATTTCACATCACTTTTCCTCTGGGCAGAGACCAAAAAAAATTTAAAATTAGCTACATAGAGAGATCAAATTGCGTAGTTCAAGCATATTTTCACATTCTGTGGTTTTATGAATTAAAGTTTTAGGTTATCTAACTTGCAGAGGCTGATTCTCTTGGGAGTTAACCTTTCAATGGGATTTTGTGAAAAATCTTTGTGATTAATCCACATCGGGAGAAAATGGCAATATATTGGAACAAGAAAGACATAATTCCTAAAGACTTTTGCCAATATTTTATTGTCTTTATCTATATATCATGGAAAAACAGTTTTCATCAAGCCAGTCATAGACAATTTTAAATTTTTTACACATACATTTGTCACTACTTCTGGAGGTCTGAAAGTGTCATTAAATACATGAAGAGCATTTTTGCAGCTGATATCAGATTCCTCTCATTTTGCCTGTATGAAGAAGTGTTGTTTTGTTAACTGAATCACAGCACTTTACAATTCCTATCCACAAAAAGTCCCATGTTTCAGGTCTCAGAGTGGAAGGGTGTGTGCTCCTCTCACAGCAGTGTTGGGCAGACAGCTGAATCCTCAGCCCACGGCTGCCTGAGAACGATCCTGTAAAAAAAAGTATTAGTGGCTTCCTGAAGCAGGGATGATTTCCTGCCTACCTTTCTGCATCTGTGTAAATTCTAACTCTTTCATTACAGCTCTCTAGGGACTGTTACACTAGCAGGCAGACTAAATAGAGAAGGGAATATGTCTCTTCTGTCTCCTAATGCCAGCAGGACTCACAAGCAAGTGCAACTGCGTAATGACTGCAGAGGGTTAACAACAGCTGCTGATCACTTCCAAAAATTCCTGGTGGAGCAATTAATTTTTTTCTTGCTGCTGGGTTGGTAATGAAGAGGGGAAGAATTCTGCCTGCTGGAAAAGCTCAAGTGAGCAGCATCTGCCTTTGTTCATGGGCTTCCTACCCTAGCAATGAGATATCCTTCCACGAGGGTGCAGGAGAAGCAGGAAACCCAACCTGCAGCAAGGAAGCCATAGTCCTATGTTCCACTCTACCGTGGCACTAGAGATAGCTGGGAGAGCTGGATAAGCAGGATTTGGTGGAATAAGGACTGGACAAAGGCTTCAAAACTTTCAGCTGGAAAGGTGGGAACTTGTCCTTTTCCTTCGTGGAAACTGATACAAGGAGAAGAAAAGTGAAAAAACATCTGTCAGATACTCCAAGGTAGTCGTTCTGGGTGCAGCTGTTGGGGAGAATAGTCCATCCGCAGCTCTTCTGCAATATGAGACACTCAAAAGAAGACTGCCTTTAAAATGGGAGTATATAGAGGGACTGTAAACCAGTTTTTTTCAATTTCCTCTTTCATTTGCAATCAGCTCCTGTTCACTATTATTATTCCAGAGACATGGGTCAGATTACAGTTTTGGGTGGAGCATTTGGAAAATGATTATGCTTTCCCTTATCCCCAGTTGGAGAAGCTGAGTCAAGTTACTCATGCCATTTCACCTTACCGCTTGCTTTCTGGTCTCAAGGCTGCTTTCATGTGTAAAATGGCCAGAGCCTTAACACTTTTCTTTTTAAAGTGAGATTTCATTTTAAAAAAACCCAAAGCTCTCTCTCTAAACAAAAACTTTTGAGATGTCTTCTCAGCTCTTCAACAGAATAAAATCATATTTCCTTCCCTAGCTGGTAACAGGGAGCCAGTGGAGTCCTGTGTGCAAGCAGACCAGCTAGATAATGTTCAGATAATGGGATAGGCTTACAGATAGGAAAAACGCCAAAGTATTTTATTTTTAAAACATTTATGCCTTTCACCAATTTTTCACAGTTCTCATTAAGTCCTCATTACTTTTCCTATGCTACACCAATGAAAGAACATGTTCTTAACCTTAACATCAAAATTAACATGTCCCTGTGGGCTATCCAGGGAGTCTTGAACAAGGAATCATAGCTAGAAAGGGAAAGTGTACCTAGATGTACATATTTGAGGCTGGGTTTGGTTTCCTGTGTTAATTAACTAATTTTCCATTGCAATTTGTTTGATTTTTTTCACTGCTGTCCATGTACTCATTTCACCAATTTTCACCAAAAGGGTCCATAAACTGTGAAGTTCTCCATTAACTTCCAGTTTTGAATGAAACTCACTCCAAATCTCATTTTTTTCCAAGCCTGCTCTAAAATACTTGTTTTCATATACTTTCCAAGCATTTGGATATTTTATTCAACTCGTATTTATTCAACATTTCCTTCTTGTCTGTTCTAAATTCAACCCAGATTCAGAGAAAGGTTTGCAACCCTCATTTGAGTGGTAGGCCCGCTCTGCATCATCAGGCTCACATACGTACTTCTGCTGAAAACAAGGAGACTAATTTTTTTTATACAAACGGAAATCATATTTACTATAGGTGTTGCAAATTATTATGGTACTGTACTTGCTATTGCATTTGCAACTGTGATTGCAATAGTGTAAAACAAAACGCTTTACATCCCAGAAAGAAAATATTTGAGCTTCCTATAAACTGAACACACTGATTCCCAGCCTGTGCTGAAACCAGAGACTGCTCAGAGTTTCATCACGGGTGAAATTGCCATGTCAGATTTCATAAAGCTTTAACAGCTGTGATACACTCTGCTCACAGGAAAGCTTCTGAAGCAATGAGGGCTTGGAGATACTTGTCTTAACTTCCTGGTGATGGGGAAAAAGCAATTACATAATAGCAGTGAAGCAGAGCTAAAAGGGGTTACTGTGGCAAGGCAGACCCTCAATAAAGGTACACAGATGCTTGCTACAGGCACTCCTGTAGAGTCTTCAGCACAGGAAAGAGGTGGACGTTGGAATGAGTCCAGAGGACCTCCAAAAATTATTAGAAGGCAGGAGTATTTCTTCTGTGAAGACAGGCTGAGTGAGTTGGGTCTGTTCAGTCTGGAGAAGACAAGGCTCTGGAGAGACTTCAAGCAGCCTTCCAGTACCTAAAGGGCAGAGCTGGAGAGGAACTTTTTACCAGGGCATGTAGTGACACGACAAGGGGAAAGAGCTTCAACTTGAACGAGGGTAGATAGTAGGAGTAGATTAGATATTAGAAAGCAATTCTTTCCTGTGAGTATGGTGAGGCTGCAAACAGCAAATTAGAACAGTTTGCCAAGAGAAACTGTGGATGCCCCATCCCTGGAAGTATTTAATGCCAGGCTCGGAGCAACCTAGTCTAGTGGGAGATGACCCTTGCCATGGCAGGAGGCTTGGAGCTGGATGACTAACTTTAAATGTGCCTTTCAACCCAAATCATTCTATAATTCAGTAATTCTATTATACGATTTGTGGAGTTCAGAAGCGTCCCAAATGTCACCCCGGAGCACGTGGCACTTGTCGAGGCTTTATACTTCCTTATCCTGCCCACAGCAGGATTTAGACCCACATCGATTTTAAGTCATTTTACAGCATCCTCCCTCCCTTGTCTGTAGTGGTACCGGACCTGGCCTGTCTCTCCGATCCTAAACAAATGCGGAGCTCCCCTTGCTGGCGACAGCCGGTACGGGACCTGCTCCCGGCTCCCAGCGCCTTCCTTGCAGCGACACAACTGCGTTCACGTCAAGGCACGAACCCGAAATCGAGGAGAGTAAATCAACCCCAGCCTCCCCAGAGCCGGCAGGCAGGCGGCTGCGGGGCTCCGGTGCGGGTTTCTCGCGCTGGGGCGAGAAGGGATCTGGCGGGGGGATGGACCCCCAGGCCACTGTGGTGCCTGGGGTGTGCAGCCTCTTGCTACTCGGGTGTAGCAAGCATCTTCCTCCTGGAGCAAGGCACAATCATAGCAGCTATTTCATCTTAAATATAGTACAGTCAGCACCCACAGCAATCAGGGAGAGAAATAGTAATCTAGGACAAACCCCCCCACACACATTTCTAGTTCAAGCCATATATAAATTACAGAATGAGGATTACAATTGGGGCTCAAGGAAGGAAGGAACGCTGTTACAGAAAGCAGGGATGTGTTGTCTGCCAGCCAGAGAGACCTGGGAGTCCACACAGTCAACAATATTAGACAAATTGCTAAATTTGACTTATGGTTAGAGTAGATATATCATTTTTTTGAAGACAGTGCTCTGCTTTTGTTTCTTTGAATGCCCTAGGTCCCTTTGAGTTGTCTGGGGATTTGCATGACACATGAATTTCATTGAAGTATGCAGTTCATTAAAGTATCCTTCTCAGAGGATTCTGACAGTGGAGACACACTGAAGAGGTGTGACACCCTGGCCCTTTGCTTCCATATGGCCAGAATTTTGGTGGCTGCAGACTATTCTTGGTAAATGGATATATATAATTCACTTTAGGCTGCCATTGCCAGCCTGGGTTGGAATATTATCACTTCCATGGAGGGGAATTATATTCTATGTCTGTGGAAAATAATAATAATAATAATGGTAATAATAATGATCTACATGCAGAGTGAAGTACTGAGTGAGAGACGAAGGTCCCAAATAGTGTATAGATAACAGCAGTGGAGAGCCTTATAATGATGGAGTCTGAAAAGACATGGAAGACGCAAAATACAATGATGCCAGAGACCAGGTGAGTCCAGGAAGGCAGATCCTTCCCCAAAATCTGTCACAGAGGAGTTGCCAAGCACACTGCCTGTCAGGCATGAGAGGAGCCTGGTTGCTCCATCAGTACTGTATTCACTGGAATGTGACTATCCACACATACAAAGGAACCACCAACCCATAAAGCTTAGCCAAAGTCCAGATATATTCAAGACTGAGTTTAAAAGCAGCCTCGGGAAACTTCCTCCTAGATTCTAAAGTTACTTAGGTGTCCAAATACTGGAAGCTCATAGGAGTTTTGGAAGTGTACAAGCTTCCAAATCTCATTGAAGGTAGACTCCAAAAGTACTTACCTTACTGAAAATCTTTTTTTACATTTTCAAACTGCATCTTTAGCATTCATTATTGTCTAGCTCACCTGTGCTTCACTTTTACCATCTGTAAAGTGAACTCATGGCACTTTTATACTGTAGAAGGAGGTTTAATGAGAGCTAGGGAAGAAGCATGTTACAAACGAATCATGTGGTTTTTTTATAACTGGTTAATTATCTTTTTCTGGAAACAGGACAGTTCTTCATGAATCAATAGTACTGTTGTATTTCTTAAAGATGCCTGAAATTTACTGAGTCTATCAGTGTCTCCATAGTTCTCAAAATAAATGGTTACTTACATTTTCCCATTAAGAAATTAGTCAGAAAAAAGAATGGATAAGGCTAATCAACTGTGGTAATTTAGAGTATAGGCCAAAGTCCTCTGTAGTTAGTCAATATATTAGGTATTACTCACTATGTTAAATATTAAACCTAGCAGCTACTGATGTCCAGGACTCTTCAGACACAGATCCCAGGTGTGAAGACTTATTCTGACAGGTTTTCCTACATATCCTTTACCTACATTTTATCCTTTGCTTGTTATTTTCATTATTCCAATTTTGGCCGAGCTGAAAAAAAAAATATTATAATGTAGGTCAGAAAAATTAACACTGCATTAGTATTGTCTTAATTTGTGAAGGAAAACATTAGGAAATAATTTTTGTTGTAGTATTTACTTAATTGTTGGATAAAAATAACTTTAATATAGGTAAATATTCCAATTTCTGCTGTTATGAAGGCTAACTTGATTACCCATCAATTTTGTCACTGACTCCAGCTATGGAAGTACTGGACTTTAGAAACATAGAAACTGGAAAAAAGACAGGAAAAAGTGATTCCGAACAACCATGAATTTTTTACATGGCATGAAGAATGACCCATTCCTGGACCAGGAGAGGAAAAGTTGTCTCAGCTTCCATGTCTTAGCCACTCTGCAACAGAAACTCATGTGTTCGGTGACAGGTGCTGCCTGTCATGACACAATAGACTCATCCCAAGTGGGCAGCCTGCAGCATCCTGACAGTGCCCCAGAGAAATGTGGGAGATGTGACAGCAACTACCACACTTCCCAATAAGTAAAAAAAAACACTGGCAGTACTAGTGACAGAGAAAATGGCAAGTGGCTTTTTTTGACTCTGCTGGTGCTGAGTGGAGGAGACATTCTCCAGACCTCTGCTCTCTGCCTCAGCCAGACACCTCCTAGTCACTCAGTGAAGTTTATTTCCCTCAAAAAAGTCAGAAATATGTTGTGTTGGAAGAGACCTTTAAGATCATCTAGTTCCAATCTCCATGCCATGGGCAGGGACACCTTCCACTAGACCAGGTTGCTCAAAGCCACATCCAACCTGGCCGTGAACGCTTCCAGGGATGCAGCATCCACAGCTTCTCTGGGCAACCTGTTCCTATGCATCACCACCTCTACAGTAAAGAATTTCTTCCTAACATCTAATCTAAATCTCTCCTCTTACTTATTGTCTTTGAACCCAAGGCCATCGAGTAATTAACTTGTTAAAAATGCAGTCAGCCCTCTTGCACTTTGCGCCCCCCATATTGCGGCTTCAGATCTTAGCAGCATGATTTTTTAGTGATGGAGGCCCCTTTGCACAACTGCGCATGTGTGACCTGGCACGCATTAATATTCAATTAGGCAGTCATGAATATGCAAATCAACCCTCACAGCCACCGCAGGAGGCTCACCCTGGCCTGCCCCAGCCCTGCTGCTCCGCTCACCCTGTCCTGCCCTGCCTGCCCCAGCCCTGCCGCACCATTCGCCCCATCCCGGCCGTGGCAGCTCCGCCGCTTCCCCACCCCCCCGGCATGGCTGCTGCAGGAACAGATACACAGCAACACAGTGCCCAAACAGCACCGGGGATTGTCTGAGGGTGCGGGGCAAATTTGCATATTAATGAGCTGCCATTCAACGCGGAAGTAGGGCTTTGCAGAGCCCGATTAAGACCGCGGGTCTGCGATACAGAAGACCCGGCTGTAGTATTAGATACTAGGAAAATGTTCTTCATCCAGAGGGTGGTTGCACACAGGAACAGGCCCCCGATCCCAGCATCAAGCCTGACAGAGTTCAAGAGCTATTTGGACAAGGCTCTCAGGTACATGACGGGATTCCTGGGGCCTGTCTTGTGCAGGGCCAGGAATTAAGAGTTCCTTGATCCCCATGGGTCCCTTGCAACTCAGGATACTCTGTGAACATCTTCCAGAGACACCAGCTCCATTGGCTGTTGTGACACAGCACCTCCTAAGCGTGCAGGACGGTGCCATGCCATGTACTTGGACATGTGTCGGGCTGTTTAGAGACACCAGGCTGATCAAGGCACTGAAGCACCTCTCTCACAAGGAAAGGCTGAGGAAGCCTGAGAACAAACAACTGAGAGGACACCTCATCAATGTGTGTAAGCTCCTGAAGGCACAGTGCCAGGATGGAGCTGGGCTCTTCCTGGTGGTGCCAAACAATAGGACAAGGGACAACAGGCAGAAACTGATGCACAAGAAGTTCCACCTGAACATGAGGAAGAACTTCTTTATTGTGAGAGTGACCTTGACTGGAAGAGGCTGTGGAGTCTCCCTCTCTGGAGGTATTCTAGAACCATCTGCGTGCAATCCTGTGCCATGTGCTCTGGGGTGGCCCTGCTCGAGCAGGGAGGTTGGGCCAGATGACCCACTGTGGTCCTTTCCAGCCGGGCCCATTCCGTGGTTCTGAGCTGCCGGCTCGCCAACCCCCCCGACCCCGGAAAGGGATTTGTTCCTCTGTTAGAAGGCGGGATCCGAGACACCGGCAGCCCTGGCTGCACAGAGCTCCTCGGGAAGGCCCTGCAGGAGGCCGGCGGCGCGACGTGCACGGTGCTGGAAGGTGGGGGGGACGCGCAGCTCCCCCGGAAACCCGACCCGGGAGGGCAGCGAGGTAACACCGCCTTCCTCGCCGGGGGCGGGAGGGGGCGTGGCCTTACCCCAGTGCCCCGCCCCATCCCGGCAGGAAACTCCCGCCGTTGCCTTACAAGGGCACGGCGCGCGCTCGCTCCGCCCCCTCCGCTGGAATGCGGCGATGGCCCCGCGCTGCACCAACGCGTCGCTGGGAGACGGGGGGAGGGGAGACACGCAGCGGACGAGCCCCAGCCTCTGGCCTTCCCCCCCCCGGGAACGGCGGAGCCCCCGCGCGAGAAATGCGAAACACGCGAGTCTCCGTGGGTGCTGTTCGCGGCCCCGGGTCGTGGCGCCTGGCCGCCGGAGATGTGAGCCTCGCCGCCACCTCCCCCCCC
>WEKX01021465.1:86869-102016 GCA_013390025.1 Pitta sordida
GAGCAGGGAGGTTGGGCCAGATGACCCACTGTGGTCCTTTCCGTCGGGCCCATTCCGTGGTTCTGAGCTGCCGGCTCGCCAACCCCCCCGACCCCGGAAAGGGATTTGTTCCTCTGTTAGAAGGCGGGATCCGAGACACTGGCAGCCCTGGCTGCACAGAGCTCCTCGGGAAGGCCCTGCAGGAGGCCGGCGGCGCGACGTGCACGGTGCTGGAAGGTGGGGGGGACGCGCAGCTCCCCCGGAAACCCGACCCGGGAGGGCAGCGAGGGAACACCGCCTTCCTCGCCGGGGGCGGGAGGGGGCGTGGCCTTACCCCAGTGCCCCGCCCCATCCCGGCAGGAAACTCCCGCCGTTGCCTTACAAGGGCACGGCGCGCGCTCGCTCCGCCCCCTCCGCTGGAATGCGGCGATGGCCCCGCGCTGCACCAACGCGTCGCTGGGAGACGGGGGGAGGGGAGACACGCAGCGGACGAGCCCCAGCCTCTGGCCTTCCCCCCCCCGGGAACGGCGGAGCCCCCGCGCGAGAAATGCGAAACACGCGAGTCTCCGTGGGTGCTGTTCGCGGCCCCGGGTCGTGGCGCCTGGCCGCCGGAGATGTGAGCCTCGCCGCCACCTCCCCCCCCNCGCCCTGTGAGGCGGGCGGGGCGCGGCCCCCGTGGGCAGGGGTGGCCGGGGCTGCAGGACGAGCTGCAATCCCAATCCCTGTGCGTTATTTCGGGGAACAGGTGATAAAAGGTAATTTTTAGCTCCCCGTCGAAAGGGCTCGGCCGCCTCCCGGTCGCATCGCCCCCCTGCGCTGTTGTGTCGGTTTGTTAGGGCACGGCGAGGGCTGGGCTGGGAGATGCTGCGGTGGGAAAAGGGAGAGAGGTGCTGGGTCCGTCCCCTCCTGCGCACCTTGTGGGATGGCGGCGGCAGGGACAGAGCACGGCGGTTCCCTCGCTCTCAGCATCACGGACTCAGCTGGGTTGGGAAAGACCTCTGAGATGACCTAGTCCAACGTATGACCCAATACCACCATGTCCATTAAACCACGTCCAGGCTTTCCTCTAAGGACCGTGACTCCACTGTTTCCTGGGCAGCCCATTCCAAAATCTAGTTATCCTTTCTGTGAAAAAAATTCTTCCTGGTGTCCAAGCTGAACCTCCCCTGGTGCTGTTTGAGACAATGTCCTCTTGTCCTGTCACTTGTTATCTGGGAGGAGAGGCCGATTCCCACCTGGCTACAACCTCCTTTCTTGAAGTTGTAGAGAGCTACAAGGCTTTCAAGATGGTTTCAAGCTGTAGGGTTTGCTTTTTCCTTTTTTTTTTCTTTTCTCTTAAGTGTACTCTGCGCTTTATTGAGCTTTGACACAGATCTGCAGAGTACCTTAGTCTTATCTCTCCTGCTACCACCCATATTATGATGGATGTGTGACTGTAAATGCTGCTGTAATCGATGATGTGGACAGAACTTGGACTTTAACTTTGAGGCTGACATTTGAGTTTGATGATGAAGTTTGATGTTACATCTCAGTTCATTTAGAGGTTTTCTTTGATATGAGTTGTGGGGATTTCTTGTGTGGTGGTTTGGTTTTGGTTGGTTTTTGGTTTTTTATTTTGAGTGATAGACTTGGTAATTGCTACAATATTCACAATGTCAAAACACCAGGGTGTTTTCCGAAGTGTAACTTCTGGTCACTGCCTCTGAACAGTTCCACCTTGCATCACTCTTGGTGGGTTGTGAGTTTTCACAGGTATTGTCTGGATCAAAATCTTTAGCTGCTCAGTTTTGTCTTCTCTAAGGGTTTATCACCTTCCCAGAGGAAGGGACCGTAAGATGACTTTCTGTGGTTTGATATCTACTGCTGTTTGCCTGAGCAAATGAATGTAGAGGCAGCGCAAAGTGCCACGGTGCTGTTACAACCTATTTATTATTTTTTGTGTGAAAATTTTCCTAAAGAAAGGTTACGTTTTCAGAAATGTCCTGTGGCTTCTCACAGGTAATGTGTTACGTTAGAAGTTTCTTGGACTGTTTCCAAAACAAGGCCCAGACCATCCAGTGCATCATAGTATTCTACAACAGAGACCAAACCTGCATGTCATAACCTGTGCTATCTAATGTGAAGTATTTCCACTTTTTATGTACTGGAAGTCTATTTGCAGCCTGTGCTCAATTATAAAAGCATGGGTTTAGGTGTGGGGTTTTGTTGGGTGTTTTTTTGTTTGTTTGTTTTGGAAATATATTTCACACAGAATATCCTGTGTTGGAAGGGACCCACAAGGATCATCAAGTCCAACTCTTAAACGGCACCACTGCCTCCCTGGCAGGAATCGAACCCCCGGTCTCCCACATGAGAGGCGGGGACACTCACCACTGCACTAAAGTGGATTTTAATAAAATGACCTGGTGAATTTATCAGATTAAATTCCACTTCCTTTAAAATTAGGGAGTCCAGTGCTTGACTCAAATGAGTTGGGTCTGGCTCCTTACATCATTCACTGTTATACACAGAGATACCAGCAACTATAAACACTTGGAACTTTTTCATCATAAATTGATCTCTTTGGCTAACTGGGTTTTTCACCATATTTCAGTGTAGCCCCCTGTTTCTAATAGAGTTTCCCCACAGCTGAGTGCCAGGTGTGGCTGAAAGGCACTGCAGCACTGAGAGACTTAATGTTTCTTTGTAGGAAGGCTGAAAGGACTGTTATGCCTTCCGCGGGGCCACCTCCCGAGCCTGGTTCAGAGAAACTTAGAAAATAATGACGCAAACATTGGCAAAGTTTTCATCTTCTCTAGTACAATATTCTAATCCAGCAACCTTCTGAACAGAATATAAAAGTCACCTCCTCTTGCTTAGGACTGAGTTGTAGGTGAGAGAATTGCTCGTGGCTTGCTGGAAGCACTGCCTTTACAGAGCGTCCAAAGCAAACTTTTTTGCTTACTTAGAATAGGCCATATCCTGAAAACTCTGAATTATTTGAGAGAACAATTATTAAAACTGTTTGACTCTACTTTTGGTCAGTGGAACTTCTAATCCAGAATTCAGAGTTTATCAGGAACTTGAGGGTTTTTATTGAGGTGACAAAGCCGCCAAAGTTATGCACAGCCCTTGGCTGCAGCTTGGAAGCAAATTACCTTTGTTGTCAGCTGTCATCATAAATATGTCGATGTCAAGAGTTCATATGTATTTGTTGAACTGTTTTGGAGGCCAGACATCTCGAATAGCTTGTGGTCAGTGAGTGCAATGAAGAGAACTTGCACGTTGTTAAGTGATTTGCCGTTGCATTTCACAGGCTATTTTTAGTTCGGGACATAATGGCTTGTTTTGTACGTCAGAAGAACGTTTTATATGCACGTAGGATTTAAAAGTTCGGAATTAGCAGGGGAAGTCAGTAACTGTCTTTGTGAACAGACTGAGAAGGACATAACCATGGAATTTCCTTTTATGATCCAAATGCTTGGTGCAGCATGTCAGGTACCTGATACAAAGCAAGGTAAAATGTCTTTCCTTTTAGTTAAAAAACAAAACCAAACTGCTTCTTGCCTGAATATTGGGTTGATTATGTAAGGGAGTTACTTTGCTTAATTTTACTCGGTTTTTTTGAGGATGACTCCCAGTTAGTGACATCAGTCTTGCTTTTCACGAGTCGAACAGAAAATAGTCTGTCTTTGAGCAAACTGTCTGAGAAACAGAACTGTGCTGTGTGACTTTGGTTAGCATTGTATTTCTGACCAGGTACTGCTTTTTCCTAAATTATAAAACTAATACTTAAGTGTAAATTTCAGAAAGTTGCCATTTTTGTGATTACAGGTCAAGCTTAAATTTGTCCTCCTTCAGGACGCACTTGATTCAGGTGCTTCCTGTAAAATTCAAAATAAAGGATGGAAGGAATCTAGTTTGCATAAGACTTAGTTTGGGCATAATAAAGGATTAAAGCAGCATGGATTATGCTTCTAATGCAAGTAGTGATTATGAGACTTCGGGAAACAACATGGAATAATGTCTAACTTCTGATCCAAAAGCAATGTTGAGGCCTTTGTGTTTGCATTTCAGTGAATGACTCAGCTTTTCAGGTTTGTACTGTCATCAGTTGTTGAACACAAAACGTATCTTCCCAGCTAAATAGACGCAGTTAACATGAAAGCCTCACTTTCTACCCTGAGTGTATTAGTGTGATAACATGTAGCCTACCTTGGTTATTTCTTCATTTGACCGCTTCAAGGGAAACAATGAAGTTTGTGTATGTGTGCTACATGAAAATTAATAAAAATCCTGCAGGAATATTTAGGTGGCTTAAAAGGCTGATAATTTTAAAGAAACAATCTTCAGGGTTTTCTACCTAGTATGCCATTAATTAATTTTAAAATGACTATGCCAGCATTTGCATCTGTGTTGTGTAACAGTTCCACTGTGTCAGAGAATAGCAATGCAGTGCTCTGAACCAAGTCAACCTTCTCTCTCTCAAGGGCAGCTATTCTAACAACATTCTGTTCAGATCCTAGAAGACAATTTTTTCCCCTCCCAAATTGTTAGTTTAGCATACTGCCTGATTTATTTAACCACTGTGCTAGTCTAGCAGTCCATAACCTTCTACATGGTATGTTAACAGTGCCTCCCAAAATGCTGAGTATGTAGACATCTTAATTTGTGTGGAGTATTAAATCAGCAATACAAACACTGAGTGATTTCATTTCAAGAACCTTGATTTGATTTGGGGTTTTTATGTAGCCTGCTACTGGCCTACACTGCCGGTCCTTGAATCCTGAAGGACCTTATACTTAATAGCAAGTGGAATCTGAATGAAAGAAAATGGAGTAGGAGATATCGAAGCAAATGTACACTTTGGGGTATTTCCTGGTTACATGGAATTTGACATTCCTTTATCCATCCTTTCCTCCAAGAACTCGTAATATGATTTAATAAGGCTAAATCTTGGATATGTTTCTGTCTCCTTAGAACCAACAGCCAACATGTCTAGCAAAAGGGCAAAGACGAAGACCACCAAGAAGCGCCCTCAGCGCGCCACTTCCAATGTGTTTGCAATGTTTGACCAGTCGCAGATTCAGGAATTCAAGGAGGCCTTCAACATGATCGACCAGAACAGGGATGGCTTCATTGACAAAGAGGACTTGCACGATATGCTCGCCTCCCTTGGTAATGTCCCTTTGCTGTTTGTGCTTGCCAAGCAAGTCTGTGCTGTTAAAATGAAAATCCTGAGTTTGGGATGTGAGAGGTGTATCAGTTCATGTTACACTGTTGACAGAACTTTTAAAGTTTGGAAGCTAAAGCAATGCCTTTGTATGTAGGAAAGAACCCAACCGATGAATACCTGGATGCCATGATGAATGAGGCTCCAGGCCCCATAAACTTCACGATGTTCCTCACAATGTTTGGTGAGAAGTTGAATGGCACCGACCCAGAAGATGTCATCAGAAATGCTTTTGCTTGCTTTGATGAAGAAGCAACAGGTAAGGGAATAAAGTAACAGTCTAGATGTATTACTTTTATTTACTTTTGTAACAATAAATACTTGTGAACTTTGAAAATTCTAATGTCTGTAAACTAAAAATCATACCTGTGTCCTCATCAGGTAAATTTACCTTTTCAATCTCTGTAAATATTTCAAATTTCTGGCAGTTCAGTTCTGTTGTTAAGACAGGAGAAGGTAAAAAATATGCTGATCAGGAACCAGGATCTTAAATTATTCCTAACTTAAAATTCAGCTTCAGGGCAACCTTTTTAAGGGGAATCCTTGTTTTCAAAGCTGTTCTGTTTTTATGAAGAACTTGTTTTCTGTCAGTATCTTGTCCACCTTCCCACTGTTAAGCTGCACTCAGAGGGGAAGCAAAGGAATACAAAAAAAATCTTGTGTCACTTCCAAGAGTGCTGATAGAAGCGATCATGAGTTATATAGGGCTGTTTGTTGAATAATCAATGCCAAAACCTTATTTTTTGCAGTCTAATAAATCTGAGTTCTGTCACTGGTGTAAGATTGAGATTTTTGAAATACTTCAAGCTTACCTGTTTCATTTGCTGTTTTGGGTGGATTTCATCAGGAATGCACAAGATGAATGGATCCCCTTTGTGATTTTTAAAATACAGAGTTGGTAGAAGGCTGTCAGTACTACTGGGATTATCACCCTGCTCTTGGGGAGGAGGTTCAGTGTGAACACTGACACATTTTTGTGTCACCACAGGCAAATCATAAAATGGTCTTTACTTGAAGTAACAAGACCTTGCAAAACAACATGGCTGACTTGATTGAATGGTATTTTAGTACATAATGGGCTTTAATGGCTTTGTTTTAATCTTGCAAACAAAGCCTGTAGGAATATTTAAGTGAAGGAAAAAATTCAAAGAAAGGAATTTTCACCCATGTATTAGGAGGCAGATGTAAAAACTCCTCTTTCTTCTGTCCTCTTGCATTGTGTCCAGGGTTCATCCAAGAGGACTACCTGCGAGAGCTGCTGACGACAATGGGAGACAGGTTCACAGATGAAGAGGTGGATGAGCTGTACAGAGAGGCACCCATTGACAAAAAGGGGAACTTCAACTACATCGAATTCACGCGCATCCTCAAACATGGAGCAAAAGACAAGGATGACTGAACAAATCCACAGATACCTGCAGATTATCTCTACACTTATGTTCATTTTTAAGGGTTTATTCCTGATAGAACCTGTTGCATGCATTTAGCTTTACAACTTTTGCCTTCCTCAATGTATTTATCTATTCCAGGCCATTTAGGCACATTTGCACCTGTGTAATCAGACTGGAAGCAGGGAAAATATTGTGAAAAAGGGTATAGGGACGAACATCCCTGGAGTTGGTAGTCCAGGAAAATAATCTCAATATTTCTGGTTTAGCTGGATTTTTACATTTTTATAATAAATGCCATTTTGAAATAAAGATTGCTATATAGATAAAACACCTCAAAGTCTTTTGTGAAGAGTGACATTTCTATTACACATTTACAAATGCAAGTGTGTTCAATGTATTTTACTTGCAGTTGCAAGTGAAGCTGGAAAACTCATTTTCATACAATTTTGTTCAGTGTTAGAGGGTTCTGAAATGTTCCTAGCTGATGTTTTTAAAAACGCAGCTGGAGAAGTCTTTCATCTCAGGTTTTTGAAGTGGAATTTGTCTAGTGCAAGCAGTTAACCAAAAAATTGGCTAGGGAAGACTGTTAAAATTCCGTCATGGCCAGCAGAGAACATCTGATTCTTAAACAGGTATGATCCACAGCTTTGGTTTCCTTTTAATACTGATGTCTTTTCTAGCTATATTTTCTTATCAAAATGTGCATTCCTGTTTGCTAAATCTTTATGCTCTCAGTAAGTAGGAATTAGGCTTATGTTTTCCTTCTGCTGAAGGAAGCTTGTGCAAAGGAATTAATGCTGGACAGGAATACATGGCCAGAAAACCTACATAAAGCTTTATTGTTCTGCAGCTAATGCATTTGCATATGTGAATGTGAGCACAGTTGTTCTGAGATATCATTTGGTAAAAACTTGTATGTGCTGAAGTCCCTCTCACTTTTTAGAAGATTGTACATACTCCTCAGCTATATTGATAAGATGGCTTTTAACCAAGCACAGTCATTCATTCCAAACCAGTTGTGCCGATGCTGTTGTCTTAAATGTGAAGGGAAAGGTTCTGTTCTTCCTATGAACATGTTCTTTGTGCCTCATTCTTGTGGATAATGCAAGCTGGAAAGCATAAGGAGATATATCATATATATATATATCTCATATATATATCATACAGCTGAGAACAACAAGGAGTAGGAATTTTGTATCAGCTGCAGGGTTTGTAAAGGCTCTGACAGCTTATGCTGTAAGGTAGGTTTGTCTCCTCCCCGTGTGTCAGCACGAAGGCCTGGTTACTTTATCTTGCTTGTGTTTGCAGTAGGGGAGCTCTGGAAGATACTATGGTATTAGGCTTGTAAAGAAGTTGACAAAGTATACACAGTTAGCATATACTTTATTTTTTTTTATTCCTTGGTGGTTTCTTTCAGTTCTGGGCTTAATTAAAATGAGTTCTCAACAATTCTTTTCCCAGTTTTGTGTTTTATCTGCCAACAAACTTGGCCTCAATTTTTCTTTTTTCTTCTACCCACTATGTTCTTTGCTACTCCAGGTTACCACAGCTGCTCCTTTTTCCAAAACTTTCATTTTTAACTAGCTGAGATCTAGGAAACATTGTTGAAACATTGCTATGAAACATTAGGCAAAGAAGTGTAGCTGATCTTGTCACATCTGTGCAATTGAATATGGGGGGCATACATGCAAGCAGCCCACCCGAAGGACAGATTCAAGGCCATTGATTATTTTTTCCCTTTGAATGTGTAAATGGTGTAAGATTCAGAGATCTATTGTCTTCTGTTATGAACAGTGGATCCTCAAACCCTTCTTTTCCTGATCGTGCTTTCTCTGTAAATGTTAGGTGCTGGTATGTTAAGCTGAGTAATCATCAGGGGTGCCAGGTGGGTTTTTCTTGCCGGAAATGAGTTTTGGAGTACTGATTTTAAACTCATGAGTCACATAAAAGAGAACCTGGTATCCTCCTTGAGAGGAAATTGTCCACTTCAAAAATACTATGTACTGCTGTTCTCGGTTTGTGAGCAGCCAGCTGAAACAAGGGGTGTAGCTGCTTTGTAGCACCTACACAGTGACACAGAACAGTCCTGCATGCTCCCTCTGCATAGAGGGAGAAACTGGGAGCTGTACTGATGCAAAGATACTGATGCAGGAAAACATCTTACTGAGAAAGAGTTCCCAAGGATGTTTGAGTATAACTTAGGACAGCCTTCCAGGTTCAGGTGTCCTTGGTATCTGTATTGTATTGTAGGAGACTGGTTAACCTGCAACTGGGTACAAACCCCTTAACCACTGAAAGGCTACAAGGCCAACAGACCCAGCCACGAGACCATGTGAGAGCATGGGATCTGTTCTGTAGCCAGGCAGCGAGGAATGTCGACAGCTGAGGTTGCGTGCTGAGGGCTGTGGGGATGTGTCATCATTAATCCACTTCCAAAAATAAAAATAACTTTGGTCACTGAAACAGTTTAAAATTCTGATGACTTAGACTTACCATTTTGCAGCCAAAATCTTGGAATGTAATCTTCTGTCCCTTGGGGTTCATATATAATGGTCTCTGAGCTCCACGCCAGACTAAGCTTAGGATTAAAAACTCTTTTCATAGGCTGATGCACACATTTAATAGTCTTATATCTACAGTGATATATAATGCCTGTGAAGCACTATTGAAAAGCAGTGATTTATTCTGCATGACCCACTTACCCTGTTCTAAGGCTAGATATGCAGAGGTCAAAATGCAGCCAAAGAGCTATTGCAGCTACATGAGAAACTTCCAAAGAGGACTATGTGTGAAATGCTGCAAGTGGATGCTTGTCTTCTGCCTTTTCTTCCCCACATTTTATACTTATTTCTGCTCTTTACGCTTCATCTAAGCAAATAAATCCATCTTTATCACACAATGACCGGATTACTGAAACACTTCACAACATAAAGGCAGCTTATTATGCTAGCTCAGCTACTAATGGATGTCACAGAGGTGGTGTCCCTACACTCAGAAGTGAGGATCTGTTTCACCACTGACCTAAGAACTATCTTTAGATCGCTTGTTTCTAGGATCACTGTCGTATCTTGAGAAATGAATGTAACCCAGGGGCCCCATCCTGGCACAGGGTATCAGTGACAGCTTGTCTTTGCACCCTGACCAGTGCATTTGATCCAAAAGCTGGAAAATACCTGAAATCTTGTCATCATGTGTCTTTCGTGGCCTTTTCTTGTCCAGAATGTTACTAACTGATTACTTGGGATGCTCTTGGGGAGTTTCAAACAACAACAAATAGCTCTCTTAGCATCCCAAAGGCATTTGGACAATGTAAACCAAAATAACAGGTGAGCAACAATCAAAGTATAGTCAGGAACATTTTAGACATCAGCAGTTAATCTGCCATTGGTATCGCCTATGTACCCATGCTCCTATTTTTGCTTCTGACTTAATTTTTCAAACTCTACTGTCATTTCTAGATAACTTCCTTCTTTGGAAAAATGCTTTAGGATGACAGTAACTCAGAAACAATATTATGGAAGCCAGGAACAATACAGAGGCAAAAACAAATCAGGAAATGCCTCTCAAAATGCAACTTAAATATAAGTTAACATGAAATGTTGAAGAGAAATACTGGGGAAAGAAAATGAAGTCCACACAGCTCATTTTTTGTTGTGCTCTGAGCAGCAACTCCACAGAGATCAGTTTTCCTGAAATTCTGTTACATTAGAAAAATTTTCATCTTAAAAAAACAAATAAGTGACAGCACGTCAGCTTTTCTTGCATCTCTCTAAAGCCCATGACCCTGTATATACATTGCTCCCTGTTCCCTGGGACCACTCACAGAATCACAGAATTAGTAAGGTTGGAAAAGACCANGAGCAGGCAAGCTGCTTGTGATAGCATGCTCTTCAGGAATTCCTGTGCTACCATTCCTGTAACAGACCTTGAAAAAAACCCCAAAAAACATGTATGGCAAATTTCAACAATACAGAAAAAAAGAACTGCCAAGGAATGTTTTCAGACCAAACGGGTCATATTTCCTAGACATCATACATAATAGGCATTGCATCATAGGGCTTAAGGGGTCAGGCAGTTTTAATCAATGTAATGAATCTAAAGGATGATATTTACATGTTTCTCAGCAGCGTGCAATTAACAGGAGAACAGGAAATCGAACTGCCTTCTGGAAAATCCCAGCTCCTTGCTGCATGCAGAGTCCTCTGCCATGCAGCTGTGATTTAATCTCCCTTAGTAAAACACCCTTGCACTTTGATAAAGCTTCAAAGTCAGTTACAAACACTGCAGGATTAGGCAGGGCAAAACTGACTTTAATTTGTGTGCCTAAAGGAGCAGATGGTGGCAGCAGCAGTCATTTTACTGTTTTTGTAAACTGTCACTGCTCAGTTTTGCAAGGTTTATTTAATCCTTAATCCTTTCTTTGAGTATTTTAGGTCAGTACAGCCTCACTAAATACTGAAATATGTTTTGGCTTGTTTTTTAATTGTGAATAGTCCTTGGTAATTAGAAAAGACAGCATTTAACGATAATTTCCAGCCTCTACCAAGCATATTCAAGTGAGTGGGTGTAAAATGAGTCCTGCAAGCCCTGTCTCAGTATGTGCTAAAATAAAGCTAGCATCAGACATGGTGCTTCAACCTTGACTTTGCATTGTATCTAACAGATACTGGGGGTTTTCCCCCTTTTGAGTTCTTCCTTAATTGTGAGCCAACCATCTCTTAATGCAATAGGTTTAATACTGGCAGCATATTGCCACCCCACAAGAACTGTGCTGATTTTGAAATATTTCCACCAGCCAACCAAACTTGCACAGACACCAACTGATAAGAAAACTGATAACAGCTTACTTTCCATGTCAAACACCTGGCTAATTATGCTCCTCCTTGTATTTTGGGTATGTTTTAAAATACTACGTATTTTAGACCTCCAGCCAAGCATTGAGCATATTTCATTTTCTTCCATATTTGTACATACACATTGTCAGTTAGGTACAAACTCTAATTTAACATGGGAGGAGAGAGCATGTTGGCACATCCTTAGGTTTAGCAGAATCAATTAATGTTTGAAAGACTGGAGGACTCCTGCTCTATTTACTAAGAATACCTATCAACACTTATTTTTGCATTTCAGATATCAATTTTATGGAATCACAGTGTCTGGCAATATTTTTGATTAAAACTAGTGCAAAAAGGGCTGAAAAACCCACAAAGGCCTGGATAAAAAACAAGTGATGGACACACAGCACAAGTGGCAGTACAGTGATTTTTCCTCAGCCATGTACACTCAAAGTTACTAGAAAGTCAAAACAGTACTATTTCTCATTCTCAAGATGGAGAAAGAAAATATCTTTCTTCTATAGGCTCCTGTACATTCTACAAGAGCCTTTATTTTTCAAGCTTCGCCATCTGCCTTGTGGCAGGGACCACCTGGGAAAGAAGTAACCATTTTTATTCATGAGGTCATTGAATGAAAACAGGGAACACCCTGCAGTCCTGCTCTGAGGCCCTCCAAGAGACCCAAGTGAAGACATGCATTCAGAATTCCTTCTTTCACTCATGACTTCCCAAATGTTTTTCCTTTGGATCTGGAGTTATTTTTGGAGAAATTCCAGAAAACTCTGGGACACTCAGCATCTCAGAAAGAATGACAGTCACTCTGACTGATGCCACACTGCACTTGGTATAGCTTGACAGAGACAACAGATGCCAGCTGGAATCAGGGACGGAGGGATTGAAAGGCAGAGGGATGAGCCAAAACAGTAGGTGAAGCAACTGACAGAAAAAATGCTTTTGTTAAATGATAGTTTAAACCTAGAATTTAGATGGATGTATTTAATTTTGACTTTGCTGTCAATACTTAACCTCTGTAATTAACATTTGCTACTTTTGTTGAACAGTGATAATATGCTCAGAAAAAAATCTTTTAACTGGCAAAACCTTCCAACTTTCACACATTTTTAATTCTTAACTCGATGTGAAAACCACACATATGCGTTTTCATCTAGTCTATCTTTTCAGACCTCTATTTGTTTCCTCTGCAGACCCTCAGTCTTACTTCTGTGATGACCAAGGGTATAAAACTGCTGCTGTAAAAACTACCTGAGTGGGACTCTCAGCTACAGCTGACAGAGCACACAAGAGCTTTCTAGAAGCAAAAGAAACACAAAAGAGGTCAACATGCAATTCAGCCTTAACATTTCTTCCAATGCAAAGTCTAGAGCATAGAATAAAAATAACAATAGGTAGGTTCAAAATTAGTAAGGTGAAGTTCTTCATGTAATAAAAAGCAATCTTGCAACGGGATCCAAAACCCCCTGCAAAGGATATTGTTTGCATGCTAAATTTGCATCAAGTCAAAGATTACATATTAGGCAAGCTCATGAAAGAAGTTCATTTTGGGTTACTAAATACCACATCTGGCTTAGCTCTCCACGAACTTAAAACAGTAGAGATTGGGAGAGAATTCTGGGAAGATATCATAGGCTACCCCAATTCTTCCCTAAATACCTGCATATAGCCATTGCTGCTGCTCTTCCCTTAAGGACAGGTTAAAAGGACCCAGTATGCTCTCTCCTCCAAGAACAACAGGAAGTATAAAGACATTTAAAAAAACAAATACGTAATATGATTCCAATTTTGGGGGTAAAATCCCAAAACTATAAAACTCTCCAGTGATTTGGCAAGGAAGACCTCACAGCATCTAGTATTTGTAGAAGGCATCCAAGGAACCAGTAGACACATCCTGGTGGCGCTCTACTTAGAAACGGAAGAAGCAGCAAGAGGACACAGCTGCTGGGCTTCCCTTGCCCCACTCTCAAGACCAATTTTGACTTGCTGAATAATCAGAGTAAGCCTTGGACAATCTCATTTAACCTCAGCTTCATGGTTCTCACCTTCAAGAAGTGGCCCAATTTTGTGGGACAGCTTCACCACCAACACAAACATCCTTCTGACATGCATAGCCTGGGAAAAGCTCTCACTATGGCTGGGAGGGAGGGAACTCTCTCCACAGGTCAGTGCTATGCCCAGAGTAAAGCATGTGGTGGCTGGATGATTCACTCTGCAGCAGTGCTGCCCAGTTCAACCATGGGCTTCCCAAAATTCACTCTCTCTAGGATGTGCCTAGGCTAGTTTTCCAGAATAGCCTGAGGGGCATCTTCAGGAACAGGCCTGCTGGGGGATCTGCAAGCACAGCTCTCAGGGAGCACCACATTCACAAAACAGAACTTCACTATTTTCTCCTTTTATTTTTAAGACTAATGCCAGTGGGTAAAAAAAAAATTCTCTTTAAGAGACAAATCTTTGTTTCCTTATTTGTATCATGGAAATGGTAAAACTGCGCCATTTGTAAAGCATTACTTAGATTGACATTGCACAGAAAATGGTATGCCTGTAGGAACTGCTTCTCATTCCATCATCCTCCAACAAATCGGGAGCCAAAACCTTTAAGACAGAAAGACAGACACACAATTTCACCACTAAGAACTGATCTCATACTGGGCGAGTAATATTACTGTACCTATTCTCACATCTTCAGAAGTTAAACACTGGGAATAACATACACAGTGACAGATCTCATGTAACACCTTTTTAATAGCATGAAAAACAATATGATAGGGTGGCATGTTTGCAGTAGAGGTTCCATTTTAAGTGACTGATGAAAGGTCTTTAAGAGACCAAATAACTTTTCATAATTAAATTTCAACACACAATTCAGCTGTTCATGGAGTATTTTATTAACATGGAGTATTTTATTAACTCTATTACTATATTGGTGTTTCTACTGTTTTTCTGCTCACTCATGCTTTACACATAATTATCTTGAAACTACATGCCATGTCTAGTAAGCACAGAGGATTTTTATCCAGAACTTTTTTCCATTAACAGGCTTTCAATCCACCAAAGTCTTATATTAGTTCCTACTGGACTTTGAGGGAAATTTTAGAAGAGTGATATTAAAATTCATTGGGGAAGCATTGTAACCTAATTGTGCCAAATTCTCAGAACTCACGAAATAACTCTTCTGGTTTGAGAGGAGGGCAGGTAAAAAAAGTTAGGCTTTTTAACAATTAAAACATCTCCGTTCAAATTTGGGAGTGCAACTTCTAGACTATGTATGATATTACATATTCATGTTTGTAGGTACAATGTCTAAACGTAATGCATTTACACTTGTAAATACATATAACTGGTAATTTCAGCAAAAGCCTGTACACCTGTTTTTTCCTTTCACAGAATGATTAAGGTTGGAAGAGAGCTTCAAGATCATCTAGTCCAACCATCAACTCAGCACCACCATAATTCCCAAGTTCTACATCCAGATACCTCTTGAACACTTTCAGAGAGAGAAACTCCACCACTCTCCCTGGGCAACTTATTCCAACGCCTGAACAGCGCCTTTCCTCCTTAAGAACTATTGTTTACCAAGATAGGGATTGTATACCAAAAAAGCCAAAAACATGTAGCAGGGGAGTTCAAAGAACGATGATCTGGCAGTGCAGCATTTCCATCTGACTTTTTTCAGGATCCCTTTGTGTACTAAACAGCAGGTTCTTGGTGCCCAAGC
>WEKX01021465.1:102082-131419 GCA_013390025.1 Pitta sordida
CACAACTTCCCAGCTCCCCGCCGGCGGCCGCTGCCCCCGGGATGCGCCAAGCGCCGCCAGAGCGGGGGGAGGATGGAACCGGCTGCGGGACGTGCCAAGCCGGCCGCGGCCGAGGAGGACGCAGGGTGGGCCGCGATCCTTAAGGGAAAACCATCGCTGCCGTCCCGGCTGTCGTCCCGGTACTTCCCCCGCCATTTGTTCCCACCCGCCGCTCGAGAGGGCGATGGTTTCTCCAGGAAGCACCGGAGCATCCGCCTCCGCCGGCGCCGCTTCCTCCCTTCCGCCTCTGTCCCGTAGCGGGTCCCCGCAGTGATTCCTGGGGTGAGGGTCTCTCCAAGGCTGAAATGTGAGTTCCACCTACGTCTTCTAATAGTGACTTTTTTTTGTTTTTTTGAGCCTGTCTTTCATTTATTCGTATTTTCTGCTTCTCTTTTCCACTTCTTGTTTAGGGAAATATGTTCTGATGAGAGGAAATGGAATTGTGTTAGAGGCGCATTTTACCATTAAAGCTGAGTACGTTTTTTGCCTAAAGCCGTGACTCTGCTCTTACTGCGTTTGTTGCATTTACTTCTCTCCCTAGTGTCCATCAGCCAACATGTCCAGCAAAAAGGCAAAGACGAAGACCACCAAGAAGCGCCCTCAGCGCGCCACTTCCAATGTGTTTGCAATGTTTGACCAGTCGCAGATTCAGGAATTCAAGGAGGCCTTCAACATGATCGACCAGAACAGGGATGGCTTCATTGACAAAGAGGACTTGCACGATATGCTCGCCTCCCTTGGTAATGTCCCTTTGCTGTTTGTGCTTGCCAAGCAAGTCTGTGCTATTAAAATGAAAATCCTGAGTTTGGGATGTGAGAGGTGTCTCAGTTTGTGATACACTATTGACAGAACTTTTAAAGTTTGGAAGCTAAAGCAATGCCTTTGTATGTAGGAAAGAACCCAACCGATGAATACCTGGATGCCATGATGAATGAGGCTCCAGGCCCCATAAATTTCACGATGTTCCTCACAATGTTTGGTGAGAAGTTGAATGGCACCGACCCAGAAGATGTCATCAGAAATGCTTTTGCTTGCTTTGATGAAGAANTGGGAGTGCAACTTCTAGACTATGTATGATATTACATATTCATGTTTGTAGGTACAATGTCTAAACGTAATGCATTTACACTTGTAAATACATATAACTGGTAATTTCAGCAAAAGCCTGTACACCTGTTTTTTCCTTTCACAGAATGATTAAGGTTGGAAGAGAGCTTCAAGATCATCTAGTCCAACCATCAACTCAGCACCACCATAATTCCCAAGTTCTACATCCAGATACCTCTTGAACACTTTCAGAGAGAGAAACTCCACCACTCTCCCTGGGCAACTTATTCCAACGCCTGAACAGCGCCTTTCCTCCTTAAGAACTATTGTTTACCAAGATAGGGATTGTATACCAAAAAAGCCAAAAACATGTAGCAGGGGAGTTCAAAGAACGATGATCTGGCAGTGCAGCATTTCCATCTGACTTTTTTCAGGATCCCTTTGTGTACTAAACAGCAGGTTCTTGGTGCCCAAGCAGTTTATGTGGGGCTTCAACATGCAAAATGTAAAGAAGCTTACTGTTCAGAAAAATTTCGAAAATGTGGAAGTGGGCTAAAACTGAACTGCTTCTGAAGCAACTTCAGAGCCCATCCTCCTACACTAAAAGGAGCTTGTACCTCAATTTATTTGAGATCCTGCATCAGTAAATGAAGAAGGGAAAAATAAGTGTCATCCTTTGCACTGTTTTTGTGAAGAAAATGTGGGCAAAAATAAATCCTTCGAGGAGTCTTACAGTGCATGGCTGCGACAGGCGTCAAGCTTTGCTCATCCGGGAGCGCTCACCTGGAAGACTTATGGATGCAAACCAGAATTTTTCTGATCCCTCAAGCAAAACACGAGGAAGACTGAAGGCAAGGATCTAACACCTCACGCCTGTTAATCCGAAAGATCACTACTTCACCGAAAAGATCGGGAGGTTTCGTTCACCTCGTCGCTACGGCACCGCTGAACCTCGGAGCGCTGCGGGCGCCCGCAGAGGCTTCGGGAGCGCGGACCGAAGCTCCATCTCCAACGTGAGGAGTTTCCAACGCAGATAAAAGAATAACCCCGCGGGAAGAGCTCGCTGGCCCGCAGCTACGTTTTGCCGGGCAGCCGGGCTCCCCCCAGCCCTTCCCCGCAGCCCGGCACCTGCAGGCGGCGCGCAGGACCGAGCCCCGCCGGCGGCCNGACCAGTCGCAGATTCAGGAATTCAAGGAGGCCTTCAACATGATCGACCAGAACAGGGATGGCTTCATTGACAAAGAGGACTTGCACGATATGCTCGCCTCCCTTGGTAATGTCCCTTTGCTGTTTGTGCTTGCCAAGCAAGTCTGTGCTATTAAAATGAAAATCCTGAGTTTGGGATGTGAGAGGTGTATCAGTTCATGTTACACTGTTGACAGAACTTTTAAAGTTTGGAAGCTAAAGCAATGCCTTTGTATGTAGGAAAGAACCCAACCGATGAATACCTGGATGCCATGATGAATGAGGCTCCAGGCCCCATAAACTTCACGATGTTCCTCACAATGTTTGGTGAGAAGTTGAATGGCACCGACCCAGAAGATGTCATCAGAAATGCTTTTGCCTGCTTTGATGAAGAAGCAACAGGTATGTGGGTGAAATTCAGCTGCTTGGCAGGGGTAGGGTTGGGGGTTTATATTGTTTATTTGGGTTCCTAAATAGTATGCTGATTTTTGCACCTTTATAAATGAAGTATGACACAGAAATCCTAGATGGCATACACTACCAAGTAATAAGAATTTGGCTTATTACTGATTGAGATTAAAAGCTCTCTGGCTGTTCTGTATCAGTACTGAGGACTATTAATAATGTTCTTCTGTGAGGCTTTGAAGAAGAGTGTTTTAACTGCACAGTGTGTATGTTCCACAAAATGCAAACCAAGATCTATTTCCTCTAAGACGAGGAATTCACATGGGTAATGTGCGATTTTCTATGGCCTTGTGAAATCTGTCATACAACTGAGTTTATCCTCCCCCTGCAATAGGTGTGAGATGCATCTGAATTCTTCAGTGTTTAGTATTTCAAGACAGGCTGTTCAGGCTTTGTAAACTCTTTTGAATCCTCATCTTGCCAAGTGTACTTTATGGCTCTGATGTCAAGTGTCATGTGTAGTGCCTTCACCTGCAGTTGTTTGTTTTCTGATTGCAGGAAGGGCTGTAACTTTAGTGGTCTAAAGATAAAAACCAGGTGGGGTCCAGAAGACCGAAATGACAGATTGGACTGACTTGGATAGCAAAATGAGGGGAAGGAGGAAAACAAAGAGTTCAGTTTTACTATATCAGACTTTCAAGGTTGCACCTGTAATCTTGAGGTTAGAGTTTATGCTTTTATTTATTTATTCATGTTGGCTCATATTCCTGAGAAATGAATCCTTAGAGCAATTCTAGGGAATTGTAGTGCATCGGCGCTTTGATATTTGTATTGTGAACTTGTTGTACTAGTACACTGAGATTTTGTAGCCTTTGTACTAGAGATGTCACAACACCTATAACTTTCCTCACAACTATCCAACACAATATTTTAAGTTAGCCTGTAGATATATGCTCTGAACCTTTCAAAGGATATTACTTGTTACATTTTAAACGGCTGTTTTCAGTCTATGTATTTTTAGACCTCCTGCCTTTTCAAAGAGCACCCCTTTCCAGCTGACGTGTAGGTAAACAGGCTTTCTGCTGGTAAGGCCTTTTCAAATGTTAATCGACTTCCTCCCTCTCAAGGGAAATCTCTTTACCATCTCGTAGAAGAGGAAGTTTTGTTAGTAGGTTAATTATTTTCTCTCCACAGGTAGTCTGACTCACTATGCAGCAGAACAAGAGCCTGTTAATTACGATATGTATAAAGAAAATGGTTGTGCTACCAGTTCTTTTGAACAAGAACCTTCTATGTCTGTGTAAACAATAAGTTACTAGCTTGGGCACTCATGTACTGATAAGATTGATATTATTATCTTTCAATTCTGTGTGGTAAATGTTTTAGTCTAGTCGTATGATGATTTGAGGATAATGGTTCTGCAGTCTGTTTTGTGTCTTATGCCATTCTCAAATTTTAATCAGGAAACGTGTGAGATAATTATGCTGGTTTATTGATTTTTGATTTGTAATAAACAAAATGCAGTCTTCAAGGTAATACCTGATGTATTTGTAGGACCCATATTATGTTTACCCTTTATTTTATTCTGATTGGCATTTGATCAGTCTGTTCCTTTTAAAAATGTACGAAAACTATATCAACTTTTTCGGTTTTTTTTCGTTTCATGATCTCCGTATGTGTGTTTGTTATGGGCCTGATTTTCTAGCTCTGCATCAGTGTAGGTCTTTCGAAAGGGAGTAATACAAATCAGATCCTATTGATGAGGATACAGTAGTTGTATTTGTTGGGTTTTACTTATGTTTCCTACATTGTCAATCTAGTTGGGTACGTTGCTCCAGCATTTCTATTGTGTGCTGTACTGTGGAATTGGTATAAAATTTGTATTTGTCTGCATCTGGAGTAATTTTTGTCTGCTCTTTGATCCTGCATTATCATCTGTTTTATGCTGCCTGCAACAGGCTGAATCTTAGCTTTTGCTTCATTTTTTTGCTACTCCCCATCTACACTAAAGCTGTGAGAGGGGGAGAGTAGGAGTCCCATTGCCTTTACAATTTGTTGCTGCTAAACCCTTTAGTGTGGTTCAGTGTTTAAAACACCTGGCTATTCAGACAGGAGCAATGAAGTCATAGAGGCTAAACTTACAGCTCCAAAGGCCTTGCATTCTTTCAGTAGTAATCCTTATGTCATCTGTCATAACCACTTGGTCTCTGTAGGACTGCAGTAATAGAGAGTCTAAGCTCTTCAGCTGCTTTTTCCTCTTCTTTACACCCATCTGCAAAGTGAGAACTCCGAAATTTGACCTGATTAAGACGGACCCAGCTAACTGAACATTCTTCATTTTCGAAGTAGAAGATTGCTGCTAGCCTTCTTCATTTGGAGTCAGTAGCCAAGGGCTGGTCTACACTGGGATATGATACTGTTTTCATTAGTATATGTTGAAACACAGGGGGTTTTTTCCTCTTCTCTGCAGCACCCCCGTGTTAATTTATTATACTCATTGACAGCTTTTTGTTCCCTTGATTCCCTGTTGGGTTTTGTCTCTCTAATGAACTTTGTTTGCTAAAGTTATTCAACTCTCTTTCCAAAGCAGAACTTTTCTATCACATTCTAATTGAATCTACATCAGTTGATGTGGGTGTTTACGTATGATTTCCAGCTGTTACACAGGGTTTACATGTCTTCTTTTTGGAACATACTTTTGTCTTTTCTGTTTTGTTATTGATACTTCTCCAACTAAAGTTCAGTGACCATTTTCTTTCTCAAATGAGGCAACTACTGTGCTTTTAAAGGCATGGCTGGTCTTATTCAGCATTTAGCAGTTTTTCCATTCTACCATCTACCATTTGTTATGTGTATTCCTTTTTTTCATCAAATTTTCCTGGAATTACTTGGCAGCTGACGTTTCTGCCTACCTCTTGAAGTGGAATTAGCAGAAGACACCTAGAAACTGCTCATTTTTATACCTTTGTAAATTTCCTCAAAAATCTTCTGCTAGCATTTTAGCATGAAATAAATACTACAGTAATCCCTCCAGAAAAATACCACGACAAGCAAAATCCACAAAGTAGTGGTAAATAGGGTAAACACGATAAAGCCAATAAATTTGGTAAAGACGTGGGGGGAAAACCCCGGGATGTATTGAATCCACGACTGCGAGGGATTATTAAATATCCTACCTTTTTGTTACTGGGTTCTCCACCTGTACCTCTCCTCTGTAAACACTCTTGCTCCTGAGTGAACTTGCTCAGTCCTGTCTGAAAGTCCTTTCTGTTGTAAACTCTTCCCCTGGACGCTTGCCGGGGGTTCAGGATATCCATGCAAGCCGCCTCCAGCAACCCTGTTGTGCAGCAGTGAAGAGCCAAAAGGTGGTTATTTAGTCCCCAGAACAAACCAATTTATAGAGGATGTGTAAATACATATATTTATCTAATAAACATAATATATAAATATATAAAAAATATTAAAATAATAAATAATATAAGAATAAATAAAAATATATAAAAATAATATATCTAATTCAGTCAAGAAAAATGCAATTCGTTTAAGAGAGCTGCTTCTGTAATGAGGACTAGCAGTGACAGGAACTTGTTTTTCCACTTTGAACCCTTGAAGATCAGTAGATAGGTGTTATTATGTCACAGCAGGTTTCAAAAGTCTGTATAAAATGCATTAAACTTTCCTCCCTTTGCCTTTGCAGTCAATTACTTTCTTTAGAATTTAGTTAAGAAAGTATTTTGGGGTTCTCAGTGCAAATGCCTATGGTGTAATAGTTAATTGTATGTCTGTCAGCACAACCTGGCTAAAAAACCTGTCTTCCCTTTTGTGTTTCTCTCTGTGTGTCTCATTCCAGGGTTCATCCAAGAGGACTACCTGCGAGAGCTGCTGACGACAATGGGAGACAGGTTCACAGATGAAGAGGTGGATGAGCTGTACAGAGAGGCACCCATTGACAAAAAGGGGAACTTCAACTACATCGAATTCACGCGCATCCTCAA
The DNA here is from genome assembly GCA_013390025.1 of Pitta sordida. Lineage (NCBI taxonomy): Eukaryota > Metazoa > Chordata > Aves > Passeriformes > Pittidae > Pitta > Pitta sordida. The sequence goes on from WEKX01021465.1 coordinate 108,754, forward strand.
ACACGGAGCAAAAGACAAGGATGACTGAGCAAATCCACAGATACCTGCAGATAGCTGCTTCTTCCCCGCCCGCCCTCGCCCCTTAATTTTATTTCTCAGGATCTGTTTTTATCTTTTTTTCTTGTTGGGACCTTTGCCATAAATTTTTAGCATTCCGTTTTTTTCTTCTGTAGGTCAGGCACACCTGCGCCTTTGTTATAAGACTAGAAAGGGGCAGGATGGCTTACAGTGATGGGGATTGAGGAACAAAGATCGGGGAGTATGGAGGCCCAGGTAAAATGTCAGTGCTACTCATCCTAGCTGGATTAATTTTATGTTTTTAATGGTAACTTTTCAAATAAACCACTGCTCTGTTAAGTACATTATTAAAATTTCCTTGCTAGAAATGAACTGTTTATCTAATGATATCTGTAAATACTTTTGCAACTGTATGGAGTCATGTTGTTACCTATTTTTGCCTTAAAAATTATGCATAAGTCACTTAAGCATACTGATGTTTGTACTTCAGTGACTAAATACTTCACCTGCTACTGTAAGGATTCATAATGAAGAAGAAATTCCATCCTTCACATTTTAATGTATTGTAGATCAATTATTCTGTCCAAGACTTGCACATTAAACAGTTTAAATCCTATGGATGTAATTGAGCATGTATTTTACCACCTCAGTGCCTCCATTTCTTGACACTTCAGTGCTATATGAATGCCACATTTTAAAAACTTAAAATGTAAATACTAGTGTTTTCTTTAAAACAAGATACCGTATGTGGGTAGAGTGGTTTGAGTGATGTTTCTTACCAGATCTGTGAGGCTGCTAATATTGCATTAATTACATTTCATTGGAACCATCTCTTTCTTTCTTTTATTTTCCTATCTTTTGATTCAAAGCATGGTGAGAACAACGCTGGACGAAGAAGGAAGGTGTTCTGCCTCTATCCTTTTTGTTTTCTGTCTGAAAAAGTTTATTCTTGATTTCCAGATGAAACAACACACACAATATATTTTGAGGAGTGCTGAGAGTGGTGCTTGGGTGTGTGAGAGAGAGGCATTCCTTTTTGTTCCATTTCTCATAGTTGTGTTCTCTAGTTCCTGTGATATGGATTGCACAGCAGATTTCCTACAGTATTCTGAAGCAACTTCGGCTGAATGCTCGTTCTGCTTTTTTTGTCTTGAGAGAAAGGGTGATTAGAGCCACTTCTGACACTTTCATGGATTATATGTTGATCCCTTCAGAATTTACTTTACAAAATTAAGAAAATACATTTGGCTGAGAGCGTTTTGCTGTTTCTTGGTAGGCTGCTGTTGTGAACTGAACTTTTAATAAATGTCATTAGAGGGCAGTGATTAAAGCTCGGAAGTTCCTACTCTACCTCAGTCCCAGTGAGCTCTGCAATAGCGTGGGAGCTGTGCACACAAAGATGACCTAGTGCTGCTGACAGCAGGCCTGTAAGTCGCTGAAAACCAGAGAGGAGGAAAATGTTCAAAACAATCAGAAGAAGAAACACAAATGTTTCACAGGTGTTTTCTCTCAGTTGATGCTTTTTTTTACGGAGATAGGCAGATACTAAAAACTCGAACAAGAATCTTTGTAAACTATGAGCGAAACCAATTTTGATGCATCTGAAGGAGGCAAAATCCTCCCTCCCGCCACCGGCTGGGGCCAGCTCCCCCCGCACGGTTCCCGGAGCCGCCGGGCTCTTCCCGAAGGGAGCCCTGGGCCAAGCCCGGAGCCATCAGCAGGTGGCAGCGCAGCTTCTGCCACTAACGCAGAGGAAGGGCGAGCGGCTCCCAGCACAAGTTTGGTTGGTTCTGTTTTGGTTTACTTTGGGTTTAGTCCTGAAGAGCTCGTTTGGTGCAGCAACCACAATGGGAAATACGCTCCGTTCCCATAGAAGCCCCGCTCCTGCCACAATGGTTAATGCTCTTGGGATTTTTCACATTGCAGCTTTTGGATGTGCTGGAGTTTTAGCTCTTTAATCACATTGGTTCATTACAGAAAACAGTAAAATGAGGCCTCTGCAAGCTGTTGCTACAGGCCTACATGTACAAACACATGTGGTGTATGTTTGGAAAAGATTGGGTTTCAAAAGTACTTACGGCCTTCGTTGTAACTCAAACCAGAGACACTGCTTGTGCATTTTGCTCACTGGGATACCAAGGAACACTCTTCTTGTTTTGTTAGGATTACCTTTGAAAAGACTACTCCAAATTCAAATTTATGTTTGCATAACTTTGTTTACATCTGAAAGACTAAAACCTGTGATATAAGCTAAACTGCTGAGGCTCAGAGTGGGGCAGCTGGTGTTTATATACCGCAATAAATGCTCATTGTTAAACTCCAGTGCTAGCTTATGGGCCAGGAGTGTGTGGCTGTATATCAACACCTATATGCCATTTGGTCTTGTGATGATGAACTGTAATTCAGTAATACTATTGTTCTTAGCCTTGCCTTTGGGAGAATCTTTGTTTTACTCTCAAGTTTAATGGCATTTAATGCTCTCATAAAAAACATGCCAGAGAGAATGATAAAAATGGACTTTTTGGTGGGTAATTCCAGAGGCCTGGGATTTCTCTTACAAAGAAATTTTAAACCTCTGCTCAGCTCTGATGCAGAGGGTGCCTTAAAGTCTGTGTCTGTCTAGAACCAGTAACACTGGTTTTATAGACTAATTGCAGTTCTTAGTCCTGGCACAGTCATTCTCAGTAAGAGCCATAGAGAATTTTCAAGTGTTCTCACTGAAGTGGGTCAGCAGAACATGAAGTCATTTGTGGTGGGATGTGTTTCTCCTTTTAGTATTAATTCAGTTGTTTTGTAGCTAGGTCACTTGAGTGGAGGGTGGGAACAATGTGGCCTTGAATCCTCTCAGCTAGAAGAGAGAATTAAAAGTAGGTCTGCAACATTCAGACTGAATGTTAAACCACTGAACAATTCAATAAGGGAGGATGGAACCATCACAAGCAGCTGTGTTTCTTATTGTGCTTTTGTTTGTTGATATTTTGGTTGAGTTTTTTGTTGTTTGTTTGGGGGGAGGGTGGTTTTGTCTGTTTTTTAATTTATTGGGTTTTGTCATTGGTTTGGTTTGGTTGTGGCAAATAAAGGAGCTTAGCAGTGATCCCAGCAGAAGGAATAGAAGAGAACAATTGTATCTCAAGACTCTTTCCTACTCTTCAAGGTGAAGTTCCCAAAAGCTATGACTCATACGTGGGGCTGGGATGCTTGTTTCCTGTGGTTGCAGAGGCAACAGACCTGAACCCTAAATGAGTTTTAGCTTATAAACCGTTTCCTCTCTTCCTCTCCAGGACTGTTTGTGTGAAGCAGCGCCTCACCAGGGAACTGTCTCACACATCCTGTATCTGGTTTAACATCCTCCACGCAAACCCTTGTCAGTGTAAGTAATAACTTGTAAAGGTTCTCACCGCCTTTACTCTGATTGAATGTCGTGTGCTGTAAGATGCTGTTGCTCAGCACCTGATTATTCGTGAGCAACTCAGCTGTCTCTGTACATTTTGTGAGCTGTGCTGTCCCTAATTGTGTACTACAGCCCTAACTCCTGCAGAAAGGGCAGTGGTGACTCCTTACTTCCTCTTCTTGTTGATGCGATTCAGCGGATCGTTACTCAATATACTTATTTGAATAGTTACTAATTTCAGAGCCTAACTCCCCCGGATGGGGAGAGAGCAGCATCTGTCAGTCTGGCAGGCATGCCTCACTGTGAATAGTACCAATGATGTCAAGCATTCTTCTCTGCCATCCAGATACCAAGTAACAGGTATTTAAAACAGCAACACCCAAATGTCAAATAGAACGGCGCTTGGTCTAAAAACTGTGAGAGTCTGAAGAGAATTCCTGTCACCAGGGTGGTAGTATCTAAATCCTAGGAACTTGGTCTGACCTTTGCAGACGGTTTCCTAGCGGCAGGCACGGCTCTGACTGCTATTCAAATAACCTTAGCTAACTGCTGACTCATCTGTAGTTCCACTCGGTACATTCCACTGCTTAAGTATAAAAATTCTCAGTGGCACTCATTAGCTGTGAAAGGCAAACCTAAATCAGAAGTGTCATGTAAACTGAGTATTTAAAAATATAAAAAAGCGTTCTCATGACTTTAATCCGGATGCATACCAGTCCCAGCAGGCATATTTCAGTGAGTAGGTAAGACTTGCAAATTAAAGATACTTGCAGCTGGAAACTTCCTTTTCAAATAACTGCAGGTCACTGCGACATTGGAAATGGTTGCAAAAAGCTGCAGTGAGACCACAATCATGGCACACTGCTCCTCCCCCGCATACACAAGATTTCCTGGGAAATCTGCTCAGCCCCAGGCCCCACAGCCCTGGCAAGCTTCAAAGCTACAGGGCTGGAGTTAGTTAAAAGGAGAGCTGACAAGTTTCTTGTTAGCAAGATAAGCTTGTGAACTTTGTGATACATTTTTGGAAGAGAATTAAATGGAACAAAATTACTTGCAGTTAGTGCTTCCCTGATTCTTTTTCTTTTTTTAATTACTCAGGGATAAGGTATTATATCTTTATTAGAAACTGAGATGTATGTTGTGCAAAATACAAGTTATAGCACTATTATTGCTATCCTGTTAGCAAAGGGGATCTTGGCCATGAATCTAAACACTTTTACTTTGCCTGCCCTCCTTATCTGCTCATTTAAAAAATAATAAAAAGGTAGAAATGCAATTTTCAATTATCAGAAGATAAAATTTCTTTCATACCTTTTTTTTAACTAGTAAATGAACATAATCTTGTAATTAATAATGACTAGTTTCTCTGCTGTAATAAGTCAAGATATGCAAACTGTTGCGTTTGGTGCTTTTTAGTACATCTACCTATTCCACAGCCTCTTTGCCCAGGTGAGGCAGAGAACGGCAGCACTGCTGCAACTCTATTTGAGGATGCTCTACTAAATGCAGACCTAAGAGGAAGGAGGGGTCTTTAAACTTGTAGAAAAGGGTGAGTAAGAAATACACTACAGAAATGCAGAACTCTGATTCCCTCACTATAAAATGATTAGGGGCTATGTGAATCCACAAAGGGGAGGATAAACTGGATAAACTGTGGCCATGAAGTGCTAGTTGTAACTGTGCAATAAGGAGAAACCCCGCCTGGTAATAGCTAACACCGAATTTGGAAGCAAGTTGCAATGTGGATGGGACGGAGATCAGAAGACCATGATGAGACTTGTTGGAAGTACTTGGATTTACTCCATTCCTGTTGCAAAGCCTGTTGTGGCCTGTTGCCCCTGAAATTTTCTGCCCCAAGCTCTGGACACAGATTTTGGGTAACTGAGTAGCCATCTAAACTAATGAAGATTAAAATTCGAGAAAGAGAAAATAGCAGCTGAAGCATTCAAGTATTTCCTGATGCAGCAGATCAGAAATATAACTCTCTAGTTGAGATTTCAGTAGTCAGCCTTCTCCAGAGGCTGGACACCAAAGTCAACAATTTATGTAGCCCCATACTTTGGCAGCTGACAGCAGCATTTTTTCCAGTGTTCGGTTCTCTATTTGATGTTTGACTCTCTCTCCTTCCCTCCCATCTTTTATGCAAGCACTTAAATGCCTTCCACATGTCAGGGGCCTGCATCTACCCTTTCTATTTTTCTATTACAAACCTTACACATTGCTGAAGGGTTAAGACCTTCAAGCAAGAAGGGCATTCCCTTTCCTACTTTGTGTACCACACCTTGGGCCTCACTTTGAGATAAGAATCACAACAGCTAATAAATAGTAAGGCAGGCTTTGCTAATTTTGATGAGCAAAAATTCAAGCACCTTCAGGATTAAAGAGCATTTAAGTGACAGCTTTGAGAATGCTGACAAGTATCTAAATGGGATGGCAGCACGTCAGACGTTTCAGGCTCTTGCGTGAAAGTGCAGACCAGATTCTTGTGCTCACCTCTTGATGCACAACACATGACAGGACTGTCATCTGAGTGCAGTGGGTCAGTGTGCTAGAACAGGAGACTGGGCTGATGCTCTTACTAGTGATAAGTGGAAGAGTTTAGCCTATGCCAGGTTTTCAGGGCTGATAATTATGCCTCTTCCATTGTTGATCTCAAGAATTGTTATGAAAGAGATTGTTATCAAAGGGGTGATGGTTGCTTATTTTCATGCTGCTTTCCCCACTCGAAGAGTACTTTACACCTAGATGATTGGTAGGATTATTCTTACACGGGACAGATTTAGTGCTCACACACACCCCTTGCAGGAATGTTTTTGTTACCTACCGGTGGTTTCTAAAGTGACTATAAAGGCAAAAAAAGCATTTGGGAGATGCTGTTACTCTGAACATGTTAGGGTGTGCCTATTTTAGTTATTTCTTCTCCTTCCAACCCTTCCATGCCTCCCTTAAGCCTATTCACAGACTGTACTTCTACAGGCAAATTGTACTGAATTGTGAGGCTCGCCTAAAAAGACAATTTCAGCAACATCACACAGGTTTCCAGTATGTAGGTATTTATTTTGCATACCAATACATAATTCTGGGTCATTTCTTGACTCTGCTATTCCTAGCTTTGGGACATGGGTGGGGATCTTTTTTTTTTTAAGGTAGAGTTTTATTGAGTTTTGGCCTCTAATGACTATTACATTAATGGCTTACCTATACCGTTTGCCCTATTTTACCTCTGTGGCATTTGGAATTTTCATTTGGTGGATTTCCTCGTATTTCTTCGTATTTCTTTGCTACAGTCGGGCCTCCTATACCACGGTACCGCAGGTCTTGACAACTCCCTGCACAGCCCTCTGTCAGCGTAGGCTGGCAGCTCATTAATATGCACATTTTTCCCAGTCACCCTGCTGAAGGGGCTCTGGGGCACCTGCGGGGCATTCCCAGAAGTTCATCGCTCACTCAGGGGAGTGAAGGGGGTCTCGTCTGCCCTGTCCCCGCCTGAGGAGTCCCTGGGAATCGTGACGAAGGGGTCCCTGAGCCCACACCACCTCCCAAGCAAGTCCCAGGCTTTGGGTGCTGCCACTGTGGGAACTGCAGCAGGAGGAGGAGGCACTGTGGGGCTGTATGGACTTCTGATCCCTCTCTGGCGTGTTCCCTCCCAGAAGACATGCCTGGCATGGCACAGTGGTGGCCTGGGGGTGGCTGTGCATAGTTTTGCCGGCACTTAAACATGTGAGAGCAGCAGCTTCGGTAGCTGCCTTGTCACCATGGTAACACTGCTGATGGCGCACTGGCAGATCAGTGTCCCCAGTGCTGAGGAGAGGTGCTGAGGACAGGCTGCATTCTCCAGGAATTTTGCAGGTTCCCGGACGCACCCTGCAGTGGCCAGACTAGCAGAATTTAAGCCCATGGTTTACTTCGGCAAAAAATTCATGTATTTCGGTACAGTCAAGCCTAAAGTGAACAAACTTTTTCCAGAAATTTGGCTTACAAACTATGTGAACTTCAAACGCCTGCTTTCAAAAAACCCAAGCAAACAGACAAAACAAAAGCCTTGTACAAAACGTAACAAAATAGGCGAATAAGCTGGAATGCATCTGGCTTTTAAGCTTGCATTCTCTGCTCGGGCAGAGGAGAGTGAGCCCTGCTGCTAGCTGGGACCCCCTGCTCAGGCAGAGGAGAGTGAGCGGCTGGCTGTGCCTGGCCAGCCCATCACCATGGAAATGGTGCTGGCACAGTCAGTGGCCAAGGCGGCCCTGCTGTCTCTTGTGAGGCACTGCCAGCATGGGTGGGCACGGCTGCGCCCCGGGCGCTGCGAGCAGCTAGTCTGGGCTGGAGCGGGCAGGCAGACCAGTCTGCCAACAGTCCATGTAGTGGCTGGGGGGGGCAGTGGGAATTTGCATATTCATGACTGCTCACTTTAAATACTCATATGTGTCAAGTCACGCATGTGCAGTCCCGAAATGGGCCTCCTTAACTGCTGAAAAATCATGCAGTGAAGATGTGAAGCCGTAATATGGGGGGCGCGAAGTGGAAGAGGGCTGACTGTATGTGCTACTGCTGTCAGACATCTGTGACATCTGGGCTTGTTCTAACATAGTCCACAAAGGTTCATTTCACGCTTTTGTTCCCAAAAGGTATGTGAAAAAAACACTGTATAATATCTGTTTAGAGCAGAATTTGATTGGGGGTAGAGGATGAGAAGTTTTATCCCTGGAAATAAAAGCAATGTGGCATGAAAGTATTTGTAATATGAGTTTCTTTTAATGAATCTTAGCCACTTAGTTGACGGAAGACATTAGATTGTTCTTTCTCTAAAGTAAGTAATTAACTTTCAACATAGAAAATTAAATTGCTTAAGATTATTACGCAGCTATCCTAACAATGCTTCTAGTGTCTTCTTGCTTTTATTGCTTTTTTGCCCCTGGCATATTGTATGCAATCATCCAGGCACCATAAGACATATTGATTAAATAATTTGGGGCACTTTGCACAATACAATCTTGTTTTATATAATCTTATGTAATATGTTGTTACTGTAGCCAAATATGTACTGGCAAAGTTAAGAGAGGAACTTTGAGCAGTGGCAGCCTGTCCTGTCATCAACAATCAGAAGTAGTTTGGAGTCCTAAAATAAGCTATATCTTGTATATTACAGTTATACCCCCTCATTTGCGAGGAACGGGTCAGGACACGGGCCTTGCAAAAAGCCAAACTCGCAAAGACATGCAGGTCATTAATGTGCATGCAGGCCACGCCCATTGCTCCACCCCCCAGCACTTCCGAGTTCTGCGGACAATTTTCTGCTTCTCTCAGAGAAAAGGGAACCATTTCTGAGCCCCCTCTGACTCGGGAGGCACCCCCGAGAATTCGCGGGTCTCTCCAGGCCGCTGTGACCGCACGCCCACAGCCCAAACCCCACGCTGCTGCTCCCTCCCCCGACCCCAGCACTCGCGCCTGGGTGCCCCAGCACTGCGGCCGCCCTGCGCTGGCAGCCCACACTGGAGCCCCGGCGTGGCATGCTGGCCCCATGGCTGCACCGTGCTGGCAGCCCGCACCAGCAGCCCTGGTATGGCGTACTGGCCCTGTGGCCACGCCGCGCCAGGACGCCCAGGTACGAGCACCGGGGCCGGGGGGGAGGGAGCAGTGGCGCGGGGTTTGGGCTGTGGGCGTGCAGTCGAGGCACTGCGCATGTGTCGGCCGGCTAAACTCGCAAATTGTTGAATCAAAACTGCGAGAAAATTGCCTCGCAAATGGGCGGGGTTGTAATGGACAGGTCACAATGCAGCGGGGATTCACTGTATCTTATATGTACATAGGAAAAAGAAAAATAGACTTCTGAGTTGACTTTAGTAGATATTTTTGTATTTGGCTGAGCATATTTCCTCTTACTACACTGGAAAATCTTTCTGAATGGCAACTTCTGTGCTGATGCTCTGAGAGCTCCAGAGAGGTGAGCAGGTCTCTCTCTGTGTTTGTACACTGTCTAGAAAAATGGGGGTTAGTGTATGTGTGTGCGTGTGTGAAAATATAATTTCTTAATACATTTCCATAATAAAAGAAATAAGTATGTACTTTTTCAGTAGATGTGACACAATCTATGTTTAAGCAGCTTCCACTCACCCTCATGTTCATTGGAACATTTTCACCTCAGGCTTTGGCTAGGCTGGTTTAGCAGCTTTCAGCTAGCAATGTTGTAGATAACAACTGGCAACTAAAATATTTCAAGGCTGCCTCATCTTTTCTTATCCCCCAGCCTAATGACAAAAGGAGACAATTGGACCTTGTTTGCTAACTACGTGTTGTGCTTTATCTTGCATTTTGGCTTAGTTGTCATCAAGTTGCTAATCATCGTTCTGTGACACTGTCTGCACAGCTCCCCCGTGCAGGTCTTGGCTTTGTCACATGGGCATGGTGTCACAAAAGAGCAAATATAAGCCTTAGCACCTATCAATAGCTGTTGTTTAGAGGTAAGTTGTTCCTTTTGCCAGCCAGTGAACCATCAGAACTCCAGGGCGCTAAATAAATGCTATTATCCATCATCTGGGCACCATATGGTCTCTGTGCTCTGACTGTAGCCAAGCCACAGCCCTCCAAGCAGTCAGGTGAGAGAGCCAGCTTCAGCCTCAGTAGCTATCTGCCTTTAGCAGCAGTAAGGATTTCACTCTCCTGCGCCGTGTAGAGAATGAGGCAAAGCGTTTCATAAAGTACCAGAAGGATCCTGTTGCCTTGTAGAAGTGTTGAATTTTCTGCTGACCCTTCCAGGCATGGATGAATAAGTAATCTAGCTGTTTAATATCACTTGCTCTGCACAGCCTACAGGTCTGTACCCTGGGGTATCTGCAGCTCTGATGCCCCCTCAGAAAACTCATCTTGTATTCAGGTGACCAAAGCTGTGGCTTAAATGACATAATCCAAACTGATCTGATCTGACTTCATCTCAGTCTCATCCAGCTTTTATTATGGCTTCCAAAAGAAGTTCACTCTACATTGGAGCCTTGCTTTGGCACCATGCTTGAATAGACAGAACTGACATGGGCATAGATGAAGGTGATTGGGTTAAGTATGTCAGTGCATGGAAGGTTGAGCCATTCCATGGAGAGAAAGAGGAAATGAGGGCTGGATCAATTCCTAGAGCAGCCCAAATTATTGAGCTGCTAAGTGCCCTCAGAGAAGTTCCCAAGGAGCCTCACACTTAACCCAGGTAATTATAGCTGCAGGTGGCTATAAGCATGAATCATAAAGGTGAAAGTAGTGCTGGAGCCTCAGCAAGACTGGTTTTATAAGCTGAGGAACTTGGTCCAACTACTACTCTACTCTTCTATTTACCTTACTACCAAGACACTTTCAGTCCTTGCACTAACAGCTAGCCAGAGTACAGCATGCTACTAACATTTAAAACACCTGGGAATGGGACAAGCTGTATTGGCCAAATCCTAGCCTACATCCGTATAAGTAAATCCAGTACACATACACGTTTGACAGGAAAATTTTGGCTCTGTGCCTGCAACTCACTTTTTAACAAGTGAAGATCTGTTTCCATCCTAAAGTGTTTGAAAGGCACTTCTGTTTTTGAGATAGCTACAGTAACAAATGACTTCATCATCTACCTATGATGTCTAGTAAGTTTCTCATACAGGTTTTGCAAAGAAATTTAAAACTTTCACGTTTCATAGTGAGCTTAGGCTTTAAACTCTCAACAGAGGGAACTGTACTTTATTGTCCTAACTGCTTACATGCCTCATTGTCTGGAGTGATTGTTTAATTTATATTTTTTTCCTAGACAACTCATAACATATCTAATGTTCTAGACTGAGGTGAACAGCTTCTTTGTTATTTCCAACCTAAAGCCACATTTGGTATACAATGTGATGAGATGCCATTCCGAGTAAAACACTAACAAAGCACAGCTCTTATGCATTCTCTGTCTGGATCTGCTCCCTCTTCAAACAGTCCTTAAACATTCAACGGAAAGATGGCCCCAGTCCTATACAGCAAGTACAGCCTAGGCCTATGACATGTGGAAAGTTGTGGACAAGCTCCTCAGATTCCTAGAATGGTCTTCAGTGCCAAAGCACCTGAAGCACACAATTTAGAGGATTTAGAGGATTAGCATCTGTCAAGACTAAATTACTGTAAAAAGTTGGGTGAGAGGGGGTAGTACACAGGAATTTACCAAATCTGTGCTACACATTATGCCTGCTTCATCTCAGATTCCTGCTCAACACCACCCTCAGACACAATTACTGTCATTTTTTAGCAGTCTTGTCTCTCTCAGCAGAGCTGTTATGCCACAGTCCAAGCACACCAACACTCCATGCCTTTAAGTAATGCAGCTTTCCATGCATGGGTTTTCCCTGCCCTCAGCTCCATAAGCCAAAGTGCCTCTCTGGTACAGGATTAATTTCAGAGAGGGACACTTTCAATACAGTCCCGTTGTATCAATTTACCAGGATGATGGTCAAGCCATGTAGGGAAGGGGGTGTATAAGTGCCTGCATGAGTGAAGTTATGCATTCACCCTCTTCCATTTTTTCCAGATGTAGTGCTTACGGTTTGCAACATTGCAGTAGGTTGTGTAGCTCATCTGTTAATGTTTTTACAGTGTACTGTGTGAGAATTCATTTACACCACTCAGATCCTGGCAGAAGTAACATGGGTGTAGCAAGTCACAAAAGTTAACAGGCTCTAGGTCTACATTTGTGGTTCCATTAGTGGCAAGTCATTGATCCAATGGTATTGAGCCTATTCCACACTCCAGACAGGTCCACCTTCAGCTGTCTGACCAAGACTACCCTTTGCATATCTGCTGCACCCCAATACATCCTGCTCTTAGCTTTGGTGCTGTGCAAGTCATCACATTCCCCTTTCCCTGGCACACTTCTGCACAAGCCTGCCTCTACTAACTTTCCAAGACAATTTTGTCCATGTCAGCCTGTGCCACACTCCACGCCTTTCTAGTCCCAGTTTCTCTCTAAGCTCTCTGCATCCACAGACCGGCACAAGACAATCTGTTCACAGCTCCTAATCTAGTCCAAGCAGTCAGAATGTACCCAGCTGAAAATAATTTTTAGTGCAAGCTGACATAGAATCATCAAATTGCTAAGGTTGGAAGAGATGTCTAAGATCATCAGTCCCAACCATTAACTCTGCACTGCCATGTTCACCAATAAACCGTATCCCAAAGTGCCACACTCACATGTTTTTTTAACACTTCCAGAGATGCTAATTCTACCACTTGCCTGGGCAACCTATCCAATACCTGACCACCCTTACAGCAAAGGATTTTTTCATAACATCCAATCAAAACCGCTCCTGGTGCAACTTGAGGCTCTGTTCTCTTGTCCTATCTTCTACTCTAGATAAAAAGCTGATCTCCATCTTCCTACAACATACTTTCAGGTGGTTGTAAAGAGCAATAACGTCTCTCTTTGACCCTCCTTTTCACGACTGCAGGGGAGAAAGGATTTGAACCAAACATCACAGTCTGATACATTTCTGGACGTCCATGAAAAAAAAGTTATGGTACCAAAAGGGAATCACTATGGACTAAGGAGAGCAAGTACCTTAACAGGTAATATATCTGTGTAATTAGGACATAAGCAGTAGTTAATACACAAGGCAGTATCAAGTTCAAGAACACATAAAAACTATCAAGACAAAGGAAAACACTAGTAATAGAGTGTCATGGTTTAGGAATGGTATTTCTGCTAAAACCAGGAGGCACAAAATCTCAATTTGACAAAAAAAAATTACTGGAAACAACAATGAGATAAGAAAAGAGTAACAGCAACAATATTAATAACAAAAGATATAAGCAAAGAAATTATTTATATGGGAAAAAAATCCCCGATGATAGACAATACCTGATGACTCCTTTTCACATGTTTTCTTAAGTGGAAGGAACCATTTCTCCTGTAAGAGAGTCCCTTTCCCCCCACCCCTCGGCAGTGATGTGAGGTGGTATAGAATAACCTCCCTGTCTTAACTATGTCCTCTCCTGGCTACTGCAAAAAAGTAACCCTGTCCTGTCCAGAAACAGCGCAGAGTATTATTAATTATCTACTGTGAAATATTTATAAAAGTTAAAATTAGTTTAAACCGTATTTGGTGAAAACCCTATAAAGATGAATAAAACACATTTTCATTACTTGCTTGCTGTAAAGGGAGCTTTTGAGGTTCAACAGGAAGCAGTTGAACTGTCAACATGAAAGGTGCAATTGATCAGGGGAAAGTGCAGAGAGGTTCCTGCTACAGAGCCAGCTCCAGAATTCTGTGCGATGGGCAATAACAGCTATGAGAGAGAGGCCAGACCAAATGCTATACAGTCAGCCCTCTTGCTCTTCGCGCCCCCCATATTGCATCTTCAGATCTTAGAGGCATGATTTTTTAGTGAGGTCGGAGATCCGTTTCGCAACTGTGCATGCGCGACCTGCCACCGCGGTGGTGGCAGTGGTGGTGGCGGCAGCGACCCGGGCGGCGGCGCAGGGGGCGGTGGTGGCTGCGGGGGCAGGACAGGTTGGCGGCCGCACTGCAGCCACCATTCAACGTGGAAGTCGGGCTACATGGGTCCCAAATAAGACTGCGGGGCTGCGTTATAGGAGACCCGACTGTATATAGTGACTTCTTAAGTGAAGGCACAAGAGTTTACTGGTGTGAGTTAGAAGGAGGCAAACTAGTAGTAGTAGGAGCTCATGGGAGGTTTTTGAAGGAAGCAGAGAATTTAATACAAAGATCAAAATTCTTTGCTTGTGGCTTAGGAAAAAGACAAAATGGGAAAGACAAGCTGAGTGGAGAAACAAAAGTTACTGGTATTGAAAAGGGAATTGGGATTACATATTAGTGACTTTTGATAGCAGTGAATAACAGAAATTAGTGTGCTGCTGAGAGCAGCAGAGAGTAGTGTGGCATTAGTATATCTGACAGATGAAGGAAGTTATTGTCTTCATATTTTTGACTTGAGAATCCCAAATTGCTTTATGCTGTGATACCTTGAGAAATGGAGAAAGTTTTTCATCCTGAAAGGATGTAACAATAGGACAAATATAATTGTTCATGTTCAAAATGGCTACAGAGAAGTTAGCAAGCAATTGAACAAGATGGTGAAATATGGCTGAAATAGAAACAGTGTGCTCAGAAAGGCAATGGCTGGCCATTTTCTGAGTGGTGACATGATGGAAAAATATAGAGAACAAAGGAGCATCAGGCAGGTGAGCCCAAGAGCAGCTTTGAAAGACAAGCAAGAGAATCATTCCCAGGAAGACCAAGAACAGAACTGACTGTATTGGAGTGTAATCAGACTGAGACACAAGAAACCACAAAGGAAAATTCAGATCCAACCACATATCAGTCCTGCTGATTTGCTTCATTGAGAAGTTTACTTAATACAGTGAATCCTCCCTGTATCGCGACTTCTCCTTCACGACCTCGCCCATTTGCAAAGCAATTTTTTCGCAGTTCGACTTCTGGGGTCTGCAAGGTTCCTCAGAGCACGCATGTGCTGTGCCTCTGCTTTGCTGAGGGGCGGTGCTGGCTCTCCCTGTGAGATGGGATGGGCCACCCGGGGAGAGCACGCAGGGACGGCGCGCAGTTTCTCCAGCTCAGCCTGGCATTTAGAGCCCCACGGCAGCCTTGGCAAGCCGGCAGCCGCGGCCCCGCAGCAGCCCCTTCCCCGCAGCAACCCCGGCCCTGTGGCAGCCTGGCCCCACGGCAGCCCCCGCCCCATGGCAGCACCCAGCTCCGCAGCAGCACCCCACCCCACGGCAGCACCCGGCTCTGCGGCAGCCCCCCTCCTCGCGGCAGCCCCGGCTCCTTTGCAGTCCCCGGCTCCACAGCAGGCAGCCTGGCCCTGCGGCAGCCCCTGCCCCACAGCAGCCCCGGTGGCCCGAGATGCCATGCCGGGACGCCGTGGGCACGCGCATCGGGGTCGGGGTGGGCAGATTTGGGCTGTTGGAGCACGGCCACAACAGCCCGGAAAAGCCAACAGATTCTTGGGGGGGAGGGGGTTTCCTGAGTCAGAGGGGGCTCAGAAATGGTTTCCTTTGCTTCCCCGTGCTCAGTGAGTCCGAGGGGAGAAGCGGAAAAGTGCCCGAAGCCCTGCGGAGTTCCGGGGGGTGGAGCAATGGGCATGGCCTGCATGCATATTAACGACCTGCAGTTCTTTGCAAGATTAATGTTTTGCAATGCCTTTGGCCTGTCCCTTTCCTCGCGATGGAGGAGGTATAACTGTATTTCATGTGGAAATCAAGAGTTTGTATTTATTCCACTCCTCTGTGGTCAGCTTTAGCAAGGTAACCGCAGAACACTGACAGCTATTTTAAAGAAAAATCATAAACTTCCTGGAAACCAGAAGTTTTGCTATCCACACAGCTTGCACAATCACAGAATCACAGAACCACAGAATCACAGAATTAGTAAGGTTGGAAAAGACCATAGAGATCATTGAGTCCAACCTATCACCTGTTACTTAACCTAACCTGTTACCAAACCTGTTGTCATCCTGCTACCAACACCCATCCTACCAATAACACACTACCCTAATATCTAGGTCATGCTGCTCAGTACAGCATCCAACCTTTTCTTAAACACCTCCAGGGACTGTGACTCCACCACCTCCTTGGGCAGCCCATTCAACTGAGAGATCACCCTCTCTGTGAAAAAGTTCCTCCTAATTTCAAGTCTAAATCTCCCCTGATGCAGTTTAAGATGCAGTTTAATCCATCAGATGTGTATGCTACTTGCATGCACAAAAAATAAAGTACCACCAGCAAGTTAAAATTTTATCGCCTTTTTTGCCCCCCTGCTTTTTCTACCTAGAAAACAAGTGTATAGATCAAGACTCCTCTTTTCCCTCTAGTGAGCACTGTCCTTGTGTGCTCCTCTCAGGACAGAGAATGGAGGTTAGGAGAGCTAAGGGCAAAGGTGTGTGGGGAAGGAGGGTATTATCAAATGAAGGGTGCCAGCAAATGAGGAGAGTGAGGGATGAATGGAAGAACAGCTCATGGAGCTCATGGTTTGGCACAACAAGAAGCAACAGCCACGATCAGCAGTGCTGCACAGGGCACAGGTCCAGAGGAGGGACCAAGTAAGCACAGTACATGGACTGTGGCCAGGGCAGGTGTGTTGGGAAACAGCCACAAACTCCTGCAACTGGTGAGAGAAAGGGACAGACTTGCCTGGCAGGGATGGCACTTCCCTGTTTCTATTTTTCCTCTCACTTTACCTCTCAATTTTTTTAAAGCAGTATGTTATCCTCACTCAAGTAGCTTCATTTTTACCCTGGAAGTAACTCTACAGATTTCAATTCAGATGTTAACTGTATGGACAGAAATGTCACAGAGAGCAGTTATACGTAAAATTGTGACCTAAACCAAGAGGAATAAATATTTTGTACCCCAAATAGTTTCCTGTATATCGGTTTTATTGAGAAAGGCTGTGTGGCAACATCATGACATGACCTAGACCGGGACTTTGGGTTGGTTAGCACTGTGTTGTTACCCTGCTTGGGCTTTCAGAGGCAGAGAGACCAATACCGCCAGTAAGTTCCTACAGCAGCTATACCCACAAAATACAATATCAAGTCCAGAAAACAGTAGTTCTGAGGTGACACCCAGACCTGAATCACGTATTGCCTGTCAGCATTCTGTGTACCGAGGATCTGATACAGAATTCCTCTTCCTTCCTTAGTGGTTGAAAATACTGGACCCCATGGGCTCTACTAACTCTCTGCTTTATTCCACATTCCAGATAAGAATAGGAATCATCCTGAGAGAAAATTAGTTATGTAGGCTGCTATTGATGCCCTTCAGAGAAGAGAAACAAGCTAAAAAGACACACAGAAGCCGAGATTAAAATTGAGGAGTTTCAGTCTGGGTGCCTTCTGGACGTCATAGCACTCTTTCTGATTAGAAAGAAAAATGCACAGTTTTTGTCTAGAATAGAGAAAAAACATGCTATACTATGAATGTGGTTTTGATTACACTTTGAAAGTTTGGCTGAGTGGAACAGTAGAAGCAAAATAGTTTGCTGGTTAAGCTATCCCCTACAAACTTGAAATAAGACCTTTTTACATAGCAAATATTAAAATGACCTTTCCTCACGAGTTTGGTCATCTCTTGAAGCTGCTCTCTCTTTACTAAGAAACTTTTGACTTGTACATTAAGAATATGACAGGTAAAAATAAGCTTGATCAATCACTCGTGGATTGTGTCCTCTTGTTTATTTAGATGTTAACCTAGACTCTTTGCCTTTTCTCACTACAACCATCACTTTAACAGCAGACTGGCATTTAATGCTACAGGAGCTCTTTTATGGTGACTGATAATTGTGAACAGTGAGAGAAAGGTTATTTTTGTATGTAATTATTGCACAGCACTATTGCAATAGCAAGCACTCTGTGTTAGAATATGTGAAGCAAAAGGCATATAGCTGGAATTATTAGCAGATCTCCGTTTTAAACTCCAGCTTCACATACTTGAGACATCTTATTTGTGGTTGGAGTCCAAAGGAAAAATATTTGTCTTTCTTTAAAAAAAAAATTAGTTTCATCTCAGACTGAAAGTAATTTATTGCTGTCAGTGTTGCTGATGTTCTTTAATATGTTCTTTAACCTTGTCGATGGCAGGCTGGACAGAACTGTAGAATACTATGTATTCTGGTGAAGATCTCTGAAGTTTAGAAAAAGGACTGGCAAAATGGGGATCCAAATACTGGACCTGGACTGTTCCCATTTGGTCAGGATATGAGCAAAGAGTTTTCCCTTTTTATCTGCATCCTCATACTAAGGGTTGGGTTTCTTAGTCATTCTCTTATACAGGCAGCATGAAAAACATGTTACTTACCAAATCACATTGACTCACTAAGTTCCTTCAGTTCAAGGCCTCATCTATTATATATTTGACCTATCTCACTGGACTCCTATTTCATGGCATAGCTAAAAGCTCCTCTTTCATTGCAAGTCACAACCGTGGCAACAATCCAGCTGCAAGATTTGGCAAACCTGAGCTCCTGATGAAATTAACGTGGTCTTTTAGCTATGAGTATATATTTGCATCTCCAATCCAGAGAGAATAATGTACAAGGTAAATATTAATGTTGCTGGATGCACGTTAGAGCAGAGGATTTGCTTCTCTTTCCACAGACACCTAATTTAAAAACTTAAGTGTACCAATAATCTTTAGTGCAACCAGCACTTCAAGGCAAAATTTCTGTAATATATTACACTGACATTCTATTAAACTGGCATTCTGAACTTGGGCAGACACTCCTTCCACAACCTTTATTTAAAGGTTTTCCATCAAAATCCTGTTGGTGATGGGTGGATATTTATCTTTTTAATGAGATTAGGGTTCTTTAATAAAACTAAAACTTTTTGACATGTTGAAAATTAAAACACTGGAAACTCTGGAAACACACCTCATTAAACAAGAATCTGTATATTGTGATTGCCGTTCTCATGGAAGCATAGAACCATGAAATGGCTTGGGTGTGAAGGGACCTTTAAAGGTAGAATCATAGAAAAGTTAAGATTGGAAAAAACCTTTATAGTCATCAAGTCCAACTGTCAACCTAGTACCACCACCACGTTCACCATTAAACTATGTCCTCAAGCGCCACATCCACACGTTTTCTGAACACTTTAGGGATGGTGACTCCACTGCTCCCCTGGGCAGTCTGTTCCAACGCTTTACAATCTTTTCCATGAAAATAATTTTCTAATATCTAATGTGTATAAACCTCCACAGGTAATCTAGTCCAAGCTCCTGTAAGGAGCAGGAACATCTTTAACCCTCACATCTGTGAATGCCCTGCACCCACTATACCAGGACACACTAAATCAGAAGTCCTCTTCTGTGTGGAGCCTGAGCTCTCCTTTGGTGTGTGCCTCATGGACCTGCTGGCACAGTCCTCACATTGCCTAAACTATCCACCCTTCCATACACAGATAAGGTACAGTGGTCACAAGCTTCATCTTGCACCCTAAAGGCTGCTGCATTGAACACTGGGGAAGGCCTGAGTACATAAGAGGCAACTCAAGAGAACTGAGGTCTTGAATCTGTTGCAGTGTCACAGGACAGGATATACCCCACAACCTACTGATGAGGTTGCTTTCACTTGTGGACCCGAATGTGCTGGGAAGAGGGTACATAAATTTCAAATGGGGTTTGTTGCTTTGGCTGCTACAGTAGACTCTCCTATATCATCATTGAATGCAATGTATCCCACCAGTGAGAATAAAAACTTTCACACTCTCCAGGACAAACAGCCAGCATAGGTCTGTAGACCAGAGCCATATGTCTATAAAATCTGTCAGGCTTACATGGAGTCAACAGTTCAGGCCACTCTCATTCTCTCCCTGCTCTGGCAGTTAAGGAAAATTCTCCCTGTTGAGACGCTACTGTGCTTTGCCCTTCTCAGAGAGTAGAACCCACTGACAAGCGCATGACTTCTGATGGAGGAGAGCCTAGTGTGCCAAATGAAAGTGAAGCCCTGGCTAGGAAGGTTTCTTCCAGACCTGCACCCTCCACCATGCAGTACAGACCCTCCTTTAGCCAGGCTGCATATGAGGCGTTCCCAGAAGGCTGTCCTGGCTCTAGGTGAGCCACAGACCTCCTCCTAATTCTGCAGAGCAGGAGTGGAACACTGTAAGTTTTTGCCTTGCATGCAAAATGTTTGCTGTTAGTTTGTCAGTTTCATCCCCCTTTCCCCAAACATCTTCCCCAGGAACACCCAACCTTGCCTTGCCAACTCGACCCCCAGGAAAGCTATCCCTGCTTAGAGGCAGTGATACTGAGGGCCCTCCCAAAGACTGTGATTGCAGACATAACCCCTGCCTGCACATACTGTAAATTGAGGATGCTGTAGGGCTGTTTGAAGGTTTAACTGAAAGCTGTGTTGTGTTTGCATTGCAACTGAGATGACTGATATACTACACCAGTTTGGCTGCAGAGGCCCACTGCTCAAGAGTGCAGTGGGAAGGAAGGTCTGGATGTGGAGTCTGCTTGCAACCCTTTGCATTAGAAACTGTGATAAATCGCGGAGAAGCATTCAGTGGCTCCAGAGAAATGTAACTGAACTGATTTGGTTTTACATGTAATTATGCATCCTAACCCTGTCCTAAATCTACTCTGCTGTTGCCAAGACAAGGAAAGACTCGCAAACTCAAACCATTAAATCAGGACTAAACATCAACCATACTTTTCCAAAACATCTGTGGAAAAAAGACAAGTAGAAAAAGCATGCAATATTTGTCAGCATAAACTGAAATAAACACTGAAAAGAGAATTGTGGAAGCATACTTCATACTTACAATGGTTTAGGCCACATCCTGATTTCACATCCTGATTTAATTCTGCAGGTCTGAAACAATACCACTAAATCCACTTTGCATTTACACCAAATAACTGAGCAAACAAAGACCTGGAATGAAATTGAACTAGATGTTAAACTAATATTTAGGCTTACTAGTACAGATAAAAGTATAATCCTGAAAACTTCTTTCCCTTCCTTCATCTTACACTGTGTTTTAAACTATTCAGACAATGAAACTGTTGCAGTGTTGGGCAATTCCTTAGTTAGGGGAACATAGTTTTCAGAGTCACCAAAGGTTTGTGCTTTGAATCTTCAAGGGTTATTTATTTAGTAGCAGAGTGAACTGTAGCAGTTGTTTTTACTCTAGAGAATTCGGTGCAGCCCTCGGATCTATGAGCTCTACGAAGCAAGCAAGTACTCCCTTGTGGTTTTCTTCAAAAAGGTTGCTCAGCTTCCCACTGCCTGCCAAGGCTGGAATAAAGCAATTGCTTTACCAAGCTTCTGTCCATGCCACAAAGCCTATATATTTCCCTGACTTTCAGAGTCCATGAAAATGCTCCTGAAAGAAAAAAAAAAAAGGCAACTGTTAAATCCTTCCTTTTGGAGACAAAAGGGTAGGGTGGTGTTCCGCAAGCTTACCGTGATTATATCTGTAGTTGAAATGCACTCTATTTTTTTTCTAGTCACATTTTTAAATGAGTCAAGAAGCATCTAGGAACAAGAATAAGTGTATCTTTCTCAGGAACAAGAACCAAAAAATCTACAACTAGTTATTTAGATCTGTTTATTCCCTATGAAACTGAAATACTTTCATGAATGCTTCAAGAACCAATTTTTTTTGTTTTCACTCAAAAATTACAATAGTGAGACACAAATAATCCCTTCCTGTATCATTAGTAACATCTAAATACAAAGAAAAGCCACAACATCAAGTGATACTAGGTGACTAATGCCACTATAAACACTATGGATTTCTGAAAAACCTGCTTTTTAACTCTGCATATAGGTACCCTCTCATGATTTGGTGTCTGCAAACCTACCCTATCATCATTCCATAGGTAATGCCAGCAACTGAAGTAAACTCCTGAAGTCTCAAAGCAGAAACCTTTAGCCAGACTCTTCCTTCATCATGTTTACCAGGACAACTGGAGCCTGCAGGTCAGCTCTGAACATCTCTAAGCTATACACAGCACTCACAAAAGTCAACCCAAAACTTATTTTGCCTGTATGTTTAGCTATTAGCTTCTCATATTAGCTTAGTGGTCAGAGTATTTACAGCTACCATGGAAGGTCATGTTTCAGGCCCTTAAAATGGAATTTAACCCAGTGGTCTGATACTCTGTGTAACACAGGCTGTTGGGTAAGTCTCTTACGTAAAATGTTTAAATAACTTTATATAGTTTTGTATAAATAACTGCAAAATCATTAAAGCACAGAAGTGAACTGCACTCAGTGACAACCTAGCTGAGTGAGAGAGGAAGTAATTCTCTCTCTCTGACTTGATAAATATTTAGTTACAAGAGATTGGAAGAGATCTCTTACAGAGCATGCAAGAATCCAGTAGCTGGAACATTCAT
This sequence comes from Pitta sordida, assembly GCA_013390025.1. Taxonomy (NCBI): domain Eukaryota; kingdom Metazoa; phylum Chordata; class Aves; order Passeriformes; family Pittidae; genus Pitta; species Pitta sordida. The sequence continues at coordinate 131,037 of WEKX01021465.1, forward strand.
TCCCTTAGGATGTGTGTCACTTCATGACTAAGCAGCATATGCTTGTTCTAGCTGGTGATTGGCATTATGTACTTCTGAATGACTCGTCGTATTTAAAGATCATGGCTTTTAAAAAACTTTCCACTCTGTGGTGTGGAAAGAACTCCAGAAGAGAATGATGACAGATTGAGAAAGATTACAAGTTTAAGTCTTACAGAGGATTTGAACAGTCCTCATGATATTGGAAATCACAGCTGTTCCAGTTCCCTCCCTTTTTGCACAGCCAGCTCAAGATACTGACTTGGAAAAACAGCAATCCTTCCAAAAGAGTTTTTAAATGCAAGGACAAAACTACCTACTTATTTACTCACTGGTGGAGGGACCCAATGCTCAGAATTGAAACT